>SJYW01047771.1:446966-516652 GCA_006410735.1 Raphicerus campestris | reverse complement strand
CCACTTGACTACACATTCCAGGATGTCTGGCTCTAGGTGAGTGATCACACCATCGTGATTATCTTGGTCTTGAAGATCTTCTTTATACAGTTCTTCTGTGTATTCTTGCCACCTCTTCTTAATATCTTCTGCTTCTGTTAGGTCCATCCATTTCTGTCCTTCATTGAGCCCATCTTTGCATGAAATACTCCCTTGATATCTCTAATTTACAATTGATTACTTTTCTTTTCCTTCAGAAATTTACTTTTTTTCTTTTTTTACTTTATTTTACTTTACAATACTGTATTGGTTTTGCCATACATCAACATGATTCTTAATACAGAGCTGGAGCATTCATTTAAAACATGTAACAGATTATGCCCCCTTTTTCACTTCAGAGTCTCTCAGTTTCTCATAGTATTTATAGTAAAAGTAAAATTCTTGAATGGGCCTGAGAAGTGGTCCTCACCTGGCCTAATCTCCTTCTAACCACCCCCTAGGCTGATTCTGCCACCATAATTCTGGCCTTGCTGTTCAGTAAAATCTCCAAGATGCTCCTACTTCAGGGACTTTGCCTTACCTTATGGTTGCTTCTGCCTGGAAGATTTCTCTCACAGAAAAAAAACACAGCAATTGCTTTCTCATGTTCTACAAGTCTATTCTCAGATGTTCAATTCTCTGGAAAACTTCCCTTACCATCTTATTTAAAATTACACTCTNCTATTAGTATAAACAAAGCCTGAATTCTAACTCATGGAAGATGGTTCTTTGGGAATCTTTTCCACTATCTTCATGATCTGCTGGCTTTCTTATTAAAGTCACCATCCTTTGACCCAGGAACTTGTCTCTTGATTTACTGGCAGCAAGGAGTACAGCTTAGAATCAGTAACACTAACAGAAAGTAATGAGAGTTAGCAGAACCATGAGCAGCAAATTCAAACCTAAAAAGACTCCACATGTCTGCATTATACATATAGATTAGAAAATAATATGTCAATGTGGTTAAAAAGAAATGAGGAAATCAAACTTATGAATAAGAAAATCCTGATTTAAGCTTGGGAACTGTGTTGACTAAAGTTTCCTTCCGTGTGCATTATTGCAGATTTGAGTTTCTTAATTAAAGAACCTCTTGAAAACTCTCAGTTCAGTTCAGTCTCTAAGTCCGACTTTTTACAACCCCATGAATCGCAGCACACCAGGCCTCCCTGTCCATTATCAACCCTAGGAGTTCACCCAAACTTATGTGCATCGAGCCGGTAATGCCATCCAGCCATCTCATTCTCTGTTGCCTACTTCTCCTCCTATCCCCAATCCCTCCCAGCATTAGGGTATTTTCCACCTCTTCGCATGAGGTGGCCAAAGTATTGGAGTTTCAGCTTCAGCATCACTCTTTCCAATGAACACCCAGGACTGATCCCCTTTAGGATAGACTGGTTGGATCTCCTTGCAGTCCAAGGGACTCAAAAGAGTCTTCTCCAACACCACAGTTCAAAAGCACCAATTCTTCAGTGCTCAGCTTTCTTCACAGTCCAACTCTCACGTCCATACATGACCACTGGAAAAACCACAGCCTTGACTAGATGGACCTTTGTTGGCAAAGTAATGTCTCTGCTTTTCAATATGCTATCTAGGTTGGTCATAAATTTCCTTCCAAGGAGTAAGGGTCTTTTAATTTCATGATTGCAGTCACCATCTGCAGTGATTTTGGAACCAAAACAAAAAAAAACAACAACAACAAAAAAGAAAACAACAAAACAACAACAACACTGTTTCCACTGTTTCCTCATCTATTCCCATGAAGTGATGAGACCAGATGCAATGATCTTAGTTTTCTGAACGTTGAGCTTTAGGCCATTTTCACGCTCTTCTTCCATTTTCGTCAAGAGGCTCCTTAGCTCCTCTTCATTTTCTTCTATAAGGGTGGTGTCATCTGCATATCTGAGGTTATTGATACTTCTGGAAATCTTGATTCCAGCTTGTGCTTCTTCCAGCCCAGCATTTCTCATGATGTACTTTGCATATAAGTTAAATAAGCAGGGTGACAAAATACAGCCGTGACGTACTCCTTTTCCTATTTGGAACTAGTCTGTTGTTCCATGTCCAATTCTAACTGTTGCTTCCTGACCTGCATACAGATTTCTCAAGAGGAAGGTCAGATGGTCTGGTATTCCCATCTATTTCAGAATTTTCCACAGTTTATTGTGATCCACACAGTCAAAGGCTTGACATAGTCAGTAAAGCAGAAATAGATGTATTTCTGGAACTCTCTTGCTTTTTCGATGATCCAGCAGATGTTGGCAATCGATCTCTGGTTCCTTTACCTTTTCTAAAACCAGCTTGAACATCTGAAAGTTCATGGTTCATGTATTGCTGAAGCCTGGCTTGGAGAATTTTGAGTATTACTTTACTAGAGTGTGAGATGAGTGCAATTGTGTGGTAGTTTGAGCATTCTTTGGCATTGCCTTTCTTTGGTATTGGAATGAAAACTGACCTTTCCCAGTCCTGTGGCCACTGCTGAGTTTTCCAAATTTGCTGACATATTGAGTGCAGCACTTTCACAGCATCATCTTTCAGGATTTGAAATAGTTCAAATGGAATTCACTAGCTTTGTTCACAGTGATGCTTTCTAAGGTCCACTTGACTACACATTCCAGGATGTCTGGCTCTAGGTGAGTGATCACACCATCGTGATTATCTTGGTCTTGAAGATCTTCTTTATACAGTTCTTCTGTGTATTCTTGCCACCTCTTCTTAATATCTTCTGCTTCTGTTAGGTCCATCCATTTCTGTCCTTCATTGAGCCCATCTTTGCATGAAATACTCCCTTGATATCTCTAATTTACAATTGATTACTTTTCTTTTCCTTCAGAAATTTACTTTTTTTCTTTTTTTACTTTATTTTACTTTACAATACTGTATTGGTTTTGCCATACATCAACATGATTCTTAATACAGAGCTGGAGCATTCATTTAAAACATGTAACAGATTATGCCCCCTTTTTCACTTCAGAGTCTCTCAGTTTCTCATAGTATTTATAGTAAAAGTAAAATTCTTGAATGGGCCTGAGAAGTGGTCCTCACCTGGCCTAATCTCCTTCTAACCACCCCCTAGGCTGATTCTGCCACCATAATTCTGGCCTTGCTGTTCAGTAAAATCTCCAAGATGCTCCTACTTCAGGGACTTTGCCTTACCTTATGGTTGCTTCTGCCTGGAAGATTTCTCTCACAGAAAAAAAACACAGCAATTGCTTTCTCATGTTCTACAAGTCTATTCTCAGATGTTCAATTCTCTGGAAAACTTCCCTTACCATCTTATTTAAAATTACACTCTTACACATCCAATCTCTTTCCTACTTTGATATTCTCCACTTTACTTACCAATGTCCTATAAATATATACTTTTTTTTTTTCCTGCAAATTCTGGACTGTAACTTCCATAATGACAGATCATTTTCTGTTTGGTTTATTACTATTTCTAAACTATCTGTAACAAAGTAGTCACAGGCAAAAGTTCTGTGACTATTGAATAAATATCACCATTAGGTTTATCCCTACATTCAAAATCACTTCAATAATTATGAAGTGAAGTTGAAGTCACTCAGTCGTGTCCGACTCTTTGCGACCCCGTGGACTGTAGCCTACCAGGCTTCTCTGTCCATGGGATTCTCTAGGCAAGAATACTGGAGTGGGTTACCATTTCCTTCTCCAACAATCTATAAATGTAATATATTACATTAACTAATGGAAGGAGATAAATCATATAACTATCACAGTAAAACTGGAAAAAGCAGAAAAAAATTGATAATATTGACTATTCATCCATGTTAAAATTTTTTTATAAACAAGGAAATAAGACACTATACACCATGAAAAATGAAAATATTAGTCCCACATTCATGTATAACTCTTTGCAGTCCCATGGATTGTAGCCCATCAGGCCCCTCTGTCCACAGTGTTCTCCAGGCAAGAATTCTAAAGGGGGCTGTTATTCTCTTCTCCAGAAAATCTTCCTAACCGAGGGATCAAATCTCGGTTTCCTGAATTGCAGGTAGATTCTTTACCATCTGAGACACCAGGGAACACATTTCCAGAATGTATCTAAAATGTAATTAAATTCCTATCAAAATCTTTACAGAATTTCTCTTAAAATTGGACAAAGTGATTCTGAAATATATATGGAAGACAAAAGAGCCAAAATGGTTAAGTGACTTCTAAAGAAGAAGGAAAACACAGTGAAAACTTCAAGATAGCTTTGAGACATTTCCAAAGTTGCCATAATAGCTTCATGTACCATTATGTATGAATAGAGATAAATCAATGGAATAAAAAGATAAAAAGACAATGCTTGGGTTTCCCTGGTGGTCCAGGGGTTAAAAATCCACCTTACAATGCAAGGGTCACCAATTCAATTTCTGACCCAGGAAGATTCCTCATGGTATGAAGCAACTGAGTCCATGAGCTACAGCTACTAAGCCTGTGTTCTAGATCCCATGAGTTGCAACTACTGAACCAATGAACCTAGAGCCTGTGCTCCAAAACTAAAGAAGCCACCACAATAAGAAGTCTGTGAGAGTATACTCCACCACCACAATTAGAGAAAAACCTGCACATAGCAACAAAGCCCCACCACAGCCAACATATAAATAAATAAATCTTAAAAAAAAATGCTTAAATGAATTTTGATAATTGGTAGGTTTGTCACTACAAGTCACTCGGTAAATGATGGACAATTTAATCAATGATTTTAGGACAAGTGATGCAGTAGACAGATTTATATTCACTTGTGAGTATGTTACCTTGCATAGTGAAAATAACTTTTCAGATGGAACACTTTGAGATGGGCACATTTTTCTGAATTATGCAGAGGGGGTTAAGTCCAATAACACAAATTTTTAAAAGGAGAAAATTTCTGACTGAGGGCAGAAAGACAGGTGTGACAAGGAATAAAGGTCAGAGGAATGTAACATTGCTAGCTTTGAAGATAAAGAAAGAGGACCATTGGACAAGGATATGGGTGGTCTTTAAAAGCTGGAAATGTCAAGGAAATGAATTTTATCCTAGAGCTACAAAAAAACAACCCTGGTGACAATTTATCTTAGTCTGGTGAGCTTCACATCAGACCTGTCACTTGCAGATCTATAGAATCATAAATATGTGATTTTAATCCACATATGTGTTAGAGCAGCTATAGAACAAGTAGTTATCTGTGTGTGGAACAGTTGAATTGGATAAGTTATCTTACTCCATAAACAGAAATCAGTTCAGTGTAGGTTCCAGATGAGACTGAAAACTTCTATATAGAAACAAGCAACACAAACATTAAAGTGGACAAATGCATTTATGAATACCTTAAAATATAAAACTTCTATATTTTGAAGAAATCACAAAGTGACAAGAAAAATTATAAACTTAAAAATTTGCAGCACATATAATTGCTGATGGTAGCCCCTTATGATCCTTTCTATTTCTATGTTGTCTGTTGTGATCTCTCCATTTTCATTTCTAATTTTATTGATTTGATTTTTCTCCCTTTGTTTTTTGATGAGTCTGGCTAATGGTTTGTCAATTTTATTTATCCTCTCAAAGGACCAGCTTTTGGCTTTGTTGATTTTTCCTATGATCTCTTTTGATTTTTTGCATTTATTTCTGCCAAAACGCACTCACTGGCCTCACAGTAATTTGACTACCTTTACTGGAGATGGCAATGGTAACCCACTCCAGTACTCTTGCCTGGAAAATCCCATGGATGGAGGAGCCTGGTAGGTTGCAGTCCATGGGATCATTAGGGGTCGGATACNTATACTCCACCACCACAATTAGAGAAAAACCTGCACATAGCAACAAAGCCCCACCACAGCCAACATATAAATAAATAAATCTTAAAAAAAAATGCTTAAATGAATTTTGATAATTGGTAGGTTTGTCACTACAAGTCACTCGGTAAATGATGGACAATTTAATCAATGATTTTAGGACAAGTGATGCAGTAGACAGATTTATATTCACTTGTGAGTATGTTACCTTGCATAGTGAAAATAACTTTTCAGATGGAACACTTTGAGATGGGCACATTTTTCTGAATTATGCAGAGGGGGTTAAGTCCAATAACACAAATTTTTAAAAGGAGAAAATTTCTGACTGAGGGCAGAAAGACAGGTGTGACAAGGAATAAAGGTCAGAGGAATGTAACATTGCTAGCTTTGAAGATAAAGAAAGAGGACCATTGGACAAGGATATGGGTGGTCTTTAAAAGCTGGAAATGTCAAGGAAATGAATTTTATCCTAGAGCTACAAAAAAACAACCCTGGTGACAATTTATCTTAGTCTGGTGAGCTTCACATCAGACCTGTCACTTGCAGATCTATAGAATCATAAATATGTGATTTTAATCCACATATGTGTTAGAGCAGCTATAGAACAAGTAGTTATCTGTGTGTGGAACAGTTGAATTGGATAAGTTATCTTACTCCATAAACAGAAATCAGTTCAGTGTAGGTTCCAGATGAGACTGAAAACTTCTATATAGAAACAAGCAACACAAACATTAAAGTGGACAAATGCATTTATGAATACCTTAAAATATAAAACTTCTATATTTTGAAGAAATCACAAAGTGACAAGAAAAATTATAAACTTAAAAATTTGCAGCACATATAATTGCTGATGGTAGCCCCTTATGATCCTTTCTATTTCTATGTTGTCTGTTGTGATCTCTCCATTTTCATTTCTAATTTTATTGATTTGATTTTTCTCCCTTTGTTTTTTGATGAGTCTGGCTAATGGTTTGTCAATTTTATTTATCCTCTCAAAGGACCAGCTTTTGGCTTTGTTGATTTTTCCTATGATCTCTTTTGATTTTTTGCATTTATTTCTGCCAAAACGCACTCACTGGCCTCACAGTAATTTGACTACCTTTACTGGAGATGGCAATGGTAACCCACTCCAGTACTCTTGCCTGGAAAATCCCATGGATGGAGGAGCCTGGTAGGTTGCAGTCCATGGGATCATTAGGGGTCGGATACAACTGAGTGACTTCACTTTTGCCCTAATTTTTAAGATTTATTTCCTTCTGCTAACCTGGGCTTCCTCATTTCTTCCTTTTCTAGTTGCTTTAGGTGTAGAGTTAGGTTATTTATTTCACTTTCTCTTGTTTCTTGAGGTTTGCCTCTATTGCTATGAACCTTCCCCTTAGCACTGCTTTTACAGTGTCCCATGGGTTTTGTGTTGCTGTGTTTTCATTTTCATTCATTTCTGTGCATATTTTGATTTCTTTTTTTATTTGTTCTGTGATTTGTTGGTTATTCAGCAGCATGTGGTTCAACCTCCATATGTTGGAATTTTTAATAGTTTTTCTTCTGTAATTGAGATCTAATCTTACTACATTATGGTCAGAAAGGATGCTTGGAATGATTTCAATTTTTTTGAATTTACCAAGGCTAGATTTATGGCCCAGGATATGATCTATCCTGCAGAAAGTTCCGTGGGCACTTGAGAAAAAAGTGAAATCCATTGTTTTAGGGTGAAATGTCCTATAAATATCAATTAGGTCTAACTGGTCTATTGTATCACTTAAAGTTTGTGTTTCCTTGTTAATTTTCTGTTTAGTTGATCTATCCATAGGTGTGAGTGGGGTATTAAAGTCTCCCACTATTATTGTGTTATTGCTAATTTCCCCTTTCATACTTATTAGCATTTGTCTTACATATTGTGGTGCTCCTGTGTTGGGTGCATATATATTTATAATTGCTATATCTTCTTCTTGGATTGATCCTTTGATCATTATGTAGTGTCCTTCTTTGTCTCTTTTCACAGCCTTTGTTTTAAAGTCTATTTTATCTGATATGAGTATTGCTACTTCTGCTTTCTTTTGGTTTCTATTTGTGTGGAATATTTTTTTCCAGCCCTTCACTTTCAGTCTCTATGTGTCCCTTGTTTTGAGGTAGGTCTCTTGTAGATGACATATATAGGGGTCTTGTTTTTGTATCCATTCAGCCAGTCTTTGTCTTTTGGTTGGGGCATGCAATCCATTTACATTTAAGATAATTATTGAGAAGTCCGTCAATGGGGTCATGCAGAGCTGGACATGACTGAAGTGACTTAGCAGCAGCGGCAGCAGCATGATCCCAATGCAATTTACTTTGCTGTTTTGGGTTTGGGTTTATACACCCTTTTTGTGTTTCTGGTCTAGAGAAGATCCTTTAGCACTTATTGGAGAGCTCGTTTGGTGGTGCTGAATTCTCTCAGCTTTCAGTTGTCTATGTTTTGATTTTTCCTTCATATTTAAATGAGATCCTTGCTGGGTACAGTAATCTGGGCTGTATGATATTTTCTTTCATCATTTTAAGTGTGTCCTGCCATTTCCTTCTGGCCTGAAGAGTTTCTATTGAAAGATCAGTTGTTATCCTTATGGGAATCCCTTTGTGTGTTATTTGTTGTTTTTCCCTTGCTACTTTATGAACATATATTCAGAATATATAATGAATTCTCAAAAACCAATTAAAAGAAAACATAAAATAAAAAGATGAGCAAAATACATAAAAAATTAAGAAAGAATGGTGAGGAATCATATGAAAAGAAACACACTCTAATAAATGAACAAGGAAATGCAGATTAAAATACCTTTTTTTTTTTTTAATTATCCACTGACCTGACAAAAGTTAAATGTTCTAAAAATAATTATTATTAAGAAATATGTGAATTAACAGCAATCATCCATTGCTGGTAAACGTGTAAATTGATACAACACTTCATGAAATATTGTATCATAAAGTAAGTAGTATATATGTACATAGGATGATCCAGCAGTTTTGCTGCTAGTACGTTTTTCCAGTAGTCATGTATGGAAGTGAAAGTAGGACTATGAAGAAATATGACCACTGAAGAATTGATGCTTTCAAACTATGGTGCTGGAGAAGACTCTTGAGAGTCCCTTGGACTGCAAGGAGATCCAACCAGTCCATCCTAAAGGAGATCAGTCCTGGGTGTTCATTGGAAAGACTAATGTTAAAGCTGAAACTCCAATACTTTGGCCACCTCATGCGAAGAATTGATTCATTGGAAAAGACTCTGATGCTGGGAGGGATTGGGGACAGGAGGAAAAGGGGGCGACAGAGGATGAGATTGCTGGATGGCATCAACGACTAGATGGATGTGAGTTTGAGTGAACACCGGGAGTTGGTGATAGACAGGGAGGCCTGGCACGCTGTAATTCATGGGGTCGCAAAGAGTGGGACACAGCTGAACGACTGAACTGAACTGATTTCCCCAAGAGGTTTTCCGTGGTGGCTCAGTGCTAAAGAATCCACTTGCCAACGCTGGAGACATGAGTTTGATACCTGATCCAGGAAGATCCCTTGGAGAAGAATATGGGAACCCATTCCAGTACTGTTGCCTGGAGAGCTTCATGGACAGAGGGACCTGGTGGACTATATATAGTCCATGGGGTTGCACATATTTGGACAGGACTTAGTAACTGAACACATAAATACATATCTCCACAAGAAGAACTTGCACAATAAGCACCAAGAGAAATACACAGAATGCTTACCACATGATTTGTGATACCAAAAAACCCCCCCCAAATCACCCAACTTTTAATGGGGCCAGAGTTTTGGTTTAGGAAAGTGAAAAGTTCTGGGGATGGATGATAGTGAAACTTGCACAACATTGTAAATGTACTTAGTGCCAGTGAATTCTACAGTTGCTGCTGCCACTACTGCTAAGTCACTTCAGTGGTGTCCAACTCTGTATGACCTCGTAGACGGCAGCTCACCAGGCTCCCCGGTTCCTGGGATTCTCCAGGCAAGAACACCGGAGTGGGTTGCCATTTCCTTCTCCAGTGCATGAAAGTGAAAAGTGAAAGGGAAGTCACTCAGGTGTGTCCGACTTTTCGAGTCCCCACGGACTGCAGCCTACCGCGCTCCTCCATTCATGGGATTTCCCAGCAAAAGTACTGGAATGGGTGTCATAGCCTTCTCTGGAATTCTACAGTTAAACATGGTTAAAATAACATGTTTTATATTTTGTGACTTTTACCACAGAAAAAGCATATTTAAAAGTGCAAAATAAAGATAGGTATTTATTTTTGATATGTGACAAAACTATAAGAAAGTAAAAGAAAATATAAAGGAAAACAAGAATTCTGAGTGGTTGAGGGGATTACAGTTGGAAAGAAATAACATTGCTCTATTTTTCTTTAGTTTGTTGATAACCTAGAAATATTTATTTTAGCATCATTCTTTACACTTAAATATGTAGTACATATTTTGTATGTATTAACTATTACACAAAAGAGACAAGAAAATAAAACTGGCACAGAATCTAAAATACCCAACAATAAAGAAATGGAGCAGTAACTTATGATCTAGGTGAATAATGATATATCACATACCTATGTTCTTAAGTGTAGCTTTATGAAGCAAACTTGTATATGTGTTTTTAATTTATGTAAAAATATACCTGTAAATATTTTCTAAAAATATAAATTTCAAATACTAAATAAAATATATCAAAATATTAGTTCCTATACTAGTGGGATGATATGTTTTGATTATTTGTTTTTCAGTTTTATATAGCAGCCATATTGAATTTTAAACTCAGGGAAGAATACAAGATAATGTTTATATTGTTGCTGGGTTTTTTTTTTTAATATATATATTGACTTAAATAATATGTTAGTTTCAGTTGTACAACATGATGATTTAATAGTTGTAAAATATTACAAAATATTAACTATATTCCCTGTGCTGTACATTATACCCCTACAACTTATTCTTTTTATAACTGTCAGTTTCTATCTCTTAATCCTCTTTACCTACTTCACCTCTGCCCCCACCCCTTTCTCTTCTTTTAGTTTTGGTCTCCTGGAGAAGGAAACAGCAACCCACTCCAGTACTCTTGCCTGGAGAATCCCACGGGCAGAGGAGCCTGGTAGGCTACGTCCATGGGGTCGCAAAGAGTCGGACACGACTGAGCGACTTCACTTTGTTCTCTGTATCTGAGTCCGTTTCTGTTTTGTTATGGTTGTTTACATTTAGATTCCATATGTAAATGAAAACATAATATTTTCCTTTCTCTGACATTTTTCCTTGAGCACAATACACTCCAGTTCCATCCATTTGTCATAAAAGCAAGATTTTATTACTTTTTTAATATCTGAAGAATATTTCATATTATGTGTGTGTATATATATATAACTTTCAGACTTCCCTGGTGGCTTAGATGGTAAAGTGTCTGCCTACAATGTGCGAGACCTGAGTTCAGTCCCTGGGTGGGGAAGATCTCCTGGAGAAAGAAATGGCAACCCATTCCAGTATTCTAGCCTGGAGAATCCCATGGATGGAGGAGCCTGGTAGGCTATAGTCCATGGGGTCAAAAGAGATGGACACAATTGAGTGACTTCACTTATTTATATATATATATATCACACCTTTACCCACTCATCTGCCATTGGGCACTTAGGTTGCTTTCGTATATTGGCAATTATAAATAATGCTGCTATGAACATTGAGGGGAATGCATATAAAATATATATTTTCAAATTAGTGTTTTCTTTTTCTTCAGGTAAAGTAACAATGAGTGGAATTGCTGGATGATATGGTGGCTCTATCACTGATTATTTTGAGGAAACTTCATACTGTATTCCACAGTGATTGCACCAATTTATATTCCCACCAACAGTACACAAAGTTTCCCTTTTCTACATTTCCTCACCAACAGTTATGTTTTATCTTTTGACTGTAGACATTCTCACAGATGTGAGATGTTTTCTCATTGTGGTTTTGATGTGCATTTTCTAATGATTTGTGATGTTTTCTTATGCCTATTTGTCCTTTGTATGTCTTTTTTGTTTTTTTTTTAAACACCTATTCAGGTCCTCAGCCCCCCCCCCTTTTTTTTTTTTNAGATGTGAGATGTTTTCTCATTGTGGTTTTGATGTGCATTTTCTAATGATTTGTGATGTTTTCTTATGCCTATTTGTCCTTTGTATGTCTTTTTTGTTTTTTTTTTAAACACCTCTTCAGGTCCTCCGCCCCCCCCCCTTTTTTTTTTTTGTAATTGAGCTGTTTGGTTTTTTGATGTTGAATTGTGTGAGCTTTTATTTTGTATCTTTTGGATATTGATCCCTGCTGCCAATCCTTTAGTAGACAAAATAAAAAAAAAATATTGCTAAGCCTGTTGTCAAAGAGCATATTGCTTATGTTTTTCTCTAGGTGTTTTATGGTTTCAGGACTTACATTTAAATCATTAATCTATTTTTACTTTCCTTTTGTAGGTGGCATGAGAAAATGGTCTAGTTTGATTCTTTTACATGTATTTGGCCAGTTTTCCTATCACCACTTATTGAAAAAGTTATCTTTTTACCATTATATATTCTTACTGCCTTCGTCGTAAATTAATTGACATTACTTTGCCAACAAGGTACATCTAGTCAAAGCTATGCTTTTTCTAGTAGTCATGTATGGATGTAAGAGCTGTACCATAAAGAAAGCTGAGTGCTGAAGGATTGATGCTTTTGAATTGCGGTGTTGGAGAAGACTCTTGAGAGTCCCTTGGGCTGCAAGGAGATCAAAGCAGTCAATCCTAAAGAAAATCAGTCCTGAATATTCAGTAGAAGGACTGATGTTGAAGCTGAAACTCCAATACTTTGGTCATCTGATGCAAATAATTGAGTTATTGGGAAAGATCTTATTCTGGGCAAGATTGAAGGCAGGAGGAGAAGGGGATGACAGAGGATGAGATAGTTGGATGGTATCACCAACTCAATGGACATGAGTTTGAACAAACTCTGAGAGTTGGTGTTGGACAAGGAAGCCTGGTGTGCTGCAGTCCATCAGATCACAAAGAGCTGGACATGACTGAGCCACTGAACTGAAATGAATTGACGATATATGTGGGGGTTTATTCTGAGCTTTCTATTCTGTTCCACTGATACATGTAAACGCATTTTTTTTCTTTTTTTTTTTTTGCCAATGCCATAGTGTATTGATTCCTATAACTCTGTAGCATAGTTTGAAAACAGGGACTGTGATACCTCCTGTTTTGCTCTTTGGAAGATTTTTTTGGCTATTCAGAGTCTTCTATAGGTTCATACAAATTTTAGGATTACTTTTTCTAGTTCTGTGAAAAATGCCATTGATGTCTTGACAGGGATTGCACTGGAGCTTTAGACTGCTTTGGGTAGTATGGGTATTTTAACAACATTACTTCTTCCATTCCATGAACACAGAATAGCTTCCCATTTATTTGTGTTGTTTTCAATTTGTGTCATCAATATCTTACAATTTTCAGAATATAGTTTCTCACCTCCTTGGTTAAATTTATTCCTAGGCATTTTTTAATACAATTATACATGAGATTGTTTTTATTAATTCTTTGTCTCATAGTTCATTCTTAGTATATGGAAATGCAGTAAAATTCTATATATTACTTTTGTATGCTACAACTTTACTGAATTCATTTAATTGTTTCAGTTGCATTTTTAGCTTTTTTTCTGTATATAGTGCTATGTCAATTGCAGAAACAATGACTGTTTTATTTTCCCTTTTCCAAAAACTTGGATGCTCATGTGTGTGTGACTGTGGCTGGGACTCCCAGTACTGTGCTGAACCAGAGTGGTGAGAGCAGCTGTCCTTGTCTTGTTCCTGACCTAAGAAAGGCTGTTTCCAGCTTTTAGCATTGAATGTGGTGTTGGCTGTTGGTTTATTGTATGTAACCTTTATTATACCAAGACACTTTATCTCTACAACCACTTTGTTGAGTTTTTATCGTAATTTGGTGTTGGATTTGGTCAAAAGCTTTTCCAAAATCTATTGAACTAATCATGATTTTTATTCTTCTATTTGTTAATGTGGTGTATCACACTGTATGTATCACTTCAATTGATTTGCAGATGTTGAACCATCCACATCTTCCTGGAATAAATTCCCTTTGATCATATTATATAATCTTTTTAATGTATTGTTGCATTTTGTTTGCCAATATTTTGTTGAGAACTTTTGCATCTATGTTCATCAATGATATTGGCCTATAATTTGTGTGTGTGTGTGTGTCTGTGTGTTTTCATTTGGTTTTGGTAACAGGGTGAAGCTCACCTTGTGGAATGAGTTCAAAAGCATTCCTTCCTCTTCACTTTTTTGAAACAGGTTGAGAAGGATAAACGTTAAGTCTACTTTAAATGTTCGGTAGAGCATGGAAATTCTTCCCAGAATTTTGTTTGTTGGAAGCTTTAAAATTACTGATTAAATTTCATTATTGGTAACTGGTTTGCTCCTAGTTTCTTTTCCTTCCTAATTCAGTCTTGGGAAATCATTTGTTTCTTGTAATTAACCTGTTTCTTCAAGGTTGTCCAATTTGTTAGTGCATATTTTGTCACCTGCTTATTTCATTTATATGCAGAGTACATCATGAGAAATGCTGGGCTGGAAGAAGCACAAACTAGAATCAAGATTGCCAGGAGAAATATAAAAAACCTCAGATATGTAGATGACACCATCCTTGTGGCAGAAAATGAAGAGAACTAAAAAGCCTCTTGATGAAAGTGAAAATGGAGAGTGGAAAACGTTGGCTTAAACCTCAACATTCAGAAAACGAAGATCATGGCATCTGGTCCCATCACTTCATGGGAAATAGATGGAGAAACAGTAGAAACAGTGTCAGACTTTATTTTGGGGGAAACTGAAATCATTGCAGATGGTGACTACAGCAATGAAATTAAAAGATGCTTACTCCTTGGAAGGAAATTTATGACCAACCTAGATAGCATGTTGAAAAACAGAGACATTACTTTGCCAACAAAAGTCCATCTAGTCAAAGCTATGGTTTTTCCTGTGGTCATGTATAGATGTGATAGTTGGACTGTGAAGAAAGCTGAGTGCCAAAGAATTGATGCTTTTGAACTGTGGTGTTGGAGGAGACTCTTGAGAGTCCCTTGGACTGCAAGGAGATACAATCAGTCCATCCTAAAGGACATCAGTCTTGAATATTTATTGAAATGACTGATGCTGAAGCTGAAATTCCAATACTTTGGCCACCTAATACAAAGAACTGACTCATTTGAAAAGACCCTGATCCTGGGAAAGTTTGAAGGCAGGAGGAGAAGGGGACAACAGAGGATGACATCACTAACTCAATGGACATGAGTTTGAGTAGGCTCCAGGAGGTGGTGATGGGCAGGGAGGCCTGGTGTGCTGTAGTCCATGGTATCACAAACAGTTGAACAGGACTGAGCAACTGAACTAAACTGAACCTCTTAATCACCTTTATGTCAATGGTGTTGGTTTTAATTTATCCTCTTCCATTTCTGATTTAATGTATTTGGGCCTTCTCTATATTTTCTTCATGATTCTGGATACAGTTTTGCCAGTTATATTTATGTTTTTAAAAACCAACTGTTATTTTATTGATCCTTTAAATTGTCTTTTTGGTTTCTAATTTATTTCTGCTCTGATAACTGATATTAACTTTCTTTTGATAACTTTTGAGTTTTGTTTCACTTTTTCTAATTCCTTCACTTAAGTGTTACATTATTTATTTGATATGTTTCTTGTTTCCTAGAGTAGGCCAGTATTTCTATAAATTTCCCCTTAAAATTGCTTTTTCTACATCCCATAGATTTTAAAGAATTTTGTTTCTATTTTCATTCATCTAAAAGTATTTCTTGATTTCCCCTTTGATTTCTTCATGGAACTGTTGGTTTTTGTGTTGTTGTTGCTATTAGCATGTTGCTTAGGCTTCACATGCTTTTGCTGGTGCTTTTTCTAGTTTTCTTCCTTAGTTGATTTCTAATTTCATACTACTGTAGTTCAGAAAACGCTTAAAATGATTTCAATTTTTTAAAACGTATTTAGACTTGTCTTGTGCTGCAGCAAGTCTTCTATTATGGAGACTACTCAGATACTTGAAAACAGTGTGTATTCTGCTGTTTATGGATGGAATAATCTGTTGACTTCTTTTAAGTTCATCTGATTTAATATATCATATAAGGCCTCTTTTCTTATTGATTTTCCATCTGAATTAATCTGCAATTGCTATAAGTGCATTGATAAAAGCCTGTATAATTGTTGTATTATTGTCAATTTCCCCCTTTATGTCTGTTATTATTTGCTTTATATATTCAGGTGCTTCTTATGTTACATGTATATATGTCTATGAATGTTATATACTTTTCCTGGATTGACACCTTTATCATTATATAATGCCCTACTTTCATTTTTGTTATAAATGAAAGTCTATCTAACAAAAATATTGCTTCCTAGTTTTATTTTCTCTTCTATTTGCATAAAATATATTTTCCACCCTTTATCTTTTAAACTATGTGTGTCTTTAGGTCTAAAGTGAGTTACTTGTAATCAGCTTGTCAATGGGTCTTGATTTTTTTTTTTTAATCCAGTCAACCACCATGTCTTCTGATTGAAGCATTTAATTAGTCTACTTACATCTTAAGTGATTGCTGATAGATATGTACTTATATGACATTTTATTTCTTGTTTTCTGGTTGTTTTTGAAGTTCTTCTCTGTTCTTTTCTTTTCTTTTTTCTTTTTTTCTTTTTTTTTTTTAGTTTCTTACCTTTGGTTTAGTGATTTTCTTTAGTATTAGCTTAGGGTTCCTTTATTTTTTATCTACACTAGGTTTTTGGTTTGTGGTTACCAGGCAGTTCTTACATATATTTGTTTTAAACTGACATTTAAGTTCAAACACATTTTAAAGGCTCTACATTTTTTATCTCTCCCTTTATTTTATTTTTTGACATATTTTTCATTTTCTTTATCCCTTAATTAGTTATTATAGTTATAGCTGACTTTACAACTCTTGTATTTTAATGTTCATACTCACTGCTTGATCCACTGTATTTACTATATATTTCCCTTTTTCCTTTATGTATCTGTAGTATACTGTGAACCTTCCTCCTTTATGTATTTTCTTATTTATTTCTTTATCCTTCTTAAAGGAGATAATTTAATATTTCTTGTGAGGTTGATTTAATGCTGATGAACTCTTTTAGTCTTTGTTTATCCAAGAATACCTTTATCAGTTTTTCAACAGATTGTTAATATTTTGTTGTTGTTATTGTTCAGTCGCAAAGTCATATCTGACTATTGGAACCCACGTGACTACAGTATGCCAGGCTTCCTTGCCCTTCACTACCTTTCAATTGGCTCAAAGTCATGTCCATTGCATCATGATACCATCCAAGCATTTCATCCTCTGTCATCACCTTCTCTGACCCACAATTTCTATTAGGATCAGGGTTTTTCCAGTGAGTCAGCTTTTGGCATCAGGTGGCCAACATATTGGAATTTCAGCCTCAGCATCATGGATAGAATATACTTGGTTTTTTGTGTGTGTGTGTGTGTGTGTGTGTGTGTGTTTCCCTTTCCCTTTCAGTACCTCAAATATATCATTCCACTACTTTCTGGCCTGCAAAGTTTCCACTGAAAGATCACCTGATAGACTCATGTTGGGGGGATTTCCTTGTTGTGACTTTTTGCCTTTCTCTTGCTGCCTTTATAATTCTTTCTTTAACTTTTGCCATTTTAATTATATCTTGGTATGAATTTCTTTGAGTTCATATTTTTGGGACTCTCTATTATTCCTGCACCTGAATATCTGTTTCCTTTCTTTGCTTAGGAGTTTTAAGGCATTATTTAATTGATGTTTTCTCTACTTTTTTGTCTCCTCTTTTTGGAAAGCTTATAATGTGAATGTTAATATTAGATGCTGTTTGAATGTTGTTCCAAAAGGCCCCTTAAGCCATCTTCATTATTTTTTCTTTTTACTTCATTATTATTTTTCTTTTTTTTTCTGATTGGATGATTTCCATAATTCTATCTTCTGAATTTTTGATCCATTCTTCTGTATCACCTCATATACTGATGATACATTCTAGCATATTCTTCATTTTAGTTACTATATTCTTCTGCTCTAAATGATTTTTTAAAATATATTTTGTAATCCTTTGTTGAAGTTCTGTGTTCCTTAATTCATTTCCCTGGTTTGGTGACCATTGTACTTTATTTTGCTCTTCTGTTTGGCATATAATCATATATATCTTCTCTCTCTCTCTCTCTTTTTTTTTTTTTTTTTTTTTTGGACTTTCTCTGTCTCTACAAAACTAGGCAAAACAATCATCTATTTCTTTCTTGAGACATGCCCTTATTTGCGAGCATCCCTATATAGTTTGCATGTGCCCATTGGCTGTGGTGGGAGAACTGGATTTGAAATGACTGTGGGCTAAGCTTTTTCTAGGAATTTCCAGGGTCATTGCCTTGATGGGGATGGGCTGGAACTGGTGAAGGAGAGATAACTCGGTGCTTTTCCCAGGGCACACTGGCAGCTGCTGCCTTGGTAAGAGATGAGAGGATTGAAATTAATCCTGGTGTGCACTGAGGGATATTCTGGGGGTGGTCTTGGCAAGCCAGTTAGAGCATCAGGCACTTTTCATTCTGTAGCTTCTGTGTTGGGACTAAGAGTGAGTAAGTTTATGCAGAGAAAAGTCTTGTCCTTTATGAGCAGAGTCTGAGTTTCTCACAGCCCCTAGCCTTCCCAATTTTAAGTCACACTGGTTTCCAAAACAAGCTGGTCCCTCGTGTTTGGTGGGCTGTGCAATGTAGGTCTCAAATTATTCACTCTTAAGGGAGTACATCTGAGTTTGTGACATCCCCATCCCTGGTTGCCCACCAAGGATATGAGTACTGACTAGATCACTTCTTTTCCCCTCCTACCAATCTGGGTGTGGCTTTTAGTTTATAAGCATGATTGTAGGTAAGCCACTCTGCTAGTCTTCAGTTTAATCTCAGAAAGTGTTGTTCTACATGCAGTTGTTGTTTTGGTGTGTTCATAGGAAGAGGTGAACTCAGAGTCTTCCTATTCTACCATCTTAACTCTGGCTCAACTTATTGTTTTATAGAACACTTAATCAAGAACAACAAGACAGTGGTAAACTATAAATGATAAGCTATAAAACACATTTGTTTAACTCTAAGATAGAATATGCCCTCCCAAGAAAGAAAATTAACTTCTAACTGGTACAAAACCTTTAAAAAACATGTAATTATTGATCTTAAACAGAGCTACTATTATACCACTAACTATAGTAGAATAATCTCAGTAAGACAGATGTATATGTTTCACTAGTCATAGTAATTAAAATTTAATGAAACTCCACTGGTGGTGTTTTCAGTTAAACAATATCTGAAGATGTTCCAGCTTATTCATAGAAGAAAGCAAAATCTTTAAACTATAAGAAGAAAGAAGAAAATAAGCAAGTGAGATATATTCCAAATATTTTTGAAAAGCTAATAAACAAATCAAAATGTTTTAAAATATAAATGAAGAAATCAATATTTAGCTCAAACTGTCAGAATTGCAAATAACCAAAGGCCAGCAACCCTCAAAACTGCTTTATTTTGGCATGAGACTTTACAGTAGAGAAAAAAATGTCTAAGGCAGTAAATTACAAACCTGAATTTACTTATTCTAAAAATACCAGTGGTGATAAATTATGTTAAATTATTTTGTGCTGAAACAAACAAGTCTAATGTACTCAGTTTCTATTCTACCTGGAGCTTTTCCGTGTTGGTTAATAAGTGGGTAAAAAAATCACAATTTTTGTGCACATGTAGCTTAAACATCCTTTCAGCTCATGAAGATGATATATCTGTATTTCAAAGTTTGCTTAGAAAGTAGTAGGCTCAATATCTACCTCTAAAATTACTTAAGCCTGCAACATTTCCCAAAATGATTGACAAGCGGTTATTTTGTTCTTCAGTGAATCCTAGATAGCTTATTTTTCTTCATAAAAAGGAAAAAATATCAATTTAAAAGGTGTATTAGATGGGAGAAGAACATTCTCAAATCCACTGTTTTTCATGGTTGCTTGTGAAGAATACCAGTATTGATTAGGTTGAAAATATCACCATTGGTCTGTGATTTATTAACTCTCTACATGACACACTGCATGTGTTTTAGAATTTACTTTTAAAAGTATTCTGAAAGTTGTAAAAATATAAGGGATAGGATTTACTTCTTAATCTAAGTATACTAACTGTATATCAACATAGAGTTCCAAAGGGGGGGGGGAGGAAAGTAAAGAAGGATGTGTCATTAATCATGTCAAATATTTTAAATTATAAGAGAGGAAGAGAGGATTTTTCTGGAAGTTGTGTTCCTTTTCTGCTGCTGCTGCACAGACTTCCACAACCATCTGTTCACCTCCTTTCTTGTTATAAGGAGCTAACTGACATGATAAATGTTAAGTCTGAAAGAGTTGAGTCACTATAGATATATTTTTTATCCTATTCTGACATTAGAATAACTCCCGGGTAAGAAAAAGTTTAAAAAATCCTCTGGTAAGTGTTAACTAATTAATGATGACTGTACTAAACAATGTTTGGATAATTTTTCCTTGTCTTTTAACATAAAGATAATAAATAATACAGAAGTAATAAACAGATTAATGATTTATTAAGATCCACTCAAGTACTTAATATTAGTTCCTAAAATTCAGCTATTTATAAACTGTCATGCACTGTAACTGGTTATATGTAGATTTCATTTATCTTTGGTGACAAGAGATTGAGGCAGTGAATCACTGAAGTCAAATATTCAACCAAGAGAAAGATAAAGGGATTTCTCCTTTTCTTTAAAGTAACATTAGTAAGTTAAATAGAGATTATTTGTTGATTTTGGAAAATACACAATAAACAAATTGCTTATTGTTATGATTATGGAAAGACAGTACCTCTATAGTTGTGTCTACACAAAAGCTTATAGTATTTCCCAAGTTTGAGTTACCAATTAAACTATTAATAATTTTCCCTTCTTTCAATTATATATTAAAAATCTCCATTTTAAATGGACCTCATCAACTTCTAAACATAATGGTCATTCTGATTAAAAGCAAATAAACAAAATGACTTCCTCAATTCAATAATCTCCTTCAGACACATTTTATTCTCTCCTTTCCACATCTTTGAAAAGTTTCAAAAAATACTACTATTCTCAAATTTTCCACTTCTCATTTACTCCATTCTAAAGGGACTGGCTTCCCTTATTCTATCAAAACAGGATTTAGTGACTCTCAAGTCACTAAATCAAAAATATGGTGGTGCTCTTATCCTTACCTGTCAGCACCATTTAATGATGAAACCACTACATTCTTTTCCCCTTAAATACACAAAGCATACTTGTGGCTTTTTCTCCTGTCTTCAAAGCCACTTCACCTTTCTCCATCCAGTCATAAAACCTAGCATTAATTTTGTTTCACTCCTCACCCTATATTATCTCTGTAGCCTATTTTCTTCATGTCCATTGCTTAAATCACTACATATTACATGTGTGCATGTACATACACATATACACATACCTGCATGTATAAACACAAACACATGTGAGAAGCCATCAGTGCCCTCTGTTGCATCCATACTGAGGCCAGCTGGAATGGTTTCACCTGGCCAATGTGTACTCACCAGATTTCTGTATCATTCAGTCCCTCCCTGGGTCTCCTCATTCTCTTCAGATTCTTGCCTATATGCTATTTCCTTTATGAGAATTTCTCTGACCTACTAAACATTGCATCACATTATAAGAAGTATGAGCACAGAATTTTTTTTTTTTCTGTTTTATCCCTGATGTATTTCCTGTGTGCAGAAAAATGTTTAACAAGCAGCAGGCACCTGATAAATAGTTATTAAATGAAGTCATACATTTAACTCACAAGATGTTGTCCCTTTAAAGCACTTCTTCGGCCTCACATTGTATGGTTAGTAGAGAACACATATCCTCATGTAACCTAAGGCCTGCAGAAAGCAGACCTTCTCCCTCTCAGGCCTCTGAATGCCCCTTCTACTGGCTTCCAATATCCAGGCCACTCAGACCATTTGTCCCCACTTGCAGTATCTGAAAATGCTTCTCCCTCTGTTTAAAAGGATCTCCTCTCCACGTTGCCTAGTGAGTCCCTACTCAGCTGTCCATCTCAGCAAAAGACTCTTTCTCTTTGAAGTACCCACTGGCCTCCCATTTATTTATTGTGTGATCACATAGTGTGTATCACCATGCACTGCACTGTATGTACATCAATTTCCCTTTCACATTTAACAATTTATATTTCCCACACTGAACTGTAAGTCCCCTAAAAGCAGAGGCTCCACTTTTTCTCATCATGGATATGTCCAATGGTGAGTGCAGTACCTAGCACTTAAGTGTATTCAATAAGGATTCAGGGACTTATAGTTCACAGAGGAGAAGGGAGCAGAGGGGTAGTTAGGCACTTTGGGATTGACATGTATACACTACCCCATGTTATAACCAAAAAAGGACATACTGTAGAATAAGGAACTCTGCTCAATATATGTAACTATCTAAATGGGAAATTAATTTTAAAAAGAATGGATATATGTATACGTATAACTGAATCATTTTGCTGTACACTTGAAATCACGGACTCGATGGACGTGAGTCTGAGTGAACTCAGAGAGATGGTAATGAACAGGGAGGGCTGGTGTGCGGCGATTCATGGGGTCGCAAAGAGCCGGACACGACTGAGCAACTGAACTGAATTGAACTGAAATTAACTCAACATTTTTACTCAAAAATATTTCAATATAAATTTTAGAAAAGAAAAGAGTTCATGGAAGGAATGAAGAAAAGAAGGAGTTAATATATTTTTAAATCAAGATAGTAAGACTCATACATAGAAAATTGGCCAAATTATTGTAGTGCTTTTATATTACTTCCAAATTAAGGGGGATCATCATTAAAAGGAAAAACAGAACAGAAAACTAAGCAATGCTGGAAGAAAAGATTGAAAGCTTAATATTAGTTCACTCAGTCAGTTCATTTCAGTTCAGTCACTCAGTTGTGTCCAACTCTTTGTGATTCCATGAATCACAGCACACCAGGGCTCCCTATCCATCGTCAACTCCCAGAGTTTACCCAAACTCATGTCCATTGAGTCAGTGATGCCATCCAACCACCTCATTTTCTGTTGTCCCATTCTCCTCCTGCCTTCAATCTTTCCCAGCATCAGGATCTTTTCAAATGATTCAGCTCTTTGCATCAGGTGTACAAAGTATTAGCGTTTCAGCTTCAGCATAAGACCCTCCAATTCAGGACTGATTTTCTTAGGATGGACTGGTTGGATCTCCTTGCAGTCCAAGGGACTCTCAAGAGTCTTCTCCAACACCACGGTTCAAAAGCATCAATTCATCAGGACTCAGCTTTCTTTATAGTACAACTATCACATCCATACATGACCACTGGAAAAGCCATAGCCTTGACTAGATGGACCTGTGTTGGTAAAGTGGTGTCTCTGCTTTTTAATATGCTGTCTAGTTTCACTAAACGGATTTAATAAAGTTAAAAATCAATGTATACTATGAAATCAAAAATTATATTATACATCAAGCATATGCCATTAATCAAATGCTAAAATAATTCCTGAATTAATTGGCATGTTAGCTTATTTCAGAGTTCACTTTCAAAAAACTTTCAAATATGGTACAGTGTGACTGGATGCATATGTTAGTATGTTTTCCTAAAGATCTATTAGCAATGTTTCAGTATATGTTTTAGACATAAAATACACCTGAGTAGCAGCAGATAAAGTTATTCTTGGATTTCCTTTTTATAGAAAGAGTTTTTGAAAACCTAACTTGTATGAAAAAAAAATCTCAATATGGATTAATTCATTTCAATCTGTTTCTCTCTCTCTCTCTCTCTCTCTCTCTCTGTCTCTCTCTCTGTCTCTGTCTCTGTCTCTCTTTCACACACACACACACACACACACACACACACACACACAGTGTGGAGAAGGGTGGGAAGTTAAAATAGTTGCTTGATTCTACATGTTTGGAGTAATTTCTATTTCACACTATGTGGTTGCTGTATTCCTATCTCTTTCCAAGATTTAGATTAAGTAATGAGTTAGAGAGGGTAAAAATAAACCCACAGAAAAACAACACAGAGACTTACCAAAATCTGGATATTCATATGCATACATACAAGTAAGAGTATATTAGTTAGGCCCATTCACCGATCTTGTCACTATAAATTAGTATTTGATTTTACTTGAAAATTAATATAGGTTTTTACATGGTTAATAAAGTATATGTTCATTGTAAAATGTGATCTATATATCTGTTATATATAGGGGAAAAAAGCCAAAATTAAAATATATAAAAATTAAAGGATGCAGCCAAATTTCTAATATTATGACTTACAAAAGACTTAAAATATTTTAATAGAAAAAATAACTGAACTAATCATCAAATAAATTATAGAAAGAAAATAAAACAGAGACAAAGATTTTAAAAAATAAGTGTATAAATTAACATATTAGAAAAAAAGAAAATGCAATTGATAAAGTAAAAAAGAATAATAAAATATAACACTTTTAGTAGTTTTAGAAACATAAATAAAATGTTTTACACACAGAAAGGAAACTTTTTTCAAAGTGAGAGAAATTATATTTAAAATTCTGGAAGAATAAAATTAATATGTTGATAAATTTAACAGTTTTCCTTCAGTTCAGTTCAGTTCAGTTGCTCTCAGTCATGTCCGACTCTTTGTGACCCCATGAATTGCAGCACGCCAGGCCTCCCTGTCCATCACCAACGCCCACAGTTCACTCACACTCAATCCATCAAGTCAATGATGCCATCCAGCCATCTCATCTTCTGTCATCACCTTCTCCTCCAGCCCCCAATCCCTTCCAGCATCAGAGTTTTTTCCAATGAGTCAACTCTTCGTATGAGGTGGCCAAAGTACTGGAGTTTCAGCTTTAGCATCATTCCTTACAAAGAAATCCCAGGGCTAATCTCTTTCAGAATGGACTGGTTGTATCTCCTTGCAGACCAAGGGACTCTCAAGAGTCTTCTCCAACACCAGAGTTCAAAAGCATCAATTCTTCAGCGCTCAGCCTTCTTCACAGTCCAACTCTCACATCTATACATGAACTCTGGAAAAACCATAGCCTTGACTAAACGGACCATAGTAGGCAAAGTAATGTCTCTGCTTTTGAATATACTACCTAGGTTGGTCATAACTTTTTTTCCAAGGAGTAAGTGTCTTTTAATTTCATGGCTGCAGTCACCATCTGCAGTGATTTTGAAGCCCCCCAAAATAAAGTCTGACACTGGTTCCCCATCTATTTCCATGTTTCCATTGTTTCCTCATCTATTTCCATGAAGTAATGGGACTGGATGCCATGATCTTCGTTTTCTGAATGTTGAGCTTTAAGCCAACTTTTTCGCTTTCCTCTTTCACTTTCATCAACAGGCTCTTTAGTTCTTCTTCACTTTCTGCCATAAGGGTGGTATCATTTGCATATCTGAGATTATTGATATTTCTCCCAGCAATCTTGATTCCAGTTTGTTTTTCTTCCAGTCCAGCATTTCTCATGATGTACGATGCATATAAGTTAAATAAACAGGTTGACAGTATACAGCCTTGACGTACTCCTTTTCCTATTTGGAACCAGTCTGTTGTTCCATGTCCAGTTCTAACTGTTGCTTCCTGACCTGCATACAGATTTCTCAAGAGGCAGGTTAAGTGGTCTGGTATTATCATCTCGACTAGAGGGACATTTTTTGGCAAAGTAATGTCTGCTTTTCAACATGATATTTATGTTGGTCATAACTTTTCTTCCAAGCAGTAAGCGTCTTTTAATTTCATTGCTGTAGTCACCATCTGCAATGATTTCGGAACCACCCAAAATATAGTCTGCACTCTTTCCACTGTTTCCCCATCTATTTCCCATGAAGTGATGGGACCAGATGCCATGATCTTCATTTTCTGAATGTTGAGCTTTAAGCCAACTTTTTCACTCTCCACTTTCACTTTCATCAAGAGGCTTTTTAGTCCCTCTTCACTTTCTGCCATAAGGGTGTTATCATCTGAATATCTGAGGTTATTGATATTTCTCCTGGTAATCTTGATTCCAGCTTGTGTTTCTTCCAGTCCAGTGTTTCTTATGATGTACTCTGCATATAAGTTAAATAAGCAAGATGACAATACACAGCCTTGACGTACTCCTTTTCCTATTTGGAACCAGTCTGTTGTTCCATGTCCAGTTCTAACTGTTTATTCCTGACTTGCATATAGGTTTCTCAAGAGGCAGGTCAGATGGTCTGGTAGTCCTATCTCTTTCAGAATTTTCCAAAGTTTATTGTGATCCACACAGTCAAAGGCTTTGGCATAGTCAATAAAGCAAAAATAGATGTATTACTGGAACTCTCTAGCTTTTTGCATGATCCAGTGAATGTTGGCAATTTGATCTCTGGTTCCTCTGCCTTTTCTAAAACCAGCTTAAATATCTAGAAGTTCACCGTTCACATATTGCTGAAGCCTGGCTTGGAGAATTTTGAGCATTACTTTACTAGNTCTTCACTTTCTGCCATAAGGGTGGTATCATTTGCATATCTGAGATTATTGATATTTCTCCCAGCAATCTTGATTCCAGTTTGTTTTTCTTCCAGTCCAGCATTTCTCATGATGTACGATGCATATAAGTTAAATAAACAGGTTGACAGTATACAGCCTTGACGTACTCCTTTTCCTATTTGGAACCAGTCTGTTGTTCCATGTCCAGTTCTAACTGTTGCTTCCTGACCTGCATACAGATTTCTCAAGAGGCAGGTTAAGTGGTCTGGTATTATCATCTCGACTAGAGGGACATTTTTTGGCAAAGTAATGTCTGCTTTTCAACATGATATTTATGTTGGTCATAACTTTTCTTCCAAGCAGTAAGCGTCTTTTAATTTCATTGCTGTAGTCACCATCTGCAATGATTTCGGAACCACCCAAAATATAGTCTGCACTCTTTCCACTGTTTCCCCATCTATTTCCCATGAAGTGATGGGACCAGATGCCATGATCTTCATTTTCTGAATGTTGAGCTTTAAGCCAACTTTTTCACTCTCCACTTTCACTTTCATCAAGAGGCTTTTTAGTCCCTCTTCACTTTCTGCCATAAGGGTGTTATCATCTGAATATCTGAGGTTATTGATATTTCTCCTGGTAATCTTGATTCCAGCTTGTGTTTCTTCCAGTCCAGTGTTTCTTATGATGTACTCTGCATATAAGTTAAATAAGCAAGATGACAATACACAGCCTTGACGTACTCCTTTTCCTATTTGGAACCAGTCTGTTGTTCCATGTCCAGTTCTAACTGTTTATTCCTGACTTGCATATAGGTTTCTCAAGAGGCAGGTCAGATGGTCTGGTAGTCCTATCTCTTTCAGAATTTTCCAAAGTTTATTGTGATCCACACAGTCAAAGGCTTTGGCATAGTCAATAAAGCAAAAATAGATGTATTACTGGAACTCTCTAGCTTTTTGCATGATCCAGTGAATGTTGGCAATTTGATCTCTGGTTCCTCTGCCTTTTCTAAAACCAGCTTAAATATCTAGAAGTTCACCGTTCACATATTGCTGAAGCCTGGCTTGGAGAATTTTGAGCATTACTTTACTAGTGTGTGAGATGAGTGCAATTGTGCAGTATTTGAGCATTCTTTGGCATTTGTTTCTTTGAGATTGGAATGAAAACTGTGCTTTTCCAGGCCTGTGGCCACTGTTGAGTTTTCCAAATTTGCTGACATATTGAGTGCAGCACTTTCACAGCATTCCAGGATTTGAAATAGCTCAACTGGAATTCCATCACCTCCACTAGCTTTGTTCGCAGTGATGCTTTCTAGGACCCACTTGACTTTGCATTCCAGGATGTCTGGCTCTAGGTGAGTGATCACACCATTGTGATTATATGGGTCATAAATGTCTTTTCGGTACAGTTTTTCTGTGTATTCCTGCCACCTCTTCTTAATATCTTCTGTTTCTGTTAGGTCCATACCATTTCTGTCTTTTATCAAGCCCATCTTTGCATGAAATGTTCCCTTGGTATCTCTAATTTTCTTGAAAAGATCTCTATCTTTCCCATTCTGTTGTTTTCCTCTATTTCTTTGCATTGATTGCTGAGGAAGGCTTTCTTATCTCTTCTTGCTATTTTTTGGAACTTTGCATTCAGATGGTTATATCTTTCTTTTTCTCCTTTGCTTTTCATTTTCAGTTTCCTTTAGATGAATATAAAAACTTAATCAGATGGAAAAAGAACTGATATGGCTAATACATGCAGGAGTTAATTAAAATTTTTGTCCAACAATTGCCACCAAAAATGTTCTTTGACACCAAGAGTTGCTTTGTCTTATCAAAGTTTCAATAAAGATGTAACTCCTATATTATGTCAGTATTCCAAATTGCAGAAGACTACACAACAGCTCTTCAACCATTGTGCATAAAGAATATTACTTGGATATCAAAAGCAAAATAAATAAATAAATAAAAATTCCACAGACTAATATTAGTTTTGAACACAAGCTAAATTTTTAAATAGAATATTATCAAATTAAAATCAGTTTTATAGAGCATGAACTAGGTATCCAAATATGTATACATTATTCTGGAAATTTAAAAATAGTTTCTATTTTGAGTATTAATTAGAATAATTTATTACATCAAAAAATAATCAGAATAATTCATTACATCAAAAAATTGTTGTTGTTCACTTTTTGAGTCATGGCCAACTCTTTGTGACTCCATGGACTGCAGTACACCAGACTTCCCTGTTCTTCACCTTCACCCAGAGCTTGTTCAAACTCATGTCCATTGAGTCAGTAATGCCATCCAACCATCTCATTCTCTGTCGTCCTCTTATCTTCTTGCCTTCAGTCTTTCCCAGCAACAGGATCTTTTGTAATGATTCAGCTCTTTGCATCAGAGGGCCAAATTATTGGAACTTTAGCTTCCACATCAGTCCTTCTAGTGAATATTTAAGATTGATTTCCTTTAGGATGATTAGTTTGGTCTCCTTGCAGTCTCAGGGACTCTCAAGAGTCTTCTCCAACACCACAGCTCAAAAGCATCAGTTCTTCAGTGTTTAGCCTTCTCTATGATCCAGCTCACACATCCATACTGGAAAAACCATAGCTTTGACTAGATGGACCTCTATGGGCAAAATAATATCTCTGCTTTTTAATATACTG
The DNA here is from genome assembly GCA_006410735.1 of Raphicerus campestris. Taxonomy (NCBI): domain Eukaryota; kingdom Metazoa; phylum Chordata; class Mammalia; order Artiodactyla; family Bovidae; genus Raphicerus; species Raphicerus campestris. The sequence goes on along the minus strand of SJYW01047771.1, from coordinate 487,640 downwards.
TCTAGGTTTGTCATAGTTTTTCTTCCGAGAAACACATGGCTGCAGTTGCCACCCTCAGTGATCCTGGAGCCCCAGAAAATAAAATTTGTCAGTGTCTCCATTGTTTCCCCATCTATTTGCCATGAAGTGATGGGACTAGATGCCATGATCTTCGTTTTTTTGATAATGAGTTTTAAGCCAGCTTTTTCACTTTCCTCTTTCACCTTCATCCAGAAATTCTTTATTTCCTCTTTGCTTTCTGCCATAAGGGTGATGTCATCTGCGCTTCTGAGTTTATTGATATTTCTCCAAGCAATCTTGATTCCAGCTTGTGCTTCTTCCAGCCTGGCATTTCACATGATGTACTCTGCACATAAGTTAAATAAGTAGAATGACAATATGCAGCCGTGATGTACTCCTTTCTCAAATTTAAATTGGGAATTTTAATAAAGTAAATAATAATTTATTTAATTTAAAATTTAATTTTTAACAATTTAAATAATACAATATTTTAATAATTTAAAAGTTATATAATAATCATTTATTATTTAGATGACTAATTAATAATTTCAATAATTATATAATTTAATAATTTGAAATTTGACTTTTGATAATTTAAATAATACAATTGTACATTCTTTTCCATAGGTGGCAAAGGCAAAAAGAAAGTAAGTTTTTACATTCTTNTTTTCAGTTTCCTTTAGATGAATATAAAAACTTAATCAGATGGAAAAAGAACTGATATGGCTAATACATGCAGGAGTTAATTAAAATTTTTGTCCAACAATTGCCACCAAAAATGTTCTTTGACACCAAGAGTTGCTTTGTCTTATCAAAGTTTCAATAAAGATGTAACTCCTATATTATGTCAGTATTCCAAATTGCAGAAGACTACACAACAGCTCTTCAACCATTGTGCATAAAGAATATTACTTGGATATCAAAAGCAAAATAAATAAATAAATAAAAATTCCACAGACTAATATTAGTTTTGAACACAAGCTAAATTTTTAAATAGAATATTATCAAATTAAAATCAGTTTTATAGAGCATGAACTAGGTATCCAAATATGTATACATTATTCTGGAAATTTAAAAATAGTTTCTATTTTGAGTATTAATTAGAATAATTTATTACATCAAAAAATAATCAGAATAATTCATTACATCAAAAAATTGTTGTTGTTCACTTTTTGAGTCATGGCCAACTCTTTGTGACTCCATGGACTGCAGTACACCAGACTTCCCTGTTCTTCACCTTCACCCAGAGCTTGTTCAAACTCATGTCCATTGAGTCAGTAATGCCATCCAACCATCTCATTCTCTGTCGTCCTCTTATCTTCTTGCCTTCAGTCTTTCCCAGCAACAGGATCTTTTGTAATGATTCAGCTCTTTGCATCAGAGGGCCAAATTATTGGAACTTTAGCTTCCACATCAGTCCTTCTAGTGAATATTTAAGATTGATTTCCTTTAGGATGATTAGTTTGGTCTCCTTGCAGTCTCAGGGACTCTCAAGAGTCTTCTCCAACACCACAGCTCAAAAGCATCAGTTCTTCAGTGTTTAGCCTTCTCTATGATCCAGCTCACACATCCATACTGGAAAAACCATAGCTTTGACTAGATGGACCTCTATGGGCAAAATAATATCTCTGCTTTTTAATATACTGTCTAGGTTTGTCATAGTTTTTCTTCCGAGAAACACATGGCTGCAGTTGCCACCCTCAGTGATCCTGGAGCCCCAGAAAATAAAATTTGTCAGTGTCTCCATTGTTTCCCCATCTATTTGCCATGAAGTGATGGGACTAGATGCCATGATCTTCGTTTTTTTGATAATGAGTTTTAAGCCAGCTTTTTCACTTTCCTCTTTCACCTTCATCCAGAAATTCTTTATTTCCTCTTTGCTTTCTGCCATAAGGGTGATGTCATCTGCGCTTCTGAGTTTATTGATATTTCTCCAAGCAATCTTGATTCCAGCTTGTGCTTCTTCCAGCCTGGCATTTCACATGATGTACTCTGCACATAAGTTAAATAAGTAGAATGACAATATGCAGCCGTGATGTACTCCTTTCTCAAATTTAAATTGGGAATTTTAATAAAGTAAATAATAATTTATTTAATTTAAAATTTAATTTTTAACAATTTAAATAATACAATATTTTAATAATTTAAAAGTTATATAATAATCATTTATTATTTAGATGACTAATTAATAATTTCAATAATTATATAATTTAATAATTTGAAATTTGACTTTTGATAATTTAAATAATACAATTGTACATTCTTTTCCATAGGTGGCAAAGGCAAAAAGAAAGTAAGTTTTTACATTCTTGCCCTGTTTTTGAAGTTAGAACCACAGTTTGAATTAGAAACAATTCTTACACTAATGTATAGTCTATCAAAATGCTTTTGTAGTTTTTTAAATTAATTAAAGAAAATGAAATAAAATATTTATACTGTAAAATCTCTGCACAAAATAGCCTACCTGATAATCTAACCAATAGCACAAAGCTGCTTAGAACTTAAAAGAAAAGGAAGGTAACAAATGGCAAAAGGCATTCTTAAAATGCAACAACTTTTTATCAGCAATAATCAACTAAAAATAAGATTTGAAAGACTGATCCTATTTTCAAAGATAACAAATATAATTTATGTCAATAGATATTAAAGACTAAAGGCTCTTCTAGTTTTACTTAGAGATATAAAAGTAATAAACACATGAAATTTGGGGGGAATTCAAAGTTTTCATCCTATTTACCCATGGGTTTAGTGAAAATGGCTCAGTCGTTTCCAGCTCTTTGCGACCCCAAGGACTGTATAGTCCTTGGAATTCTCTAGGCCAGAATACTGCAGTGGATAGCTTTTCCCTTCTCCAGGGGATCTTCCCAACCCAGGGATCAAACCCAAGTCTCCCGCATTGCAGGCAGATTGTTTTACCAGCTGAGCCAAATGAGCCTCAATTAAAAGGCCAAAAACAATTACACAATGTTTCTTAAATTTGTGTTAGTATAGAAATGAAAGAATAGGAAAAATGTAAACCTTAACATAAAAGTTAATTGAAGGAATATTGTCTTGTCTCATAATAAATTATGAGATTTAATGGATAAGTGGATATTTAATGTGCACAGAAATCATACTAAGTATATACATCAATTATCCTAGTTAATCCTCTCAAAAATTCTACAAGAAAGATTACTGGTATACACATCTCATAATTATCTTCAACTTAGCATTGAGTAAACTAAGGTTTGGGTTTCCCTGGTGGTTCAGACAGTACAGGAGACCTAGGTCCAACCCCTGAGTCAAGAAGATCCCCTGGAGAAGTCATGTCCTACTCTTTGTGACCCCATGGATTGTAGCCCACCAGGCTCCTCTGTCCATAGGATTTTCCAGGCAAGACTACTGCAGTGGGTTGCCATTCCCTTCTGCAGAGGATCTTCTCCACCCAGGGGTCAAACTTTCATCTCCTTCATTACAGGTAGATTCTTTACTGTCTGAGCCACCAGGGAACTTCACTGAATTCTTAACAACAGTGAATCTCTGTCCATAGTGATTGATGTAAAATAAAGATGGCACATAATGCAAGAAGCATCAGTGTCACATTAGTGATTAAAGAGATCTCTTTCCCCTAAGGCCATGGATTTTAAGGACTGTTTAGGTCTAGTGTTATCAGGGAGTCATACTCATTGGAAATAATACTCTTACAGAGGAAGACAGAGTAGAGGTAGACAGAATCTGTTGATCATTCTAGAACCTCTGGATCCAGCTGTTCTGGATTTTTGGATTTCCAAATTGTGAGAAACAGAATTCCTTTTATATTCAAATGAGTAAAGTTGTGTTCCTGACAGTTGTAATGAAAAACATTGTGACCAAAAGATCAGTTGAGTGTTTCTGAGGGATGAGAGAGTTGAAGGCATTTGCAAGGGAGTGTTCATGATGAGGACAGTGAAACAGGAAAGTGGTGATAGGTGGTGAGATCCTTTGGGAAAATACACCGGGAGAACTGGTTAGGTGGAAATACTGCTCTTACTTAAAGGGAGTTGGTAGGCGGTGGTCTGAATACAAACTCATTAAAACTGAGATACTGAAGATAGTTCAATGATTGATGATAATAAAGGGAAGTGAGGAGTTCAAGGATCTAGGAGGCTAGGAAACAGGATGAGCAGAGTCAAAATTATGGGTGAATTGCAGAATTAGGGAAAATATTAGTGAGCACAGTAGTACACCTAGGTGGTCTTAGTGCTGACGACGCCAGGGATTAAAAAAGGAAAGATTACAAATAATTTAAACATGTGNTCTTCTAGTTTTACTTAGAGATATAAAAGTAATAAACACATGAAATTTGGGGGGAATTCAAAGTTTTCATCCTATTTACCCATGGGTTTAGTGAAAATGGCTCAGTCGTTTCCAGCTCTTTGCGACCCCAAGGACTGTATAGTCCTTGGAATTCTCTAGGCCAGAATACTGCAGTGGATAGCTTTTCCCTTCTCCAGGGGATCTTCCCAACCCAGGGATCAAACCCAAGTCTCCCGCATTGCAGGCAGATTGTTTTACCAGCTGAGCCAAATGAGCCTCAATTAAAAGGCCAAAAACAATTACACAATGTTTCTTAAATTTGTGTTAGTATAGAAATGAAAGAATAGGAAAAATGTAAACCTTAACATAAAAGTTAATTGAAGGAATATTGTCTTGTCTCATAATAAATTATGAGATTTAATGGATAAGTGGATATTTAATGTGCACAGAAATCATACTAAGTATATACATCAATTATCCTAGTTAATCCTCTCAAAAATTCTACAAGAAAGATTACTGGTATACACATCTCATAATTATCTTCAACTTAGCATTGAGTAAACTAAGGTTTGGGTTTCCCTGGTGGTTCAGACAGTACAGGAGACCTAGGTCCAACCCCTGAGTCAAGAAGATCCCCTGGAGAAGTCATGTCCTACTCTTTGTGACCCCATGGATTGTAGCCCACCAGGCTCCTCTGTCCATAGGATTTTCCAGGCAAGACTACTGCAGTGGGTTGCCATTCCCTTCTGCAGAGGATCTTCTCCACCCAGGGGTCAAACTTTCATCTCCTTCATTACAGGTAGATTCTTTACTGTCTGAGCCACCAGGGAACTTCACTGAATTCTTAACAACAGTGAATCTCTGTCCATAGTGATTGATGTAAAATAAAGATGGCACATAATGCAAGAAGCATCAGTGTCACATTAGTGATTAAAGAGATCTCTTTCCCCTAAGGCCATGGATTTTAAGGACTGTTTAGGTCTAGTGTTATCAGGGAGTCATACTCATTGGAAATAATACTCTTACAGAGGAAGACAGAGTAGAGGTAGACAGAATCTGTTGATCATTCTAGAACCTCTGGATCCAGCTGTTCTGGATTTTTGGATTTCCAAATTGTGAGAAACAGAATTCCTTTTATATTCAAATGAGTAAAGTTGTGTTCCTGACAGTTGTAATGAAAAACATTGTGACCAAAAGATCAGTTGAGTGTTTCTGAGGGATGAGAGAGTTGAAGGCATTTGCAAGGGAGTGTTCATGATGAGGACAGTGAAACAGGAAAGTGGTGATAGGTGGTGAGATCCTTTGGGAAAATACACCGGGAGAACTGGTTAGGTGGAAATACTGCTCTTACTTAAAGGGAGTTGGTAGGCGGTGGTCTGAATACAAACTCATTAAAACTGAGATACTGAAGATAGTTCAATGATTGATGATAATAAAGGGAAGTGAGGAGTTCAAGGATCTAGGAGGCTAGGAAACAGGATGAGCAGAGTCAAAATTATGGGTGAATTGCAGAATTAGGGAAAATATTAGTGAGCACAGTAGTACACCTAGGTGGTCTTAGTGCTGACGACGCCAGGGATTAAAAAAGGAAAGATTACAAATAATTTAAACATGTGATTGGCAGCAAGGAGATTTTATATATATATATATATATATATATACACACATACATGTACATATGTATACATATACATATATGTACATATACATATACATACATATACATATATATCTTTATATATCTTTCATGAGATATCTGATATGAGGGAAAAGAAACAAACTCTATGTAAATGAAATTTAGTTCATGCAACAAAGTAATTTATGAAAGTTTAGAAGCTAGGAGGCCCAAGGGGCAGAGTGAATAGGTGAAAGAGGAAAGAAAATAGGAGACACTGGGCCAGATGAAGGATATGCAGCTGGTGATGGGATGATAATCTTCCAGTAACTGAAAGTCAGAGATATTGAATGTGTGGAGGTCACTGAGGCTTACCAAAGGGTGGGGCATTTACAATTAGTTCAAATCATCTTTTAGAAGAATAAGAACCAACCAGGTACCTAAAGCCTGCCATATGTGACAGGCAACTCAGGTGGCACACACTGCACGCCCTCTGACAGGAAAGGGCTATATAGCAGTATTTCATGGTGCCCTTATGCTACAGTGATAAGTTTAGCATTATGTATAATCCAGGTGACTTAATCTCCTCTCTGGTCACCTCTCAACATTGCATCCATGTGTGTTCAGGCATAGACTTGTGTCTGACTTTTTGAGACCCTATGGACTGTAGCCCACCAGATCCCTCTTGTCCATGGGATTCTCCAGGCTAGAATACTAGAGTTGGTTGCCATTTTCTCTTCAGCATGGCATATTCTAGTCCAACCTACTGAATCCCTCTGAGTTCCTCTAAATACTCTATACTCATCCTATAAACATATTTTTCTTCTGCCTGATGATGTCTTTCCTGACCACTTCACCTACCTTCATGTTTCAGCTGACAACCGTAATCATCATTCATGACTGAACTTTGGCATCACCTCCTCAGGGAAGCCTTCTTTAATTTACCAGTCTTGGATCAGTGCTCCTGCAACATCTTTTATCCCTATTCGAGTACTTGCTGTGCTACATAATCTTGACTTTCAATTGAAGCTCTTGGAGGGATAGTGTTATGACTTGTACCAGACCTTGGCCTTCCCTGATGGCTCAGTGGTAAAGAACCTGCTACCAATGCAGGAGACACAGGTTTAGTCCCTGGGTCAGGAAGATCTGCTGGAGAAGGGAATGGCAACATGCTCCAGTACTGTTACCTGGGAAATACCATGGATAGAGGAGCCTGGTGGGCTACAGTCCATGGGGTCACAAAAGAGTCAGGCACCACTTAGCAACTAAATGACAACACCTAGCCCTTAAGAAGAAAATCATGTAGTAGCTAGTTATTCAATACTTATGTGTGGCATGAATGAACTGAACAGATTAAAAACAATCATGACACAATCAGGCTTCTGCTTGAATATCTGAGGTAATTAATCTCACTACTCTGTGTCATTATGTATTTTTGTACCACAATAAATGATGCTTATGCTCCCAAAGATTATATGCCATGATAGAGATAATAATACTTTGTAGTTAGGACATTCAGAAACATCTGAATCCAGTGCCCTTGAGTATTCAGGTTGATTATAAGATTATAAATATTTTCTTTATATTGTCCTGAGATGTAAAAGCTTTTAGGACTTCCCTGGTGGCTCAGAGAGTAAAGCCGCTGCCTACAATGAGAGAGACCTGGTTTCGATCCCTGGGTTGGGAAGATCCCCTGGAGAAGGAAATGGCAACCCACTCCAGTACTCTTGCCTGGAAGATCCCATGAAAAGAGTCAGACATGACTGAACGACTTCACTTTCACTTTCATAAAAGCTTTTAGAAGACATCCCATTAGGCCCTCCCTTTATTCCCCAAAATATTGTATAATAGCTCAATGATTCTCTTAGTAATCATCAATTTTGTTCTAAAAAACCAGGGAAATTTTCAGGAGTACAAAATTATAGCCAATATCTTCATAGCTAGTATCTCATATTGGCTTCACAGCCAATATCTCATAGCATGAGATAAGGAATAGAAAAAGGAAAATAGAAATATTTGTTCCAGTTTTATACATTGGCTTCCTCACTAATCACTTAGTATAATGTGGCTAATAATATTAGAAAAGACAAATATTAATAAATTTGAAATGTAAACCAGAAGTTTGAATTTATGTCTTAAAATGCCTCATACCTGTTCCTAAAATGTACCTAAATTTGTAATAAATAAATAAATTTTAAAAAATCCAGCCCTCTATTTTCTGGGCCAATTTCACAAGTGTGATAAACAGTTTCAATATTTGAATGTAAATCTATGATCCATCTGGGAGTTTATTTTGTGTTATGTCACAGAGAATGAACCAATTTTACTCTACTTTCAAATGCTTAGCCAGTTGTTTCAACATTTTTTTCATTAATTTGAAATGCCAACCTTATGATAGTTTAGCTTCTTTAATTGGGTGAATTGCTACTTTTTCTATGCTATTCCATTGATGTTTCTGTTCTTCTGTTGAAAAAAAAAAAGTCAATATTTACCCAGAAGCCTACTTCTTTTATTTATTAATTTCATTTACCCACTCTACATTCAGTATGTCATGCTTTCCTTTCCTCAATACCAAATGTGCCTTCCCTACCATCTTCAAACCATGTCTACGCCACTTAAGAGGAAATTCCTCATTTCTTTTCTTTTTTTTTTTTTTTTCTTCACAAAGTCGATCTTGTTTCCATGTTTGCCCTCAAGGAAAATGTTTGAGAAATGAGGAGAGATGGTGGTATGTGCTAAGAGACAGAGCACAGAAAGAAGAGATGAGTCTCAGAGGAGTAAAAGCATTGTTTTCAGCAGTGCCAGCAGATTAGACAGTCTTGGGAACCCACAGTATACATACATGCACTCACTGAAAACTTCATAGCCAGTCAGATTACTCATAAAGATTTGTTAATATATGGTAAGAAAAAGGCAGGATGGAACCCAGACCTACCAACAGAGACATTACAAGACATTGCCAAAGAAGACCAAGCCAGTAGAAGACAGGAGAAAATTCAGGCAGAAGTGTGTATGGAGGATAGTAGAGTAAAGGCATATCACAGCAACCAAAGGAACAGGGAATTTTTAAAATGAGTAAGATTTTGAATTCTTATGTAGTCTAGAATATTATGTTTCTCAGAGGCTTCTCAGATGGCTCAGTAGTAAGGAATCCACCTTCTGCCCTGGAGGAGGAAATGGGAACCTACTCCAGTATTCTTGCCTGGAAAATCTCATGGACAGAGAAGCCTGGTGAGCTACAGTCCATGGGGTCATGGAGAGTTAGACACAACTGAACATGCAGGCATGTTCATTATTTTCCTCAGCAAGGAATGATTTTATTGTAAACAGAAGATTCAGAAATTACTTCTGGTTCAAACAGAATTATTAAAGGTCAAGCTCAACTTGGGATTAAGTAAGAGAACGACTTAAAAAAAAAAAAACTGGATTCAACAATTAAAACTAAAAAAAAAAATACTTTATTGAAGACACTTAGCAATGAATTAGAAATTGAAGATACTGAAATGAAGGAAGGACATCATAAGTTTTTGAATGGATAGCTATCCAAATCACGTCACAGATGAAAAAGAAAAAAAAAAAAACAACTTAATTTGTATGTGCGATAAGACAAAACACTTGAAAATTCATTCATTTGAGAACTCTGATGCACATGTGCGTGTAGACCAAATGGAAAGCGATTTAAGAGGTCATTCAGTTTGCTTTTGCTCTAATCCTTAAGCTAAATAAGAAGAAGAAAGATAAATAGTTCAATTCACTGGAGTAGAAAAATCTTACAGGAAATAGGGCATCCTATGGTGTTTCTGGACACCCATCCTTTTATGACATATCACAGGAACTGGGTAACCAAGGTTTTGAGTATTCATGGCTACATAGCTTGAAACAAGAAACTCACCTTGAAAGAGCTGAAAAATCCATTTCAGATTTCTTTTTTGTTTTTTAAAGAAAACATTTTAAATAGTTTTAAATAGCCTCCACACTCTTGGGCAAACATGAAACCATGATCATGCTGGTCCCACTCTCTGACTTCCAGGATAGGCTTTACTTCCACAGATGCCTGCTTGACTCCAATTGCTACCTTCTATTTGATAAGACAACTGGACAAAATCACAAAGATATTACCATCACAACCATTTTCCTTCCTCAATACACAACGGGAAGTACAAGTAGTCTAACAATATATATACATTTGATACATCATTTCCAAATACAAAATGGGAAAATTAGATACAAAGTAATCAAAAAATGTTTAGGTTGTTAACAAAAAATGAAGCTTCTTTCAAAGGCTTTAGCTAAAAGTGTCTGATTTTGTTTCTCCTTCATGAACTGATCACATAATAACAGATAAAAGCAACTGCTGTCTCTTCAGTGTTCATTTTACAAAAGTGGTTTTAGTACTGCTACTGTAATTACAAAATATTATCTATACAAAAAAAAATAAAATTACTTGACCCTGCTGAACTAGAAAATATCTATGATTAAAATTTTAAGATTTTTTTGTAAGAGAGTCAGAACAAAGGTATGAATAAGATATGTCACTAGGAGCTATTATTTCATTATAATCTAAAAAAGAGATTAAAAATGGAACTACTATTTACTAATCAAGCGATTTTACTTTATTTTTTAGTATACATGCTGCTGAAGCGAGCACTACTTTATTCTTTAAATTGAATATCCTAGTGACTGTGTCATCTTCACTGGTACTTTTTGTTTCTAAGAGGTCAAACTGAAGCCATAGATTATAAAAGTGAAAATTTAAATACTCTCCCAACAGAATTTCTGATATAAAGTAGCATGTTAGTCTACTTTGGTCTCATCTCACTCTGCCCAGCATTTCTAGGGAGAAGTAATCATGTAAGTGAAACAATGAAAATACAAATATAAAAATCTGAATTTAACTGATAGGAAGAACAAGAAAATATTCCATAAGCTAAAATCACACCAACAAAACAGCTGTGGAACTTTATCCCCCAGTATTCAGCATAGCAGCCTGCTACTGCTGCTGCTGCTAAGTCACTTCAGTTGTGTCTGACTCAGCTGGACCCCATAGATGGCAGCCCACCAGGCTCCCCCATCCCTGGGATTCTCCAGGCAAGAACACAGAGTGGGTTGCCATTTCCTTCTCCAGCATAGCAGCCTACTTAGGTTCAACTCCTAAAAAGATAAAGAGAAGTTTTACATAAACTGTAGCATATGATTTTTATGAAACTTGCATTTGAAAGTTCATCATGTGAATAATAAAAGAAAAAAAAACACAACTATCACTCTATGTTTTTAATATATGTCAATCTTTTAACTTGAGTATTTTACATTATCTCACTTGTTCTATATATGTTGAAGTATTTCACTGAAAACAAAAATAAGATAGATATAATTTGTTTAAGTTTTAGCCTTAAAGTATAACTTTGTTTTCACTTGTTATTATTAATGGCTTACTTACTGCAAGTTTACATGATTAATAAATAATATCAGGAATGAAGAAATAATACTAACACAAAACATTTTTTCTAAATTCCATGCTCTTGCTCAGTTAATATTTGACTCTTTAAAACCCCATGGACTGTAGCCCACCAGGTTCCTCTGTCCATGGGATTTCCCAGGCAAGAATACTGGAGTGGGTGGCCATTTCCTCCTCTGGGGTTATCTAAATTAAAAAACTAATAAACCTGATAGGACTTGTTGTTTAACAATTATTTTCAAATGTTTTCTGTGGAGAACCACAGAGTTAAAAGGAAAAACTGCCACAGACAGAGACAGGGTCTTTCAATATGTGTCATCATGTCTCTTTCATGACCGCTCATTTTTGTTTCAAATACAAGTGAACTTTCATTCTCTCTCTGTCTCTCTATTACCTGACAAAATTTAAATTTTTGCTTTATCTCTTTGAAATAACACATCAAATTTCTTCCTTGATTCTCTTCAGCTCAGTTCAGTTCAGTTCAGTCGCTCAGTCACGTCTGACTCTTCACGACCCCATGAATCACAGCACACCAAGCCTCCCTGTCCATCACCATCTCCCAGAGTTCATTCAGACTCACGTTCATCGAGTCAGTGATGACATCCAGCCATCTCATCCTCTGTCGTCCCCTTCTCCTCCTGCCCCCAATCCTTCCCAGGATCAGAGTCTTTTCCAATGAGTCAACTCTTTGCATGAGGTGGCCAAAGTACTGGAGTTTCAGCTTTAGCATCTTTCCTTCCAAAGAAATCCCAGTGCTGATCTCCCTTAGAATGGACTGGTTGGATCTCCTTGCAGTCCAAGGGACTCTCAGGAGTCTTCTCAAACACCACAGTTCAAAAGCATCAATTCTTCGTCACTCAGCCTTCTTCACAGTCCAACTCTCACATCCATACATGACCACAGGAAAAACCATAGCCTTGACTAGATGGACATTAGTCGGCAAAGTAATGTCTCTGCTTTTGAATATACTACCTAGGTTGGTCATATCTTTTCTTCCAAGAACTAAGCAACTTTTAATTTCATGGCTGCAGTCACCATCTGCAGTGATTTTGGAGCCCCCCAAAATAAAGTCTGACACTGTTTCCCCATCTATTTCCCATGAAGTGATGGGACCAGATGCCATGATCTTTGTTTTCTGAATGTTCAGCTTTAAGCCAACTTTTTCACTTTCCTCTTTCACTTTCATCAAGAGGCTCTTTAGTTCTTCTTCACTTTCTGCCATAAGGGTGTTATCATCTGCATATCTGAGGTTATTGATATTTCTCCCAACAATCTTGATTCCAGCTTGTGTTTCTTCTAGTCCAGCGTTTCTCATGATGTACTCTACATATAAGTTAAATAAACAGAGTGACAATATACAGCCTTGACGTACTCCTTTTCCCTTTTGGAACCAGTCTGTTGTCCCCCGTTGTTCCATGCCCAATTCTAAGTGTTGCTTCCTGGCCTGCATACAGATTTCTCAAGAGGCAGGTCAGGTGGTCTGATATTCCCATCTCTTTCAGAATTTTCCATAGTTTATTGTGATCCACACAGTCAGAGGAGGGGAACAATTTGTCACCAAAAACACATTTACTTTTAAGGAAGGCTAATTTTGAGAAGAGGTCTCCATACATTGATATTAAAAATAAATATTTATCCCATAAAGTGAAAAGAAAATACATACCTTTGTTAATTCACACATGTGAATTTGGTCACCTTAGTGGTTTAATGCCTATGTTTAGCAAATAGCTGAAATATAATAAAATTCAAACGTTGAATATTTGGAAAACACAAGTATAAAAACGTTTTGCAATATGTATAAATAATTATTTTTGTGATTATTGATTTGGTCTTCACTCCCATTTTGAATGTTGGATTTCCTCATAATCTTTGTAACATTATTCTCGCAAATAGCAATGTGCAACATGGTTATCAGACTTAAGCAGGTTGTGGTCAAACTCTGGATTCATTGATTACACACAAGGAAAGGAACTGACCATTAAGACAAAGTCTGCCTGTACTCAAAAAAGAGATCCACATATTGAAAGAAGTTAAACCAAATTCCTTTGCTTGAGAATGGCATGTAGTTTCACGTTGCTGCTGTTCAGTCACCGAAACCTCTCTGACTCTCTGTGATCCCATGAACTGCAGCACACCAAGCTTCTCTGTCCTTCACTCTCACTGACTTCGCTGAAACAGGTCCATTGAGTCAGTGATGCCATCCAACTATTTCATCCTCTGTAACTCCCTTCTTCTCCTGCCATCAATCTTTCCTAGCATCAGGGACTTTCCAAATGAGTCAGTTCTTATTAGGTGGCAAAAATATTGGAGCCTCAGCTTCAGCGTCAGTCCTTCCAATGAATATTCAAGACTGATGTCCTTTAGGATGCTGTCCAAGGGACTCTCAAGAGTCTTCTCCTACACCACAGTTTGAAAGCATCAGTTCTTTGGCACTAAGTTTTCTTTATAGTCCAGCTCTCACATCCATACATGACTACTAGAAAAATCATAGCTTTGACTAGATGGACCTTTGTCAGCAAAGTAATGTCTCTGTTTTTAATATGCTGTCTAGGTTAGTCATAGCTTTCTTCCAAGAAGCAAGCATCTTTTAATGTCTCAGTTGAGGTCAAAATCCACAGTGATCTTGGAGCCCAAGAAAAGAAAATTTGTCACAGTTTGCACTTTTTCCCCATCTATTTGCCATGAAGTTGAGGGACTGGATGTCATGATTTCAGTTTTTTGAATGTTGATTTTAAGCCAGGTTTTTCACTATCCTCTTTTTCCTTTATCAAGAGACTCTTGTTCCTCTTTGCTTTCTGCCATTAAAGGGATATCATCTGCATATATGAGGTTGTTGATATTTCTCCAGGCAATCTTGATTCCACCTTTTGTTTTATCCAGCCTGGCATTTTTGCATAATGTACTTGTATATAAGTTAAAAGATCAGGGTGACAATATTCAACCTTGACATTCTCTTTTTCCAATTTGGGACCCATCTATTGTTCTATGTCTGGTTCTATTGCTTCTTGACCCACATACAGATTTCTCAGGAGACAAGTAAGGTGGTCTGGCATTCCCATCTCTTTAAGAATTTTTCACAGTTTGTTGTTATACACATAGTTAAATACTTTAGCATAGTCCATGAAGCAAAAGTAGATTTTTCTTTTTTTTAATTCCCTTGTTTTTCCTATGATCCAGCATATGTTGGCAATTTGATCTCTGGTTTCTCTGCCTTTTCTAAATCCAGTTTGCACATTTGAAAATTCTATATTCATGTACTGCTGAAGCCTAGCTTGGAGGATATTGAGCAAAATCTTGCTAACAGGTAAAATGAATTCAATTGTACAGTAATTTGAATTTTTTGGCATTGCCTTTCTTTAGGATTGAAATAAAAACTGACCTTTTCCAATCCTGTGGCCACTGCTGAATCTTCCAGATTTGCTGGCATATTAAGTGCATCACTTTCAAAGCATCATCTTTTAGGATTTGAAATTGTTAGCTAGAATTCCATACCTCCACACTGGCTTTGTTCATCATAATGCCTCCTAAGGATCACTTGACTTCACACTACAGGATGTCTGGCTCTAGGTGAGTGGCCACACCATCGTTGTTATCCGGGCCTTTCAGAAATTTTTGTATAGTCCTTTTGTGTATTCTTGCCACTTCTTGATATCTTCTGCTTCTGTTAGGTCCTTGCCATTTCTCTCATTTATTGTGCCCATCTTTGCATGAAATGTCCCCCTGAATCTCTAAGTTTCTTGAAGAGATCTCTAGTTTTTCCCATTTTATTGTTTTTGTCTCTTTCTTTGCATTTTTCATTGAGGAAGAATTTCTTATCTTTCCTTGCTAGTCTCTAGGACTCTGCATTCAAGTGGGTATATATTTCCCTTTCTCATTTGCCTTTCACTTTTCTTCTTTTCTCAGCTATTTGTAAGGCCTTCTCAGACAATCACTTTGCCTTCTTGGATTTATTTTTCTTAGGGATGGTTTTGGTCACCACCTCTTATAGTTCCATACACACCATGTTTTGTGTAAATAAAATGTGATTTGGAAATGTTTCACAATGTGACTGTTGTGGCTAGTATGTTTGGAAACACATCTCTCAGTCAAGTCACTTTCTAACACAGTATCAGAGGTAATTTCTAATGAGGTATAAGAGATAATGACATTAAGTTATCAGAGTTAATGAATAAACATGCACAGGGATTAGGTTGCCAGATTTAGGAAATATAAATACAGAACATCAGGTTACATTTGAATTTCAGACCAACATGGAATTTTTTTTTTTTTTAGTATGTGTGTCAAATATTACATACATACATACAAAAATATTTTCATTATTTATATTAAATTTAAACTTAACAGCTCCTTCTGAATTTTATCTGGTAATCTTACACAGGAAATTAGTATATAGCATTATATATTTTTTAAGTAAAATGCTTCCCTCGCAATATGACTTTTACTATACAGTGAACTATATCATTTTTTTTTAACTTTATCAATCCCTCAAGATCCTTGAAACTAGCTACTACCTATAAATGTGTTCATATGTTTTAGCAATGTGTAGTGCTAATTACTTTATAATTATTAGGTCACTCATTCCAACTATTTTCTAATAATAACAATTTTTTTTAATAAAGCATAACAAACCTCTAGAGGTACACAAGATATTTATACAATTCCTTGGTATTGTGAATCTTAATCCTTCCTTAAAGAATCTGGGAATATATCTTAGATGATTTTATGTGTTATTTTTATATGTACATATTATATTGCTATAAAATGTTACATCATAGATGTCTATAACATTACGTTGTATAAAATGCAAAATGGTGGACGTCTCCACTAAATGTCATTTATCACATCATTCAGGTCAAGCATTCTACAGAGTTGCTGCCATCAGTAGTCAAGTATATGACAAAAATTTCATGGGAATGGAAACAAGGGAAAAACAACCCATCTTCATGGCAAATGAACTCATTTTAAGGGCGACTACCTGTCATCATTTTTACTATGAGGTTCCTTGCACTTCACTCCAAAGGACAGTTTCCAGGATAAGTTAAATGCTAGCACAGTAATCAGACAGAGTAATCATGTTATAATAGAGCCTTTAGTTTCAGAGCAACACGCGTATCTCTGGGCACTTCATTTGAGAGAATACAGTCCTAGGCATTCCTTAGAATCAGTCAGTCAAATCTGTTGTGTTTGAGACTGCATCATTCTTCCTGGTTATGTTCTGTTCTGACTTCAAAGGATTTAAATGAGAGTGAAGTGAAGTTGCTCAGTCGTGTCCGACTCTTTTCGACCCTGTGGACTGTAGCCTACCAGTCTTCTCTGTCCATGGGATTCTCTAGGCAAGAATACTAGAGTGGGTTACCATTTCCTTCTCCAGGGGATCTTCACGACCCAGGGATCGAAACCGGGTCTCCCGCATCAGAAGCAGAGGATTTAACCTCTGAGCCACCTTCAGACTTCAAGATCTTCACAGTCTCTCTCTTTTTACGATATGCAAAACAAAAATATCTTTTTTTTCTTTTTTTAATCGTTGTGACAGTAGTGGTGCTGGCACCACATGAAATTTAAACTAGTATTTTGCCTTCATAAGAATTCTAGAAGGTCACTTGAGAATAGTTCTTTTCTAACTGCATTATGTAAGATTTTGCATATGAAAACAAGTTCTTAGAAATGTGTTACTAAACTTTTAGATCACAGTGAATTTCTCAAAGAAGCTGCAATTCTAAAATGAATTCTACAGCCATTAATATAAACTGGTCCAGAAAAAAAAAAAAAAAGATACAGTTTTAACTAATACTGCAATGGAAAGTCTATCAGTATCTAAAAGAGAAATGTTTTATGGGTGTAGTAGGAAGGAAAGAGAAATGTCACAGGCAAAGATTAAATCCATGATCCACATGGTTTGAAATCCTGGGTTGCAAATCCAAAAGGTAAGCGACTCAGTGTTGAAGCCTGACTTTTCACAAACTTTAGAGCACTCATTGTCATTGTACAAAGGATAAAGAAAGACACATATAAAAAGGCTTACCACAAAAGCCAGTACTACTTAGAATACTTTAAAATAGACTAAAGTTCAAATTGTTGTTTTAAAATGAATAGGTGTTTTTCAGTAGGGATTGGAAAAAAGCAAATCTATTGAAATTATTATTTTTTTAAATTTTATTTTACTTTACAATACTGTATTGGTTTTGCCATACATTGACATGAATCTGCCATGGGTGTATACAAGCTCCCAATCCTGAACCCCCCTGCCAAGAAATGAAGTGGAAAAGAAAAGTAAATGTTGCCAAGTGCTCTCAGTGACCCCAGCCCTGTGGGTCACAGAGGAGCTCCTCCCAAGGGTGGAGCTCAGACTAGCGCAGGATTCAGTATGACAATAGGGGTTGTTATATGAGCAAGAAATGTAAAAAAGAAATAAGGAGAATGACAATTTTTTGGTGTGAAAGCACTATAATTGAAAACTAATTGTGAGTGAAGATAAAAAAGAAAGTAAGTCACCAAGCTCCATGAAACGTCATAAATGATAATAAATACAAACGATTCCCCTCCCATCCAACAGTCATAAATACATAAGTAATCACAATTACATTATTATGTTAGTAACAGTGAAATTTTCACCTCTTACCACATTTCTAGAGAACCGCTCTATTCTAGCCCTTTTGAAATCTTTGGGAATGATTCAAAATAAGTGCGAGGAGTTTCCACCATCAAATTCTCAGTAATCACTTAACATTTGTAATTGCCTTTGGTTGAAGAGGATACCAATTTACCTCTCAATCAATGAAGAAAACATGAACTAATGCTATCACTTCATATTACTTCAAATTCTGCCTCATTCCTTGACTGTTAAATTGTTTCATTGTGATTCTAGATATAGTTAGGCAAAAAGTATTTAAATCTTGAATCCTTGAGACTTGGAATGTTCCAGATAAACTACTTTATGGATTTTGGGTTTATTTCTGTTTTTTTTTTTTTTTTTTTTTTTAATTTGCTATACTGTTTTTATTTTTGTTTTGTTTTGTTATGTTTACTGTTCTTTTTAAAATGTTTTTAATTTGAGGTAAACTGTTTTACAATTTTGTGTTGCTTTCTGCTGTACAATCATGTAAATCATCCAAATTATACATATATCAAATTGCCAATACCTGTTGGATCATTGAAAAAGCTGGAGAGTTCCAGAAAAACATCTACTTCTGCTTCATTGAAGCTTTTGAAATGTGTGGATCACACAAACTGTAGAAAATTCTTAAAGAGATGGGAATACCAGACCACCTGACTTGCCTCCTGATAAATCTGTATGCAGGTCAAGAAGCAACAGTTAGAACTGGACATAGAACAACAGACTGGTTCCAAATTGAGGAAGGAATATGTCAAGGCTGTATATTTTCACTGTGCTTATTTAACTTCTATGCAGGGTACATCAGGCAAAATACTGGGCTGGATGAAGCATAAGCGGGAATAGAGATTGCCAGAAGAAATATCAATAACCTCAGATACACAGATGACACCACCCTTATGGCAGAAAGCAAAGAAGAACTAAAGAGCCTCTTGATGAAAGTGAAGGAGGAGAGTGAAAAACCTAGCTTAAAACTCAATATTCAGAAAATTAAGATCATGGCATCTGGTCCCATCTCTTCATGGCAAATAGATGGGGAAACAATGGAAACAGTGACAGACTTTATTTTCTTGGGCTCCAAAATCATTGCAGATGGTGACTGCAGCCCTAAAATTAAAAGATGCTTCCTCCTTGGAATAAAATCTATGATCAACCTAGAGAGCATATCAAAAAGCAGAGGTATTACTTTTCTAACAAAGGTCCATCTAGTCAGGGCTATAGTTTTTCCAGTAGTCATGTATTGCTGTGAGAGTTGGAAAACTGAGTGCTGAAGAAGTGATGTTTTTGAACTGTGGTGTTGGAGAAGACTCTTGAGAGTCCCTTGGACTGCAAGGAGGTCCAACCAGTCTATCCTAAAGGAAATTGGTCCTGAATATTCATTGGAAGGCCTGAAGCTGAAGCTGAAACTCCAGTACTTACTTTGGCCACCTGATGGAAAGAACTGACTCATTCAAAAAGACACTGATGCTGGAAAAGATTGAAGGGAGGAACAGAAGGGGACAACTAGGATGAGATGATTGGATAGCATCACTGATTCAATGTACATCATTTTGTGTATGCTCCAGGTGTTGGTGATGAACAGGAAAGCCTGGCATCCTGCAGTCCATGGGGTCTCAAAGAGTCAGACAAGACTGAGCAACTGAATTGAACTGATACATATATCACCCCCTGCAGTCCCCAATCCCACACCTTTAGGTCATCACAGAGTGCCAAGCTGGGCTCCCTGTGTTATACAGTAACTTCTCATCAGTTATCTATTTTACACATGGTAGTATATATATACTTATATGTGTGTATATATATATATAGATAGATAGATAGATAGATAGATAGATAATACTTTCTCCATTTGTCCCACTCTTTCCTTCCCCTACTGTGTACTCAAGACCATTCTCTACATCTGCTTCTCCATTCCTCCCTTACAAATAGGTTCATCAGTACCATTTTGCTAGATTCCATAGTAGTAGTAGTGTTAGCCGCTCAGTCATGTCTGACTCTTTGAGACCCCAAGGACTGTAGCCTGCCAAGTTCCTGTCTATGGAATTCTCCCGGCAAGAATACTGAGTGTATTGCCAGTTTCTTCTTCAGTCTCCATTTCTCCCCTTGCAAATAGGTTTATCAGTACCATTTTTTCTAGATTCCATATACACAGGTTAATATTCTATATTTGTTTTTATATTTCTACTTACCGTACTTCACTTCATATAACAAGCTTTAGTTTCATCCACCTCACTAGAATGGACTCAGATTTGTTCTTTTGGGGGTGCAAGTAGTATTCTATTGTATACATGTACCACATCTTCTTTGTAAATAGTGCTGCTATGATTGGCTTCATGTGTCTCTTTTTTTAAAAAAATAAATTCTTTTTCAATTTATCTTAAATAAGTTGATATCCTCATTTGTTTACTATAGATATTTTTTGTGGTTGTATGTATGTCAATGCTCATTTATGGAAAACAAATAATATTAACTGGGGCTTTTGCTGCACTGGAACCTTAACTCTGAAGGTACAGTAAATGACACCCACTTGTGGCTTTGATAACAGCCTCAGGAGGTCTGGGAACTTCCACCCGTGGACTCCCTCATGGTCATGGTCTGAGGAAAGATTTCCCTATATAGCTTGATTTTCTGTGGTTTTACAAATGGTTTTAGATGTCTGCAATTTTGGAGGTTTTCTAAATGAATATGAAAGACATTGGTCATTATCTGGGATTTTAGAACCATTATGAAACAGATTTTTTAAAGTAGGACTAGATTTGCAAATGTGTTTTTGTTGATGTAGGCAATTTTGTGTACATGGAAGGAAGCAAGTGGTTGCAGAAGGGAAGTTAGTAAGATTTGGAGAGTGATTAAAGATAAACTGTCTTGTTCAAACTGTCATTCCTCTGATTTAAGCAACAATAGAGTCAACTTTGGTCATCCACCTCCCTTACCCCACATTTGGTCAGATTTTCGTAGATTACAAGTCTTCATGATGCTAATCACAGCCCACAACTACATCCTCTATCCTTTTAAAAATCTGATTATACATTTCATACCTCAGTGGTTTATCATCACCATAAGCATAAAAATCAAATTACTAAGCTCTTTATGCTATAATCTCAGCCTTTCTAGCCTCATGTACCATACGAGCTTCCCTGGTGGCTCAGGGGTTAAAGTGTCTGCCTGGAATGCAGGAGATCTGGGTTTGATCCCTGGGTTGGGAAGATCTCCTGGAAAAGGAAACGGCAACCTACTCCAGTACTCTTGCCTGGAGAATGCCATGGCGGAAGGAGCCTGGTAGGCTACAGTCCATGGGGTCACAAAGAGTTGGACACGACTAAGTAACTTCACTTTCACTTTTCACCATCGGAGTGTATACTTCTGCCATAACAAATGACCTGCTGTTTCCTAGCAAGTCTATTTCTTCATGGAATTCTCTTATGTCTTCCCTTGTTCTACCTCTCTGAAGTTAGTTTGAAATCCTTCAGCGCACACACACACACGCATCTTTCTTTCTTTGTGTCTTGAAGAACATCATTCATGCCTCTATAACAGCATTCACACACCTGAATTGGAACTATTTACATGAATATTTGTTTTCCCCACTAACAAAGTGAAAATGTCCAACTCTTTACAATCATAAAGACTTTAGCCTCTGTCCATGGAATACACCAGGCAAGAATACTGGAGTGGTTAGCAATTCCTTTCTCCAGATTTTCTCAGCTGAACCCAGGGATTGAATCCAGGTCTCCTGCATTGCAGCCAGATTCTTTACCATATAAACCACCAGGGAAGCCCTCCCCACTAACAAATTTACTTTCAATCAACAGCACTCTTGGCAACATCACTTGTTATTGGGGTTGGCCAGTCACTCAATACAAGTTTGACGGATGGATGAACAATGATGTCTCTACATAAAAATCAAGGAGACCTACCTATTGTTTCTTACATTATTTGAAGTTTCATTAATTAAAACAAAAGACACAGAATTACAAAAAAAAAGTAATATAAATTTTTGATATTTATTAACTTACTGCTTTTTAAAAGTCAGCCACGTAACATTAGTAATCACTGCTGAAGTTCAAAAGCAAAACATTTTAACTTTAAACTCTCATGAAGTTGCTCAGTCATGTCCAACTCTTTTCAGTCCCATGGACTGTAACCTACTAGGCTCCTCTGTCCATGAAATTTTCCAGGCAAGAGTACTGGAATGGATTGCCATTTCCTTCTCCAGGGGATCTTCTCAACCCAGGGATCGAACCCAGGTCTGAGGCATTGTAGGCAGACACTTCAGTGTCTGAGCCACCAGGGAAGCCCTTAAACTGTTATAATGTCATTAAATTGAAACCATGATTTGGTAAAAGGAAAAGACTGCTTCAGAAGAAGTTAAGAACTCAAAAACTTTCCCTCACTATGTATATATTCTTATTTATTTGCCTAACTTTTGCTGTTTATAAATGTCAATCTCTAATTATGTGATTTAGGGATAAAATGTGTTAACAAACATTTAATGTAATTCAAAGAGGGAAGTTAAAGTGAAAGTCCTTCAGTTGTGTCTGACTCTTTGCAGCCCCGTGGACTATACAGTCCATGGAATTATCCAGGCCAGAATACTGGAGTGGGTAGCCGTTCCCTTCTCCAGGGGACCTTCCCAACCCAGGAATCGAACCCAGGTCTCTCGCTTTGAATGCTGTCAAATAATGAAAATAATTTGAAAAGTATTCACATTTCATCTTAATGAAAGCTCAGAATTGATTTTATGCTCAAAATCTCAAATTTTCATGAAGGAAAGATGTCCATGAAGGAAATATCATGAAAAATTATTCTTAAAATCTATTTCTATTTAACTTCTAGAAATGTATGCATTTTCAAGCAAGGACAGAAAATATAGATCTAAATAACTTGTTACAAATATATCACTAGTATTTTACCTTTACATATGTTCATCATAAGTAGACATTTTTTTAATATGATGATTATCTGTAGTATTACCACTGTTTGTTTACCCTAATTTTTACAATTTAAAAAAATTAGTAACCCTGACACTTTATGATGAAAGATCAAAGAACACAAACTATGATGATGATAAAGCATATAATCATTTTTAAATGCCTAAGAATTTGTGAAAGATTAGTTACAGCTTTTCCATTCTGATTTATAATTCAACACTATAAATGAAGTTCTTGATCACGTGGATAAACAGATTGCAGTGATAGAAGAGGAGGAAGTCTGTTTCAGGAAAGATCTAATATAGTAGATTTGCACTTACAGATGGTCCCTGACTTATTTACAGATGGTTCAACTGACTTAATTACAGATGGTTCAACTTTATGATGGCAAGACAACTACACACATTCAGTAGAAACTTCACTTTTAGAGTTTGAAACTTTGATCTTTTCTTGGACTGGTGACATATAGTTCTATATCTAGTGATGCTGGGCAGTTCAGCTCCCAGTGAACCACAAGATCATGAGGCTAAACAACTGATATACTTACAAGCATTTGAGATCCAGCCAACAGTTCTGTTCTGTTTTGTTGTTTGCTTGCTTGTTTTAACTTGCAGCATGGTATTCAATTAACTACATGAAAAATTAAACACCTTTTTATAAATCGGGCTTTTCAATACATAATTTGCTCCACCAATATTCTGAGCATGTTTAAAGTGGGTTAGGCTAAGTTGTGATGTTTCATAGATTAGGTATATTCAATGCAGTTTTGAATTACTATATTTTCAACTTACAATGGGTTTATTGGGATGTAATCTCACTATAATGTTAGTAAGATTCATACACCTAAGTAAAATAATTTATTGCATACTACTTGTAATACTATTAATTTGAACAATCAATACACCAGACATGTGAACTAACATTGTGATTTGACATGCAAACACACATTCATATCTTTGAAATTTTACAACTTGAAGTTTCATATGTAGGGGACTTAATGCATCCTTTATAGAGGGAAATGATAATTTTTTTTTTTCAGGATAAAAAGGTCTAAATAAATTATAGAAAAAACTGCATTTCAAGTATATTTTCTTTTAAAATCTTGATATGTTAAACAAAACATATCCTAAAGTATGCTCCATTCTGTCCCGCAATATATTCCTCCTGACATATTCATGAAATACCTGCTCAACAAATATGTATTGGGTATCCACTCTGCCAGGCTTTATACAAGCAGGTAGTATTATTTTCATTCCATTAGAGATATGTCTCCTGAATTAAGAGTGCTTCCTAGGCCAAATAATTTATACTTATCAAATCTATTTTTAATGGAGGGGAAAAAAAAAAGAAAAAACTAGTACTAAAAGTCCTGACAACTTAACATGCTAAACGGAAATCTTAGAAATAATATAATGGAAAGAAATCATCGCATCTGAAAGCAGTATGCCTTAAAATAATAAAAGAGAGAACCTTAGAAAATTGCCTTTATTATTGAAATGGGCTATTAGCTTAAATAAATAATCAAAAATATATAAGGCATAATTTGTTGGACATTAAAGAAATAGGATTTGTGCTCCCTGAATTAAATCTGATAAACTCAATATAAGCATTCCAGTCAGAGCTACACAGACCCTATATGTACAAAGGAGAATTTCCTTATTTGATGCAACTGATGAAAATACCCTAGATCACAATGTTTCAAACTCTCTTCCATGATATTCTAAGTTTGGGCAGGATTAGAGCTGTTTGGCTACTGGGCCAGTTTTTAATACATGTCTTATTTGAAGTAACATATCTCAATTTTCAATAGAATTCACACATTAGCTAACAAAATTCTATTAGCAAATGTGTTCAGTGGAAGAAAAAATATCTAAATCAATAAATATGGAACCCACTTGTTGCCTTGGAACCTTTATGTATCTGAATAAATGTCAGAACTTCAGTTACCTAAGCCTATTCTCTGAGGACCAGAACATTTCTAAAAAACTAGGCACTGACTTCAGTCCTAAGTGGCCCTCCCCCGTCATTCCAGTGCCTTCCTCCACCACAGAATATCATTATCATTATTTCAAAAAGTTTGCCTTTACACCTGCTCTAAGCTCACCTTCAAAATACTCTGGCTGAAACAATACTTCAGATAATGAATTGTACACCAGGCTAACTAGAGTCAATTGGAGTATCTTTATGGGAGTTTCTTGCTGACCATAATGAGCTTTTGAGATACCTAAAAATCCTAAATCCTAGCCTTTTGTCTGTCCAAGGAGCTCTCAGTATGAGCTGAAATTCCAAAAATAGCATTTTTCTCCAAGCCCCCAAATCTCTCTAGAGATTTTTTCCATTCTCCTGACAATTTCCACTCCTTAAACTAATATTTTTATAATATTTTTTTTAAAAAAAGCATCCATGAAATTAACAGTGATACTGTTAACGTACTAACTCCAATCAATGCTTTGTTATCTGTGTGTAAAATGGTAAAAGGGATATTTGCCCATTTGCCTGATCTGACCCAGGGCGATGACAGACTGAAATGAACAGTAAAGGAGAGGAAGATATGAATAGAAAAGGGAGGAAAAAGATGGGAAAACAAAAGATAAAGCTAATCCGCACAAATGTGAATATGTTCCTGCCTAACTTGCCAAGGATAGGGCCTTTGGACAGATATTATGAATAACAACGCCACCAAAAATTAAGATGAGACCATATCTTAAAATGTCCAAACACGTAAATAAGCATCTGATGTGGTGACAATGGAAGACATTTAGATTTTATAAGAAGCAGGAACTTTCAGGACTCTGAGAAATGCTAAAGGAGAAAGGCATTAGTGGTTGGAGAAAGATCTGCCGACGAATGGCAATGGTGATAGAAATGAAAGATGAGGATGGAAAAGAGAAGTATTTTGAAGATATAATTGTCAGAACCTGACAAATGAGGAAAATAAAGCACAGCAATACCTGTTTACTTTCTATTTTGGGTGAAAAACAGCTACAAGAAACACAGAACTGTAAGGCTGTCTTAGATTTGGATCTGACTACACTGAATTTTGTAGAACAGAGAGGGCATAAGTTCTTTTGACATAAAGAGAGACAAGAAACTCCAAAGAGATTTTTTGAAGCTGAGGAAAATGGACAGGGCTGGATTTGTGCATCAGGGATGCATGAACACAGTGCTGATAGCTAAGCCTTAAGGGTAGATCCAGTTACCCAAGGGGAAAACACTAAGTCAGTACAGAAAGCCAATGTCAGAAATTTAAGGTACTTATAATTTAATGAGAGTCAAAGAGGAAAATGAATAAATAAATAAAAGAAAGCAAGGAAGAATGCCAAAGTTTCATCATCACAGATGACAAAAGGAATGAAAGTACCCCAAAGAGGATGGAAAAACATTGCAGAAGAGGTGAAAGCTGGCAGAGGTAATAACTTGGCTGACTCTGACAAAGTGGTAAAAATGAAGTATAAAAAAACTTATCTGTAACTCCTAAAAAACTGAAAATTTCAGTTACAGAAGATAAGGTTCAGAGAATATCTAATAACACTTTTTAGGAGTTCTACTATACAGAATATTATAATTAGGCCTGGAGATGCTTTCAAGAATATTCTTTAAGAATATTCAATGTAGGCCTGGAGAAAGACAATAACTGAAATGAAACTCAATTAGACATAATTACAAGAATATTTTTATGTTTACAAATATAAGACTTCCAAAAGAGATCTTTAAAATTGCTAATAGATGTTTATCTTTCTGTAGAGGGAGTGGTTGGATACAAATAATCCCATGTTGGAATCTTTAACTTTATCTCTGTCAGTGAAGCCGAATGCTGTTCTGTCTTAGGAGTGGAATACAGTAATTCCCCTAGATATGAACAAATTGCACTCCAAGAGCCCATTCATAAGTCCAATTTAAGTCCAACAAAGTTAGCTGAGGTATTCAACATACACAATTGATTATATAGTATTATATTGTATAGTAGATAGCATAATAGGCTGATAACAATGGTCACAAAAGCGATACATAAAAAACAAACACAAAAAATAAACATTTTCATTCATACTGTTGTCCAGCCACTCAGTTGTTTCCAACTCTTTGCAACCTCATAGACTGCAATACACCAGGCTACTCTGTCCTTCACCATCTCCTGGAGCTTGCTCAAACTCATGTCTATTGAGTCAGTGATGACATCCAACCATCTTCTGTCATCTCCTTCTCTTAGTGGTTTCAATCTTTCCCAGCCTCAGGTTCTATTCTAATGAGAAGGAATTTCTCATTAGGTGGCCAAAATCTTGGAGTTTCAGCCAGCATCAGTCCTTCCAATGAATATTCAGGACTGGTTTCCTTTAGGATTGAATGGTTTGATCTCCTTGCTGTCCAAAAAACTCTCAAGAGTCTTCTCCAACACTACAGTTCAAAAGCATCAATTCTTCAGACCTCAGCCTTCTTTATGATCCAACTCACATCCATACATGACTACTGGAAAAAACATAGTTTGTTGATATGGACTTGGGTGGGCAAAGTAATGTATCTGCTTTTTAATATGCTGTCTAGGATTATCATAGCTTATCTTCTAAGGAGCAAGCATCTTTTAATTTCACGGCTGTGGTCATCATCTGCAGTGATTTTGGAGCCCAAGAAAATAAAGTTTGTCAGTTTCCATTGTTTATTCATCTATTTGCCATGCAATGATGGGACTGGATGCCATGATTTTTGTTTTTTGAAAGTTGAATTTTAAGCCAGATTCTTCACTCTCTTCTTTCATCTTCATCAAGAAACTCTTTAGTTCCTCTTCACTCTGCCATAAAGGTGGTATCATCTTCTTACCTGAGATTATTGACATTTATCCTGGCAATCTTGATTCCAGGTTGTGCCTCATCCAGTCCGGCATCTTGCATGATGTACTCTGCATAAAAGTTAAATAAACAGGCCTTTATACTTCAATAAAATAAAAATGTTTTAAAATATCAAAAAAAAAGTTAAATAAACAGGGTGACTATACCCATCCTTGATATATTCCTTTCCCAACTTGGAACCAGTTGTTCCATGTCCAGTTCTTACTGTTGCTTCTTGACTTGCATACAGATTTCTCAGGAGACAGGTAAAGTGTTCTTCTATTCCTGTCTCTAAGAATTTTCCCCAGTTTGTTGTGATTCACAGTCAAAGGGTTTAGTGTAGTCAGNCAATACACCAGGCTACTCTGTCCTTCACCATCTCCTGGAGCTTGCTCAAACTCATGTCTATTGAGTCAGTGATGACATCCAACCATCTTCTGTCATCTCCTTCTCTTAGTGGTTTCAATCTTTCCCAGCCTCAGGTTCTATTCTAATGAGAAGGAATTTCTCATTAGGTGGCCAAAATCTTGGAGTTTCAGCCAGCATCAGTCCTTCCAATGAATATTCAGGACTGGTTTCCTTTAGGATTGAATGGTTTGATCTCCTTGCTGTCCAAAAAACTCTCAAGAGTCTTCTCCAACACTACAGTTCAAAAGCATCAATTCTTCAGACCTCAGCCTTCTTTATGATCCAACTCACATCCATACATGACTACTGGAAAAAACATAGTTTGTTGATATGGACTTGGGTGGGCAAAGTAATGTATCTGCTTTTTAATATGCTGTCTAGGATTATCATAGCTTATCTTCTAAGGAGCAAGCATCTTTTAATTTCACGGCTGTGGTCATCATCTGCAGTGATTTTGGAGCCCAAGAAAATAAAGTTTGTCAGTTTCCATTGTTTATTCATCTATTTGCCATGCAATGATGGGACTGGATGCCATGATTTTTGTTTTTTGAAAGTTGAATTTTAAGCCAGATTCTTCACTCTCTTCTTTCATCTTCATCAAGAAACTCTTTAGTTCCTCTTCACTCTGCCATAAAGGTGGTATCATCTTCTTACCTGAGATTATTGACATTTATCCTGGCAATCTTGATTCCAGGTTGTGCCTCATCCAGTCCGGCATCTTGCATGATGTACTCTGCATAAAAGTTAAATAAACAGGCCTTTATACTTCAATAAAATAAAAATGTTTTAAAATATCAAAAAAAAAGTTAAATAAACAGGGTGACTATACCCATCCTTGATATATTCCTTTCCCAACTTGGAACCAGTTGTTCCATGTCCAGTTCTTACTGTTGCTTCTTGACTTGCATACAGATTTCTCAGGAGACAGGTAAAGTGTTCTTCTATTCCTGTCTCTAAGAATTTTCCCCAGTTTGTTGTGATTCACAGTCAAAGGGTTTAGTGTAGTCAGTGAAGCAGACATAGATGTTTCTCTGGAATTCTCTTGCATTTTCTATGATCCAATGCATGTTAGAAATTTGATCTCTGGTTCCTCTGCCTTTTCTAAATCCACCTTGAAAAACTGGAATTTTTCAGTTCATATACTATTGAAGCCTAGCTTGGGGAATTTTGAGCATTACTTTACTAGCATGTGTAGTGAGGGCAATTGTGTGGTAGTTTATACATTCTTTGGCATTGCCTTTCTTTGGAAATGGAATGAAAACTGACCTTTTCCAGTCCTGTGCCCACTGCTGAGTTTACCATATTTGCTGGCATATTGAGTGTATCCCTTTCACAGAGTCTTCTTTTAGGATTTGAAATAGTTCAACTGAAATTCCATCACCTCCACTAGCTTTGTTTGTAGTGATGCTTCCTAAGGCCCACTTGACTTCACATTCCAAGATGTCTGGTTCTAGGTGAGTGATCACACCGTCATGGTTATCTGGGTTGTGAAGATCTTTTTTTGTATAGTTCTGTGTGTTCTTGCCACCTCTTCTTAATACCTTCTGCTTGTGTTAGGTCCATACTATTTCTGTTCTTTGTTGAGCCCATCTTTTCATGAAATGTTCCCTTGGTATCTCTCATTCTCTTGAAGAGATCTCTAGTCTAAACATTCTATTGTTTTCCTCTATTTCTTTACATTGTTCACTTAGGCATCCTTTCTTTTCTCTCCTTGCTATTCTTTGGAACTCTGTATACAGATGAGTATATATTTCCTTTTCTCCTTTGCCTTCCACTTCTCTTTTCTCAGATATTTGTAAGGCCTCTTCAGATAACCATTTTGCCTTTTAATATTTCTTTTTAATGGAGATGGTTTTCATCACTGCCTCCTGTACAATGTTATGAACCTCCATCCATAGTTCTTCAGGCACTCTTGTCCATCTGATCTAATCCCTTAAATTTATTTGCCACTTCCACTGTATAATTGTAAGATATTTTATTTAGGTCATACCTAAATAGCCTAGTGGTTTTCTCTAATTTCTTCTACTTAAGTCTGAATTTGGAAATAATGAGGTCATGATCGGAGCCATAGTTAGCTCCCAGTCTTGTTTTTGATGACTATATGGAGTTTCTGTACAATTAATCTGATTTCGGTATTGACCATCTGATGTTGTCCATGTGTAGAGTCATCTTTTGTGTTGTTGGAAGAGGGTATTTGCTATGACCAGTGCATTCTCTTGGCAAAACTCTGTTAGCCTTTTCCTTGCTTAATTTTGTACTCCAAGGTCAAACTTGCCTGTTACTCCAGGTATCTCCTGACATCCTACCTTTGCATTCCAGTCCCCTATGATGAAAAAGACATCTTTTTGTGGTATTAGTTCTAGAAGGTCTTGGTCTTCACAGAACTGTTCACCTTCAGCTTCTTTGGCATTAGTGTTTGGGGAGTAGACTTGGATTACTGTGATACTGAATGGTTTGCCTTGGAAAAATACTGAAATCGTTCTGTCATTTTTGAGACTGTACCCATGTACTAAATTTCAGACTCTTGTTGACTATAAGAGTTACTACATTTCTTCTAAGGGATTCTTGCTCATAGTAGGTTATAATGGTCATCTGAATTAAATTCATGCATTCCGGTCCATCTTAGTTCACTGATTCCTAAAATGTTGATGTACACTCTTGTCATTTCTTATTTGACCACTTCAGATTTACCTTGATTTACCATGGGCCTAATATTCCAGGTTCCTATGCAATATTGTTCTTTGGCATATTGGACTTCTACCACCAGACACATTCACAACTGGGTGTTGTTTTTGCTTTAGCTCAGCTTCTTCATTCCTTCTGGAGCTATTTTATCACTTTTCTCCAATAGCATATTAGGCAGCTTCTGACCTGGGAAGTTCATCTTTCAGTGTCCTTTTTTTTTTTTTTTTTTGCTTTTTTATGCTGTTCATACTGTTTTTAACCTTACAGTACTTTGCAAAGTACAGTATAGTACCAGCTGTGTCACATCTGCTTTTATGCTTGCTTCCAGACATCCTGGGCTTGAAATAAAGATACTGTACAGTATCTATACAGTGTACAATAGGTTAAAGTACACAAAAACACAACAACTTATACAAGATATAATCACATGACAATGTATGCCAGATATATGAACTAACATGTGATTGGACATGCAAATGCATGGTCACAGCTTTGAAAGCTCACAATATGAAGATTCATTTATGGAGGACTTACCGTACTGCATGCCCACAGGTGAATATACATGTTGTTAGTTGTACAGCTCATCTTTGTCTTCCTTCTCTCCATAAGGGGCCCTCTGCAACTGGGCAGGACCTTATCTGCCTTATGATTTGTGGCTAAACATTATCATTTATTTCTGTCTAATAATCTTAAGAAACTCAAATATTAAATGAATACATGTTTCTCTGATAAGTTGTAGACTGTCTTTATGGGTGAGAAAAAGTACTTTCTAGAAGCACCCAAAGGATTGGGGCAAGCTTCAACAGATTTAACTTTCTGAGTCTTTGCTTCCTTCTCCTCATCCTTCATATATCAGAGAATGAAATGAATTATCAGTGATATGGTGTGAGGACCATCTCATCTCTTTGTTCTTGGCCAAAGAAGGTGTTCGAAAATCACCATTCTTCATCCTTACTTGGAATTTTAGTAATGCCCTTTAATCTGTTCTTGGACCACACAAGTAATCTTAAGGAAGCACACAGCTGGTGGGGTTTGACTTCACTCCACCAAGCCCATCTCCTGAACCCTGCCACCAACACATACCCACACACACTTCAGGTCTGGAATCTTAAGTGAAACTCACAAGGATAAAGTAAAGGGAGTTTTATTTTCTTAGGTGCTATTAGAAAAGAAGAAAATTACAGCCTTCTTGAGCATTACTGTGATGAGTCCTCAGTGAGTGCTGAGTCTGAGTAAAGTCCCCCTACCCCTTATTCACTCTTGGCAACAACAAGTTGACATGCTATTTAATCCCCTCCAAATGGACTACCGTGAGCTATTTCATTCTAAAACACTTCTTAAAAGCAATGAAATTAAGAACGAATCCCTAAAAACTGGAAGATTGCAAACCATGCAACAGTAGAGAAGCTTGCAATTAGGATGATAAATAGAAGATTGCAAAAGAGATGCCATAAACTCTGTTAAATAATTAGCTATAACAAGAGTGAGAAAAACAAGTATAAATGTCCTTGAAGATAATCTGAACAAATTGCAGAAGAAAAATGCAAACTGTGAGGCCCCTAGGCACAGTGGATTACATTACAAAGAAAACCAAGCCAGGATGTGCTATTAATATAAAACTTTCACCATACCACAAGTACACAGAAATAAGTAAAATGTGCCCCCCCCGTGACTCCTCCTGCCACTTCTTCATATCTTTACTAATTTTGAAACTATTTAGTCAGTTAGTAGCTGTAGTTGAATATGACTCAGAGTTTTTCAAGGAAAATTTCTGAGAATCTATACAAATTCTCAGGGAGTTACCTATTTTGCATTTCAATTGTTAATTCACTCCTATGGAAATACCTTAAATTGAAATGAAGTGTGGCAAGGCACAAAGCAAGAAAAACAATTTCCCCAAAACACAATGAAAACACCTGTGATCCTAGAACTTATGAATGCTTCCTGATTCCTTAAATACTCACTTCAAAATTTTATATTAAAAGAAGTTTACATTTTTGATGCATCCCTTATATTTGCATATTAGGTCTTTATAATTATCCTTGAGAAGCAGACTTGTGTCTGTGGTTCCTGGGTCCACCGGTTTTTGTTACTTTGGTTTGGTTTGTGGAAAGAAGAAAGCTAAATTTAATAAATAAACTTTTCACTTTTATTTAGAAAAGGTGATTTTTAGATATTTAGGTTTTTGATGAACCTGAATACTTTCATCAGATTTGTCAATACAGATACAGTCTGTTTCCAATATCTTTTGTAAAACACCCGAACACACTGCTTTGGTTATTGTGGACACCCTGACTCATCAAGTTACACCTTAATTTACTCACTGAAAATTTAGTGTGCACTATACTTGTCAAACACTATCCTAGGAAATGGGAAACAAGTGCAGTTCAAAAAACGCGAGATCTTTACCATCAAGTGGATTGCACTCAAAGTGGGAAGACAGATACTAATCAAATAAGTACAATATACATATAAAAGTTACAGATACAAAAATTACAAGCTATGAAGAAGTGCTATGAAGGAAAAAGACAGCATATTTTGAGAATGGCTAACATTGTTGATCCAGGATGAAGCCACCATTTAGCAGAAATCTGACAAAAAATAAAAGTAGGGCTCCAAAAGCAGGCAGAAATGTTCAGACAGGAAAAAACTAAATATTGGAAAGAATGGGGAAAATGTCAGGGTAAAAAACTTTACAAATAAGAGAGGAAATCAGAACACCTGGCTCCTATTCCAGAGGCAAAGTAATTAACAACATGAGGAAATGAGGATGCTAAGAATAAAGTGAACATCTCCAAACTGAACGCCTCATGCTTTCATGACTAGTCTTCACCTCAAAGATTGGTGAGTTGATGTTTTTCATGTTTTGCAAAACAGGAAAGTATCTTATTTATTTATTTATTTTATGTAAACCGCATTTAATATTGTATTAAATAAGAACTACATTGAAAACATCTTTATGATTTTATATATGTTGGTAGAATTACAAAACAACACACAAAAGAATAATACTGAAGTATCTAAAATAATAACTCACTTCAAATATTTAATAATGTTTTGAACCATTAAGATAGTGTTACCATCTGTTATTAATGTATATATGTCTCATTAACAAGCAACTAATCAAAGTGAAATAATGCTATTGTCATGGTATTTGAAATTAAGATGTGATTAAAACAGAAAACTAAACATAGCCAGGAAGTTTAATTCCACAGAATGTATCACTGTCAGAAAAACTCACTCGCAAGGGTTGTAGTCTCCAGATTTGTTCACCTTTCCTTAACATGTTAGGAATATTATAAATCATTAAAGAAGAACATTCATCAATGAACCTTATCAGTGGGCTTCCCTGGTGTCTCAGTTGGTAAAAAATCTGCCTGAAATGTGGGAGACCTGGGTTCTATCCCTGGGATGGGAAGATCCCCTGGAAAAAGGAATGGCTACCCACTTTAGTGTTTTTGTCTGTAGAATCCCATGGACAGTGGATCCCAGCAGGCTATAGTCCATGGTCACAAAGGGTAGGACATGACTGAGTGACTATGCGCAGGACATACAGCACAAACTCATCAATATCACTAACATTTTTATACAGTTGAAATTCTTTACTTTTTCTTAGAATTACAGAATTCTAGTAAGTCTTGAGAAATTATCTACAAAATCAATAAATATCATATTTTAAGAAGAAACTGTTCCAGAAGGAAAAGGTGAATGGTCAAGGTCAGAGTCCAAGTCAGAAATCAAGTCTTGTTGCATAGTTGCCAAATTAGATTATAATCTGTATTTGTAACAGAGGGTAAAATATCCTTTAAATTGAAGTGGGCAAATGATGATTGAAAGATAAATGAATGTTTCAATGTAAGTCAATGCACATCTAAAAAGTTTATTAGTTCTTTTATGCCCATCTATCACCTATCTAGAAAAGAGAGACAATATTTAATAAAATAAAAAGAGAAAATATTAATTTAACCTCTTATACAAAAGGTCTTGATTATAAGCTATGTAGTCAAGATGCCAGAAATTAATCATCACCAGTGACAACATCTATTCATTGAATAATTTTAAATAGAGAGAGAAGTTTCATGCTAATTTTCTATATTTTAAAAAATACTTTCTTACACTATGAGCCTATAATCCTTCTGTCTTTAGATTTGGAAGAATAGGAAAAACTCTCGCTTGAGCAAAAATTCTAAAAGTTGTGGGTGAACTAGAAACTAGACTCCCTCATTACTCACAATTCATGCCTTGTCCAACAAAATATAGGTTTTTTAGATTTTCTGAACCAAAGCCAGAAGCCTCAGATAAATTTATAAATCTAGGGAACAGGAAAAAAAACTGAGCTGTGCTTCTCAAACATTAAAAACAAACAAACAAACAAACAAACAAAAACCCTCTAGTATTTAGGTAGACAAAGCTTCCAGAGGTCCTTACATCCTTACTGGCCAGCATGGTATGGGAGTAACCTAATGAACTCTGATGCATTTAAAGAGGTTGAATATGAAATGGCTCTGAGTTCAGGAAAGAAAGGGAAAATTAACAGCAATGGGTTCAGTCCTCCAAGGCTGAAATAAAATGATAGATGACATATCAGTGGTCCATGAGTGGATGTGCAGTCAGTCCCAACAATCCCTGTCTTACCTCACTGCCACCTACCTCCTATCCCCAAACCCCTGTGCAAAAGAAAGGGAAAGCCTAAACCCAATGCAATTTCTTTTCTACTCCCAGGAGTGGATATCCCAATGAGAAATTAAATTCAACAACAAGAGAAATATTCTGTTTTTGAATTGAAACTGTCATCCTCTACATAAGGGACTATGCTAATTGCTAAAGGTATAGATTAATTTAAAAACAGGTGATGCTCTTAAATTGGTGCTGTTATTAGGAGACAGAGTACAGGCACACAAAAGTAAACAAAAATATAGGGTAACATGTATTGTAACAAGATCAAGAAGTTCTGAGATGGTATGACTCCCTAATGTGCCTCCTTTCAGGAAGAATATATGAGCTCAACATTCAAGTCTTCAAAACTATTGTGCTGCGGTGCTTTCAAATCATTTGTCTTCATTCACCTTATTGGCCCCTTGAGCCTACTATATATGTCAGGTTTGTCTTATAACTATACCAGCTCTTTTATATTTGCCAGATGAAGTAACTATACACTAATGAATATAAAGCAATACATGAGAAAAGCTGGAATGACAGGACTAGGAAATATGCCTCTCTACATAGAGTACTTAGATCAAGCATCCTTTCAAAAATCACAAACCATAATATGATATCATTAATTCTAAGTAGAAAGAAAATCAATGATGTGCTGATTTGACATAATTCTCAGAGGATCTTGATATTTCATTAAAGGCTAGCATTGAGAGTGCAATAATCAGCAAGCATTAACTGAGAGCTTACACTTGCATTAAACTATGAAGCAAATTTGGGGGACAAATAATCTGCTATTTTCCTTTCTGGGGTCCATGATAAAAGAATCAGTCGGGAATGGTAATGATGGAATGGTAATTGATGGAATCTACAGATTACAAATCACACTAAAAATGCAAGTGTGTAAACCGATCATTTTCTTAGAAAATCAGCTCACTTTGCAATCGTTCTACTTCTCTGTTTACCCAAGCCTCCAAGAGAGATCGGTTTATTAAATGAAATGATTACAACTGCAA
Source organism: Raphicerus campestris (assembly GCA_006410735.1). Taxonomy (NCBI): domain Eukaryota; kingdom Metazoa; phylum Chordata; class Mammalia; order Artiodactyla; family Bovidae; genus Raphicerus; species Raphicerus campestris. The sequence goes on along the minus strand of SJYW01047771.1, from coordinate 451,172 downwards.
TTATTTAGGGGGAAAAAGTATAATTTTCTAACTGTATGATTTCATGAAGTGATCACAGGATAAGAAACAGAAAAAAAGAGGATTATCTTGGCATTATATAAAAATGCCATATTAATAAATATAACTGAAAATAGATGGAGAGATAATAAAAACTACATTGTGCAAGTGAAAGTCACTCAGTCATGTCTGAATCTTTGTGACCCATGAAATATGCTTCTCCAGGGATATTGGGCAAAGATAGCATCAATTTAGGCATTAAAAAAAAATTAAGCCACAAGAATAAACAAACTTGAAAGCATGACAAAAATATAGTTATATAGAATTAGCTGCCTTAGATATTTTAAAAGAAAGTGTATTTTACCACTGTTGTTTAGTTGCTCAGTCAAGTCCGATTCTTTTTCGAGTCCACAAGTCTCCTTTGTCCATGGGATTTCCCAGGCAGGAATATTGGATTCTTTGCCATTTCATTCTCCATGGGGTCTTCCCAACATAGGGATTGAACCCACATCACCTTCAGTGGCAGGTGGATTCTTTATCACGGAGCCACCATGGAAACCCCATTTTACCGTTCAGGTCAGTCACTCAGTTGTGTCCAACTCTTTGCGACTCCAGGACTGCAGCACACCAGGCCTCCCTGTCCATCACCAGCCCTCCCTGTCCATCACCAGCCCCCAGAATTTACTCAAACTCATGTCCATTGAGTTAGTGATGCAATCCAACCATCTCATCCTCTGTCATCCCCTTCTCCTCCCACCTTCAATCTTTCCCAGCATCAGGGTCTTTTCAAATGAGTCATTCTTTGCATCAGGTGGCCAAAGTATTGGAGTTTCAGCTTCAGCATCAGTCTTGCCAATGAATATTCAGGACTGATTTCCTCTAGGATGGACTGGTTGGATCTCCTTGCTGTCTAAGGGACTCTCAAGAGTCTTCTCTAACACCATAGTTCAAAAGCATAAATTCTTTGGAGCTCAGTTTTCTTTATTGTCCAACTCTCACATCCATACATGACTACTGGAAAAACCACAGCTTTAACTAGACGAACCTTTGTTGGCAAAGTAATCTCTCTCCTTTTTAATATGCTGTCTAGGTTGGTCATACTTTTCTTTCAAGGAGCAAGAATCTTTTCAGTTCAGTTCAGTAATTTCTTTTTAATTTCATGGCTGCAGTCACCATCTGCAGTGGTTTTGGAGCCCAAAAACCTAAAGTCTGTCACTATGTTCACTATTTCTCCATCTATTTGCCATGAAGTAATTGGACCAGATGCCATGATCTTTATTTTCTGAATGTTGATTTTTAAGCCAACTTTTTCACTCTCCTCTTTCACTTTCATCAAGAGGCTCTATAGTTCTTCTTTGCTTTCTGCCATAAGGGTAGTGTCACCTGCATATCTGAAGTTATCAATATGTCTCCTGGCAATCTTGATTCTAGCATATGCTTCATCCAGTCCAGCATTTCTCATGATGTACTCCGCATATAAGTTAAATAAACAGGGTGATAATTTACAGCCTTGACATACACTTTTTCCTGATTTGGAATCAGTCTCTGGTTCCATGTCCTGTTCTAACTGTTGTTTCCTGACCTACATATGAATTTCTCAGGAGGCAGGTCAGCTGGTCTGGTATTCCCATCTCTTTCAGAATTTTCCACACTTTGTTGTGATCCACACATTCAAAGGCTTTGGCATAGACAATAAAGAAGAGGCAGATGTTTTTCCGGAACTCTCTTGCTTTTACGATGATCCAGTGGATTTTGGCAATTTTATCTCTGGTTCCTCTGCTTTTTCTAAATCCAGCTTGAACATCTGGAAGTTCACAATTCACATACTTTGAAGCCTGGCTTGGATAATTTTGACATTACTTTGGTAGCATGAGAGATGAGTACAATTGTGCGATAGTTTGAGCACTCTTTGGCATTGCCTTTCTTTGGGATTGGAATGAAAACTGACCTTTTCCACTACTGTGGCCACTGCTGAGTTTTCCAAATCTACTGGCATATTGAGTGCAACACTTTCACAGCATCATCTTTCAGGATTTGACATAACTCAACTGGAATTCCATCACTTCCACTAGCTTTGTTCATAGTGATGCTTCCTAAGGCTCACTTGACTTCACATTCCAGGATGTCTGGATCTAGGTGAGTGATCACACCATCATGATTATCTAGTGGTGTTTGAAAAAAAAATAAAAAATTTAATTCTTTTCTGTAAATCTGGAAAACAACCAAATACTGGTTAATTCATAACCAGGATTTAGTGTATGTATTTACACATACAAGCTTGTGTGCTCAGTCACTTTAGTCATGTCTGACTCTTTGCAACTCTATGGACCATAGCCCACCAAGTTCCTCTGTCCATGAGATTCTCCAGGCAAGCATACTGGAGTGGGTTACCATGACCTCCTCCAGGGAATCTTCCCAACACAGGGATCAAACCCAAGTCTTCTATGTCAGGCAGATTCTTTACCACTGAGTCATCAGGGAAGCCCTCATAGACATATACACATATTCATACATACATAGACTATATATATATACATATTCACATATGCTATATATACACATACATAGATATTATATGTATACATATCACATATGTGTGAATATACATAAAGCAGGTTGTGTGAGTGTGTGTTCCTATCATATCTCAGCTTCTCTCTGTGTGTCTGCTCTCTTCTGCTCTTTGTACTTCAGATAAAGTCAGTGGTAATGAGACCTTTTTGGTAGAAGCTTCCTCTGGGCCTGAGAGTTGTTAGCAAGGCTAGAGTTGATGTGCTGCGGATCAAAATATCACCTCTGAATCAAGAACATGAAGCACAATATTCTCAATCAGGGGGCTGGTGCATGGTAGTATAATATGGAAAAGTATGATGGCAGGTATCACAACTCTTATGAATGAATAGGCTATGACTTGCTTTGTTGAAACAATTATATACACCCTAAGGACAGAAGCAATCCACATCTTCCTGCTTTTCTCTATTTCTATTGTCAAGGCTTAGCACAGCTCAATAACACAGTAACCAGCCAATAACTAGATGTGGAATTGAATCAAGTTAAACAGAATAAGGTCCATTTTATGGTATTCCCAAAGATTTTAAGGGGGGGAAGAACTAAACCAGAAATTGGATGTGTAGAAGGAATTTCTGGAGAAGCCAGGAAGTGGTAACTCTGTGCTTTTTAAAATTACTTAATAGTGAATCACAAATAGCAATTACACTGTTTGCTCTTTTTCTGATGTGTGATATCTCCCTTATTGAAAAGTTATGGTAAAACCAAACTCTGGCAGTGCAAAAATGAGCACATAAAATAACGTTCATTTTAAATTGTTTCCAAATCATCAGAAAAAAAATAGAATTTGAGTTTTACTGAAAAACCTTGAGAAGAATGCCTTTCTATAAAGCACATGCTGATTTAAGAGATCATTAAAACTGCTCTGTTTCTGAGAATGCATTTTTATCTTTATAAGAAAATTGAAATTTATTTACAATAGCAGATGATATATTTATTATTTCATGGTCTTTAATCTTTTACACTGTGTAACAATTTGCTCTGAAAGAAATTATTTAGTTGCTTAAAGCTACTACTCACAGCTCCTTTATTTTAAATCATTAAAGGAAACAGTTGAAATATAGTTTCATAAGGAAACAGGGAAAAAAGCAAATGAGATCATTGAAAAATATAAAAATATATTTATCACACAGAATTTAGAAATGTTTTCAAATAATGACAGTGGAGGATAAATATTGATTCTTTCCATCTCCATTTAGCAATTTGTGAGAGTGAAATTCACTCAGCTGTGTCCAACTCTCTGAGACCCCGTGAACTATACAATCCATGGAATTCTATAGAATACTAGAATGGGAATCCATTTCCTTCTGCAGGGGATCATCCCAATCCAGGGACTGAACTCAGATCTTCTCCATTGCAGGTGGATTCTTTACCAGCTGAGCCACCAGGGAAGCCCAAGAATACTGGTGTGAGTAGCCTATTCCTTCTCCAGGGGAACTTCCCAACCCGGGAATTGAACTGGGGGTCTCCTGCATTGCAGGTAGATTCTATACCAGCTGAGCTACATTAAAACCTGAGATAGATTCAATTTCAAAAACCTAGTTCTAACATTATGTGCTCATGCTTTCCACTAAGAATGTTTTCTTCTTATGAGGTTTTTCCTTATAATTCATTTTAAAGACTTCCGGGGGGGGGGGGGGGGGG
>SJYW01047771.1:427953-446719 GCA_006410735.1 Raphicerus campestris | reverse complement strand
TTTTGTTTGTTTTTTTTTGTGTAGTGTTTGGGGGGGGGGGGGGGGGGGGGGGGGGAGAGTAGAACCATTCCCAAAGCACTGTACATGTTACACTTGCCTCCAAGGACAAAGAAGTTGCTCTTTACTATTTATTTTTTATGCTAAAAGGTGAACCCTCTTGAAATAGTTATTGTTTTTAGTTGACTGTGCTCTCTATTCAATTGCAGACAGATGTGTATTGAGCTATTACTTTGAGGATTATTATTCATAACATCTAAAATAAGTTCTCACTCACTCTCTAAAGTAACCCTGGTGCAGACAAAAGAAAAAGAAAATATAATAGGAATCTCGGTTATAGAAATAGTCTCTTTAGCTTTATGACTCAATATGAAAGTAATCAAAGTTAAACATTTTTGAATATTTTGGAATAGGATACATACAATTACTGATGCTTCTACTATGCATATTTTAAAGAAAAATAAATTTTCTTAAAGATTCAGTAACCAATTCTTCAAGAAACTTTTCCACTGACCATCTGTCTAAACCATGTTTTTAAGTTCTGAAACATCTAAAAAGAGATCACTGTAGTTAATCTGCAGTTGCTATGGAATTAAGGGGAAAAAATTATGGTTCCTCATCTTGAGGAACATTAATCTTGGTGATTATTTTGTGTGTGAGAAATTGTTTTCATAATCTGATTAGATGAAATTTCTTAAGAATTTGCAATCTCATCTGGGTTACATCTATTCCCAAAAATTTTGGTGCAGATGTTTTTTGCATAAGAAATACATATTTACATGAAGACTAGAAATTAAACTGTAACAATGTTTAAGTATCAAATAAGAATCCTAGATAATACAATTAAATGTGTCATGAACCTCTCCATGGGATGCAGAGGAGATTTATGGTTTTCTAATTAATGTTTCAAATGATGATTCTCTTTTCTTTTATTTTGGAGCATTTTTTTTTTCCATCTTGGTTCCCTTTGATCCCCAAGTTTCAAATGAGATCCATAATGAATACCATTGGTTTTAAATAACTTCTCAATTAGAGATTCCTCTCCAAAATAACGTGTATTTTAAAGGAGAAACAAAAGTCATTAATAATTGACTATATTATCTCCCCCACCCATCAAAAAAAACCCTCTTCCTAGATTGCCTCAGTGATAGAAAATTAAATCTATCCTGTCATCCATTCTAGCAACTTGAGAGTCAGAATGGGACTTCTTCTTCTCCCACATTCAATCACTTATCAAGCCCTGACATAATGTTTTTTCTTATTAATGATTCTCAAATTCACCACCTGTCTTATACGCCTGCTAATCTGGCCTAGTTCTTATTTTCATTATCTTTCACCTGAAAGAAAAAAGCTTCCCAGCTTCAACTACAATCATTTTAATCAATTCTCTATTCAGATGCCAAAGGAAGTGCCTTGAACCAACATGCCAAATCTCAGCATTCCCCTGCTTAAAATCCTTCATTGTTTCAAAGATAAAGCTAATATCTTTGAACTTCTATACAGAATCTTTCACTTATGCTCATTCAGCATGTTGTATAACTGTTTCCTCTACCCACAAAGTTTTCCTTAACACTCTGTTCTGAATCGGAATGGATTTTTCTTTCACTACGATTTGTGTAACTTCCTGTCAAGTTCAGCTCTTAAAATAGAATGTTTGTTTATCTATAGGGTTTATCTCACAGTTTATCTATAGGGTTAATTATCCTTGGTCTTACTTGCTCTCACGACAGATTCATAAAATGGTAGCACCAACTGGACCCTGCATCATGCTTCTAAAGGAAAAGTCACCGGGAAATAACTGCTTTCTCTCCACATCACCCAAGTGCTAGAATAAAGGACTTAACTATTTACTTAAGAATTTTTCTCAACTTGTATATAAGTCATTGACTCTAGATAATTCCCTTCTCCATACTCACAAATATCATTTTACTGTAGGCAACTGTAGGAAGTTTTGCCAGTCAAAATTTACATAGCACCCAGTGGGGTGGGTGAGATTTTAACCCTGGAGATATCCAAACAAACTGAAATACAATTAATAATAATGTGTATTAGAAAACATTCCAGAGATCACATGATTGTACTGCAATTTTTACTGTCATGCAAAAATTTTACACAAATATTTGATAGTTCTTTGTTAGCAATTTATACAGTGGCCCTTGACATTTTGCCTTTTATGTACCATCTCCTATTACTTTTTAGGGGCTTCCCACATGGCACAAGTGATAAAGAACATGCCTGCCAATGCAGGAGATGAAAAGATGGAGGCTCACACCCTGGTTTAGGTAGATCCCTTGGAAAGGAAAATGGCAACCCCCTTCAGTATTCTTGTTTGGAAAATTCCATGGATGGAGGAGCCTGGCAGGCTATATAGTCCACGGGGTCCCAAAGAGTTGGACATGACAAGCAAAAGAGCTCAACAAAATTACTTCTTATTCATACATTTAAAATATCTTGAATCCTTACTGTATGATAAATGCTATGTCCACGACTTTTTCATACACTATACCAACTAAAATGAAATCTCTCAGATCCTTTTCTCTTTACTCAACAACAAATATGTTGAAAAAATTATTTTTTGACTACTTCATTTAGGTAGTCAGTCAGACATGAGTAAGTCACCTCTGTGTTAGGGGTGGGGTAATCTTTCCCTTCCGCACCAGGACACTGGGATCAGAACATGGAAAGAGATCCTCCCTTCTATTGTAAAGCACTGAAATTTCCAGCAGGATCAGGCAAGACAAAACCATTGCATAGGTTCGTGCAGGCACATAAAGAATTAAAAAAAGGCTCAAAGTAACCCAGAATATATGATGTCATATTTGTAATAAATTAGCATTGTGGTTTCTGCCCCACTATGGTTTTCCCTTGGGTGTTTGTTGGTATGCTCCTGTGCACAAAGGGAAATGTTATATAACCTAACACTCTCAATCAACTTGTCAATGCAGGGCAGAAGGAGGGACTCACCAACATTCTGAAAACCCAATCGTACCCCTATTGAGGGACTGTTTATGGTATTGAAAAAGTCTGATTTCCTTTTCCAGGAGCATATTTTCACTTTGCTTAATAAAACTAGTGCTGTGTAAAAGTGGTTTGTGTTTCTTCCTTTGGGACACAAGGACTGAGGAATTGCCATTTTGCTGGTAACACTTGTACTAAAACCTCTTCTCTATAAACAGTGACAAAACTTTCAAAAATGATTTTAGAAGTCACTTGCCAAGTAAATATCAGATACAGCACATGGATGAAACTACTGGGCAGCCTCCTCGGGAATAGCAGGACGTCCAATCTACATTTTATGGGCTAAGAACCAAGAGTGTCCTTGCCCCATTAAACACTTTGGATCTCATTAAAACCAAGTGGAAAATGCCAATAAGACCACCTAAGGCAAAATTTAGCTTTCTTTTATAATAGCTTAATTCAACCAAACCAAAAAAAAAAAAAAAAGAAAGAAAGAAAGAAAAATTCAACAGACCTTTAACTTTTAATTATAAAACTATTTTGTGGAAAATACCAAAGCAATCAAAAGTCTCATTAAACTCTTGATACAACAATAGGGAGACCATTGTGGGAAAATAGTAGATATGTGAGAGATTAATATACCAATAGGCGATGTTTAGATAAAAGTTTTCTAATTCTACTGGGTAAAAGTCACTTGAAGATGCAACACTATGTTCTTTATCATTAAGGCTCAGTCTAACATCTTATCATAAGGAAAGGAAGCAGTCAGACTGCAGCATGAAACAAAGTTACCTATTGTCGGAATTATAGTCCATTTTGCAGATGATTTAGAACTTTCTCTGGCTGTTCCAGGCCAGTTACTGACCTATATAGAAATTGAAGTCTTCAGTAATCTCAAGACATCTTATTTTTCACAAGACACCTGGCTGGTGAACTGGGAGGTATTGAGAGATTATTAGTTCTATGGGATTCCTATGAATCAAAGCTAAGCTATGTCCAACAAAAATCTTGTTCAGTTCAGTTCAGTCACTCAGTCGTGTCTGACTCTGCAACCCTGTGAATCACAGCAGGCCAGGACTCCCGGTCCATCACCAACTCCTGGAGTTCACACAGACTCACGTCCATAGAGTCAGTGATGCCATACAGCCATCTCATCCTCTGTTGTCCTCTTCTCCTCCTGCCCCCAACCCCTCCCAGCATCGGAGTCTTTGCCAATGAGTCAACTCTTTACAAGAGGTGGCCAGACTACTGGAGTTTCAGCTTTAGCATTAGTCCTTCCAAAGAAATCCCAGGGCTGATCTCCTTCAGAATGGACTGGTTGGATCTCCTTGCAGTCCAAGGGACTCTCAAGAGTCTTCTACAATACCACAGTTCAAATGCATCAATTCTTCCGCGCTCAGCTTTTTTCACAGTCCAATTCTCACATCCATACATGACAACTGGAAAAACCATAGCCTTGACTAGACGGACTTTTGTTGGCAAAGTAATATCTCTGCTTTTCAATATGCTATCTAGGTTGCTCATAAATTTTCTTCCAAGGAGCTGGCGCCTTCTAATTTCATGGCTGCAATCACCATCTGCAGTGATTTTGGAGCCCCTCAAAATAAAGTCTGACACTGTTTCCACTGTATCCCCATCTATTTCCCATGAAGTGATGGGACTGGATGCCACGATCTTCGTTTTCTGAATGTTGAGCTTTAAGCCAACTTTTTCACTCTCCTCTTTCACTTTCATCAAGAGGCTTTTGAGTTCCTCTTCATTTTCTGTCGTAAGGGCAGTGCCATCTGCGTATCTGAGGTTATTGATATTTCTCCAGCAATCTTGATTCCAGCTTGTGCTTCTTCCAGCTCGGCATTTCTCATGATGTACTTTGCTGCTGCTACTGCTAAGTCACTTCAGTCGTGTATGATCCCGTGAGACCCCATAGGTGGCAGCCCAACAGGCTTCCCTGTCCCTGGGATTCTCCAGGCAAGAACACTGGAGTGGCTTCCCATTTCCTTCTCCAATACATGAAAGTGAAAAGTGAAAGTGAAGTTGCTCAGTCGTATCTGACTCTTCACGACCCCACGCACTGCAGCCTACCAGGCTCCTCCTTCTGTCGGATTTTCCAGGCAAGAGTACTGGAGTAGGGTGCCATCACCTACACTGCATAGAAGTTAAATAAGCAGGGTGACATTATACAGCCTTGATGCACTCCTTTTCCTAGTTGGAACTAGTCTGTTGTTCCATGGCCAGTTCTAACTGCTGCTTCCTGACCTGCATTAGGTTTCTCAAGAGGCAGGTCAGGTGGTCTGGTATTCCCATCTCTTTCAGAATTTCCCACAGTTTATTGTAATCTTGTTACATGATGTTAATAACAAACTCGGAAATATAAGCTATCAAAAAAAAAAAAAANCTATGTTCTTTATCATTAAGGCTCAGTCTAACATCTTATCATAAGGAAAGGAAGCAGTCAGACTGCAGCATGAAACAAAGTTACCTATTGTCGGAATTATAGTCCATTTTGCAGATGATTTAGAACTTTCTCTGGCTGTTCCAGGCCAGTTACTGACCTATATAGAAATTGAAGTCTTCAGTAATCTCAAGACATCTTATTTTTCACAAGACACCTGGCTGGTGAACTGGGAGGTATTGAGAGATTATTAGTTCTATGGGATTCCTATGAATCAAAGCTAAGCTATGTCCAACAAAAATCTTGTTCAGTTCAGTTCAGTCACTCAGTCGTGTCTGACTCTGCAACCCTGTGAATCACAGCAGGCCAGGACTCCCGGTCCATCACCAACTCCTGGAGTTCACACAGACTCACGTCCATAGAGTCAGTGATGCCATACAGCCATCTCATCCTCTGTTGTCCTCTTCTCCTCCTGCCCCCAACCCCTCCCAGCATCGGAGTCTTTGCCAATGAGTCAACTCTTTACAAGAGGTGGCCAGACTACTGGAGTTTCAGCTTTAGCATTAGTCCTTCCAAAGAAATCCCAGGGCTGATCTCCTTCAGAATGGACTGGTTGGATCTCCTTGCAGTCCAAGGGACTCTCAAGAGTCTTCTACAATACCACAGTTCAAATGCATCAATTCTTCCGCGCTCAGCTTTTTTCACAGTCCAATTCTCACATCCATACATGACAACTGGAAAAACCATAGCCTTGACTAGACGGACTTTTGTTGGCAAAGTAATATCTCTGCTTTTCAATATGCTATCTAGGTTGCTCATAAATTTTCTTCCAAGGAGCTGGCGCCTTCTAATTTCATGGCTGCAATCACCATCTGCAGTGATTTTGGAGCCCCTCAAAATAAAGTCTGACACTGTTTCCACTGTATCCCCATCTATTTCCCATGAAGTGATGGGACTGGATGCCACGATCTTCGTTTTCTGAATGTTGAGCTTTAAGCCAACTTTTTCACTCTCCTCTTTCACTTTCATCAAGAGGCTTTTGAGTTCCTCTTCATTTTCTGTCGTAAGGGCAGTGCCATCTGCGTATCTGAGGTTATTGATATTTCTCCAGCAATCTTGATTCCAGCTTGTGCTTCTTCCAGCTCGGCATTTCTCATGATGTACTTTGCTGCTGCTACTGCTAAGTCACTTCAGTCGTGTATGATCCCGTGAGACCCCATAGGTGGCAGCCCAACAGGCTTCCCTGTCCCTGGGATTCTCCAGGCAAGAACACTGGAGTGGCTTCCCATTTCCTTCTCCAATACATGAAAGTGAAAAGTGAAAGTGAAGTTGCTCAGTCGTATCTGACTCTTCACGACCCCACGCACTGCAGCCTACCAGGCTCCTCCTTCTGTCGGATTTTCCAGGCAAGAGTACTGGAGTAGGGTGCCATCACCTACACTGCATAGAAGTTAAATAAGCAGGGTGACATTATACAGCCTTGATGCACTCCTTTTCCTAGTTGGAACTAGTCTGTTGTTCCATGGCCAGTTCTAACTGCTGCTTCCTGACCTGCATTAGGTTTCTCAAGAGGCAGGTCAGGTGGTCTGGTATTCCCATCTCTTTCAGAATTTCCCACAGTTTATTGTAATCTTGTTACATGATGTTAATAACAAACTCGGAAATATAAGCTAAAAAAAAAAAAAAAAACTGACTAAGAGGCATCCTTATTTAAGAGATAAATAAATGGTCTTACAAAAGTTATAAAACTTGAGGTCCCAAGTAGAAGTGATGAATGCAGGATCTGTACCAGATGGGCGGAGTTTTAAGTCTAGCTTCTTTATCTATAAAAATTGGAGCAAATGATTTAGTCTCACTTTCCTAATATGTAACCTAGAAGTGATGATACTCATCCTGATGGCTGTTGTGTGGACTAAATGAGCTAAAACATGCAAAGTAAGCAGACAAGTGCCTGGCACATAGGGGTGATCAACAATATCAGCAGTTATCATTATTCAAGGTCATCCAAGTCCTAAGTGGTGGATTTAGGACAGTAAGTCAGGTCTGTCAGCTTCTGAACCTATTAGCCCCCCAGAATAATGCCAAAGGTGACAAGACATCAGTGTTTGGGGTTTGATAAAAATGAGGATGAATAGGTCACACTAGAAACAACTTTTGAGAGCAAAAATAAGGCTTTGGGGTTTGTAGTCCCAAGAAAGCAGAAGAATAGGACAGGAGCTCATTTTCTCCCACACAGATTTATCAAAAGATTAACTGAATATGAAGCAACTTCCACAAAACAGAAGGGCACCCCAAATACAGAAAGCTAAGCAAAATGAAAAGACAGTGAAATATCCAGCAGGTGAAGGAACATGATAAAAACCCTCCAAACCAATCAAAAGAAGAGGAGATAGGGAGTCTACCTGAAAAAAGATTTCAGAATAATGATAATAAAAATGATTCAAAGTCTTGAAAACAAAATGGAGTTACAGATAGTCTAGAGACAAGGATTGGGAAGATGCAAGAAATGTTTAACAAGGACATAGAAGATATGAAGAGTCCATCAATAATGAACAATGCAATAACTGAGATTAAAAACACTCTACTAACAGTAGGATAACTGAGACAGAAGAGAGGATAGTGTGGTGGAAGATAGAATGGTGGTAATAAATAAAGCAGAGTGGGAAAAAAAAATAAAAAGGAGGAAAACTTCAGAGACATCTGGGATAGTATTAAATGCCCCAGCATTCAAATCATAGGTGTCTGCAAAGAAGAAGACAAAAAGAAAGGGCATGAGATAATATCTGAGGAGAATATAGCAAATCTTCCCTAAAATGGGGAAGGAAATAACATCTCAGTTTTCAATAGAAACCCTTCAGGCCAGAAAGGAATGACAAGACCTACTTAAAAAAAAAAGATGAAAGAGAAAAACCTACAGCCAAGATTAATCTACCCAGCAAGGATCTCAGTCAGGTATGAAGGATATATCAAAAGCTTTACAGAGAAGCAAAAGCTGAGAGAATTCAGCACCACCAATCCAGCTCTTCAAAAAATGTTAAAGGATCTTCCCTAGACAGGAAACAAAGAAACAGTCTATAGAAACAAATCCAAACAATAAAGAAATTGTATTAGAATCATACTTATCAAGAATTATCTTTAATGTAAATGGGTTAAATGTTCCAACCCAAAGACAAAGACTGGCTGGATGCATACAAAAACAAAACACCTATCTATGCTGCCTATAGACCCACCATAAACCTAGGGATACATACGGACTGAAAGTGAGGGGCTAGAAAAAGATATTTCATGCCAATAAAGACCAAAAGAAAGCAGAAATACTCATATTAGATAAAAAGACTTTGAAATAAAGACCATGATGAGAGACAAAGAAGGACACACATAATGAGCAAGGGGTCAATCCAAGAAGATGATATAACAATTATAAACATATATGACCCCAGTAAAGGAGCACCTTAATACATAAGGCAAATGTTAACAAGTATGAAAGGGGAAATTAACCATAACACAATAATAATGGGAGACTTTAATACCCCACTCACACTTATTGATAGATCAACTAAACAGAACACAACCTTTAAATGATACAATGGACGTTAGACCTAACTGATATCTACAGGGCATTTTCCCCCAAAACAATAGATTTCACTTTTTTCTCAAGTTCACACAGAACATTTTCCAGGATAGATCACATCCTAGGCCACAAATCTAGCTTTGCTATTTTTATAAAAAATACAAATAACTTTAAGCATCTTTTCAGATCACAATGTGGTAAGATTAGATATCAACTACACCCAAAAAACTAAAAACCACAAACATATGGAGGCTAAACACACTTCTGAATAACAAACAGGTTATGGAAGAAATAAAAAAGATAAACAAAATATGCATAGAAGCAAATGGTAATGAAAACATGAAAGCCTCAAGCCTATGGGATTCAGTAAAAGCAGTGCTAAGAGGAAGGTTCATAGCAATACAAGCCTACCTCAAGAAACAAGAGAAACACCAAATAAATAACCTACCTTTACACCTAAAGCAACTAGAAAAATAAGAAGAGCAACAATTATTTTAAAAAGCAAGTTTAGTAGAAGGAAACAAATCATAAATATCAGAGAAGAAATAAATGAAAAAGAAACGGCAACTACAGCAAAGATCAACAAAACTAAAAGCTGGTTCTTTGAGAAGATAAATAAATTAGACAAACCATTAGCCAGACTCTCATTAAGAAATAAAGGGGACACATGTATACCCGTGGCTGATTCATGTCACTATATGGCCAAAAAAAAAAAAATCATAATATGGTAACATAATTAGCCTCCAATTAAAATAAATTAATTTTTAAAATAAAGAAAAATAAAATCAATAAAATTAGAAATGAAAATGGAGAAATCAACAACAGACAACACAGAAATACAAAAGATCATGAGACCACTATGAGTGATTATATTCCAATAAAATGTACAACTTAGAAGAAATGGAAGAATTCTTAGAAAAGTATAACCTTCCAAAATTGAAACAGGAAGAATTAGAAAATCTTAACAGACCCATTGCAAGCATGGAAATAGAAACTGTAATAAAAAAATCTTCCAACAAACCAAAGCCCAGGACCAGATGGCTTCACAGGTAAATTCCACCAAAAATTTAGAGAAGAGCCAATACCTATCCTACTCAAACTCTTCCAGAAAATTGCAGAGGAAGGTCAACTCCCAAACTAATTCTATGAGGCCACCATCATCCTGATACCAAACCAGACAAAGATGCCACCAAAAATGAAAACTACAGGCCAGTATCACTGATGAACATAGACACAAAAATCTTCAACAAAATTCTAGCAAACAGAATCCAACAACATATTTAAAAAGATCATAAATCATGACCAAGTGGGTGTTATTCCAGGGAAACAAGGATTCTTCAACATTTGTGAATCAATCAATGTGATACACCATATTAACAAATTGAAAGATTAAAACCATATAATTATCTCAATAGATGCAGAGAACACCTTTGAAAAATTTAACATTCATGTATGATTTTTTTTTTTAAGAAAATATACCTCTCCAGAAAGCAGGCACAGAAGGAACATACCTCAAAAAAATAAAAGCCATCTACAACAAATCCACAGCAAACATTATCCTCAATGGTGAAAAACTGAGTACATTTCTTCTAAAATCAGCAACAAGACAAGAGTGCCCACTCTCACCACTACTAATCAACATAGTTTTGAAAGTCCTAGGCATAGCAATCAGAGAAAAAAAAGAAATAAAACAAAACCAGATTGGTAAAGAAGTAAAACTCTTACTGTTTGCAGATGACATGATCCTCTGCATAGAAAACATTAAAGAACCACCAGAAAATTACTAGAGCTATTCAATGAATATAGTAAATTTGCAGGATTACAACTCAGCAATCCCACTGCTGGGCATACACACTGAGGAAACCATAATTGAAAGAGACACATATACCTCAGTGTTCATTGTAGCACTGTTTACAATAGCTAGGATATGAAAGCAACCTAGATGCCATTGGCAGATGAATGGATAAGGGAGTGTGGTACATACACAATGGAGTATTACTCAACTATAAAAAGGAACACATTTGAGTCAGTTCTAATGAAGTTGAGAGTGTACTACATGGCAAATGCCAGATTTTACTAAATGTGTGAGTTGGAAAAGTTACTAAATTTCTCTTCACTCCAGTTTCCTCATCTGTAACAATGGGGATAATAACAAAATCTACTTGATAGAGTTGGTATAAGAAGTAAATGAGTTTAAATATCTAATAAAGCCTTTATATCAAGATTTTGCACATAGTAACTGTTTAAAAATGACATGTTAGCTTCTATCAAGTGCAGACTTATACTCTGGAAAAAGACTGTACTATATCCTGCAATCATGTGAGTGATGGCTAAAAAGTAGAAAACCAAGCCTGAGGAAAGTGTTTGATGTCTGTGAAGAGATTTGGGTTTTGTCATAATCTGTAATTGTTTCCAATCAAGAGTAAGATAGCAAAAATCTTCATGCTGCCACAAAATAATTCAGAAATGGTGATCTGAAAATGACTGAATGTTTTGTAGAAGGTCATAGACACAGATGTTAAAGAGAAATTTGTCCCTGTAAAGACAAAGAACATATTATAGGCCAAAAAATGCAGGCATTGAAGAATATGGTAAATACAGAAGGAATTACATCAAGTTGTATACAGTGAGGGATTGGGATAGTCTGTCTATATAAATGGGTCGGAATGGTGACTGAGAACCTTGAGTCCTTTCACCAGCTGTGGAGTCTAGGTAGCTATTATTGGAGGCACTGAAGGGGATGGACTGTGTGTAACAAGAGAAGAAGAAGGTTAGCAGATCCCCACAAAAACTGGATTACAAGGGAATGCCCTTCATTTCTCTTAGCCAATAAAGTACATTTTTGATTTATTAAAAAATTTATTTTACTAAAGTATAGTTGATTTACAATGTTGAGTTAATTTCTACTGTAAAAGGGATTCAATGATATATTCACCNAAGAAAAATAAAATCAATAAAATTAGAAATGAAAATGGAGAAATCAACAACAGACAACACAGAAATACAAAAGATCATGAGACCACTATGAGTGATTATATTCCAATAAAATGTACAACTTAGAAGAAATGGAAGAATTCTTAGAAAAGTATAACCTTCCAAAATTGAAACAGGAAGAATTAGAAAATCTTAACAGACCCATTGCAAGCATGGAAATAGAAACTGTAATAAAAAAATCTTCCAACAAACCAAAGCCCAGGACCAGATGGCTTCACAGGTAAATTCCACCAAAAATTTAGAGAAGAGCCAATACCTATCCTACTCAAACTCTTCCAGAAAATTGCAGAGGAAGGTCAACTCCCAAACTAATTCTATGAGGCCACCATCATCCTGATACCAAACCAGACAAAGATGCCACCAAAAATGAAAACTACAGGCCAGTATCACTGATGAACATAGACACAAAAATCTTCAACAAAATTCTAGCAAACAGAATCCAACAACATATTTAAAAAGATCATAAATCATGACCAAGTGGGTGTTATTCCAGGGAAACAAGGATTCTTCAACATTTGTGAATCAATCAATGTGATACACCATATTAACAAATTGAAAGATTAAAACCATATAATTATCTCAATAGATGCAGAGAACACCTTTGAAAAATTTAACATTCATGTATGATTTTTTTTTTTAAGAAAATATACCTCTCCAGAAAGCAGGCACAGAAGGAACATACCTCAAAAAAATAAAAGCCATCTACAACAAATCCACAGCAAACATTATCCTCAATGGTGAAAAACTGAGTACATTTCTTCTAAAATCAGCAACAAGACAAGAGTGCCCACTCTCACCACTACTAATCAACATAGTTTTGAAAGTCCTAGGCATAGCAATCAGAGAAAAAAAAGAAATAAAACAAAACCAGATTGGTAAAGAAGTAAAACTCTTACTGTTTGCAGATGACATGATCCTCTGCATAGAAAACATTAAAGAACCACCAGAAAATTACTAGAGCTATTCAATGAATATAGTAAATTTGCAGGATTACAACTCAGCAATCCCACTGCTGGGCATACACACTGAGGAAACCATAATTGAAAGAGACACATATACCTCAGTGTTCATTGTAGCACTGTTTACAATAGCTAGGATATGAAAGCAACCTAGATGCCATTGGCAGATGAATGGATAAGGGAGTGTGGTACATACACAATGGAGTATTACTCAACTATAAAAAGGAACACATTTGAGTCAGTTCTAATGAAGTTGAGAGTGTACTACATGGCAAATGCCAGATTTTACTAAATGTGTGAGTTGGAAAAGTTACTAAATTTCTCTTCACTCCAGTTTCCTCATCTGTAACAATGGGGATAATAACAAAATCTACTTGATAGAGTTGGTATAAGAAGTAAATGAGTTTAAATATCTAATAAAGCCTTTATATCAAGATTTTGCACATAGTAACTGTTTAAAAATGACATGTTAGCTTCTATCAAGTGCAGACTTATACTCTGGAAAAAGACTGTACTATATCCTGCAATCATGTGAGTGATGGCTAAAAAGTAGAAAACCAAGCCTGAGGAAAGTGTTTGATGTCTGTGAAGAGATTTGGGTTTTGTCATAATCTGTAATTGTTTCCAATCAAGAGTAAGATAGCAAAAATCTTCATGCTGCCACAAAATAATTCAGAAATGGTGATCTGAAAATGACTGAATGTTTTGTAGAAGGTCATAGACACAGATGTTAAAGAGAAATTTGTCCCTGTAAAGACAAAGAACATATTATAGGCCAAAAAATGCAGGCATTGAAGAATATGGTAAATACAGAAGGAATTACATCAAGTTGTATACAGTGAGGGATTGGGATAGTCTGTCTATATAAATGGGTCGGAATGGTGACTGAGAACCTTGAGTCCTTTCACCAGCTGTGGAGTCTAGGTAGCTATTATTGGAGGCACTGAAGGGGATGGACTGTGTGTAACAAGAGAAGAAGAAGGTTAGCAGATCCCCACAAAAACTGGATTACAAGGGAATGCCCTTCATTTCTCTTAGCCAATAAAGTACATTTTTGATTTATTAAAAAATTTATTTTACTAAAGTATAGTTGATTTACAATGTTGAGTTAATTTCTACTGTAAAAGGGATTCAATGATATATTCACCTATATACATTTTTTTTTAAATATTCTTTTCCATTTTGGCTTACCACAGGATATTGAATGTGGTTCCTTGTGCTATACGGTAGGACCTTTTTGTTGAACCAGTCTGCATGTAATAGTTTAAATCTGCTAACCCCAAGCTCCCAATCCATCCTCCACTATCCCCTCCCTTGGCAAACACAAGTCTACACTTATGTCTGTGAGTCAATTTCTGTTTCATAGATAAGTTCATTTGTGTCAAATTTTTGATTCCACATGTAAATGATATCTTATAGTAATTTTTCTTACTTCATTTAATATGATAATTACTATGTCTATTCATGTTACTGCAAATGACATTATTTCATTCTTTTTTATGGCTGATTAATATGCCATTGCATATATGCACCATATCTTCATTATCCATTCATCTGTTGATGGACATTTAGGTTGTTTACCAATCATGGCTATTGTAAGTAGTGTTGCAATGAACATCAGAATATATTCTATTTTTTCTAGTTATAGTTTTATTTGGATGTATACCTAGGAGTGGGACTGCAGATCATATTAGCCACTAAAGTACTTTTTATAAGATAAATTGAAATTTAATGCCAGAACTCTATTTCATTTGTAATATATTTCCATATGAGAACATGTGCTTTTCTTCTTATTAATTATATTCTGTTCAGCTCATCCTGTGAGCTGATAATGCCCATCTTATTTGGTTGTCATTATAAAGGACAGAGATAAAGAACCTCTTCAGATGTTGTCTGGACCTGGGTGAGTGAACTCCCATGATGCCACAGAACACAAACAAAACAGGCAGCACCTCAAACAGAGGTTCCTTCGCTTGGATGACTCCCCCTAACTGAGTTACGTGCAATAGTTCTTTAATAGAAAACTGAGAAAAGCATATGCTAATAAAAATGTTCTATTTTAATAAACCCATGTGTAGTAGATGCTTTTAAATTGTCATCAATAAGGCTTCTCAATATAAGCAAAGAACATGAAAAATGTTAGGCTTTTAACATTCAACCTTATATGTTAAATAATTACTTTTTAGTTCATATCATTTGTCTGAAGAGGAAAACAAAGACAGATATGAGATAATAGGCTTTGTGAATGATTAATAATAGTTTGGGGCCATGCTTGGGTCACATTTATATATCAGAAAAAGAATAGCAAAACAATATGCAATGTCTTTCAGTAAATTACTGAATCCAACTTTATATTCAACAAGCATTTATCAGCATCTGCTTTATGCCAGATATTGTTTTGGCTGCTGGAGAAATAATGGAGACAAGAACAATCCTTTTATCTTCATAGAGTTTGAATTCTATTTAATTGATAAAGGAATCGTGAAAATTTTCTAATAAGCTAGAATTTACTCACTAGGGAATGAATTTTAGAAGTCCCTGCCAGATAATATTTCCCAAAATCTACAATAAGAAGGAAGTCCTAGTAGAACACTAGAAAAGGAACTAAGGAATTCTTACTCCTCAGATGATGAGAAATAGTGGACAAGATGAATATCTTTTCATAAGAATGAAGTCACAGAAGTCACCCATCTCTGAAAGGAAAGGAGAAAGGTTGATCTCACTCCCCAGTCACCACCTGCCAGCTGGGAGACACCAATAAGCAAATACAGGCTTCTGTTGTGATATGGGTTTCCTTCACAAAACCTTCAACATCTATACCCTTCACCATCTTGAATAATATGAATATTACATGCAAAAGAACCAAAGAGAAAAAGATTGAAAACTAACAAAAATACATATCAATTTACAAATACTGGGGATCTGATACACCTGAGACAGTCAAAACTTGGGCTATTAGAACAGAGATGATTTTAAAATAACCTAACAATACATTTAAATTTAAAAGCACCTAATAATCAATGTCATGCAAAGATGGGCCCAATAAAGGACAGAAAAGGTATGAACCTGACAGAAGCAGAACAGGTGGCAAGAATACACTGATGAACTGTACAAAAAAGATCTTCATGACCTAGATAATCACGATGGTATGATCACTCACCTAGAGTCAGACATCCTGGAATGCAAAGTCAAGTGGGCCTTAGGAAGCATCACTATGAACAAAGCTAGTGGAGGTGATGGAAGTCCAGTTGAGCTATTTGAAATCCTAAAAGATGATGCTGTGAAATTGCTACACTCAATATGCCAACAAATTTGGAAAACTCAGCAGTGGCCACAGGCCTGGAAAAGTGCAGTTTTCATTCCAATCCCAAAGAAAGGAAATGCCAAAGAATGCTCAAAATACCACACAATTGCACTCATCTCACACACTAGAAAAGTAATGCTCAAAATTCTCCAAGCCAATCTTCAGCAATACATGAACTATGAACTTCCAGATGTTCAAGCTGGATGTAGAAAAGGCAGAGGAACCAGAGATCAAATTGCCAACATCTGCTGGATCACAGAAAAAGCAAAAGGGTTCCAGAAAAATATCTATTTCTGCTTTATTGACTATGCCAAAGCCTTTGATTGTGTGGATCACAATAAACTGTGGAAAATTCTGAAAGAGATGGAACTACCAGACCACCTGACCTGCTTCCTGAGAAACCTGTATGCAAGTCAGGAAGTAGCATTTAGAACTGGACATAGAACAACAGACTGGTTCCAAATAGGAAAAGGAGTGCGTCAAGGCTGTATATTGTCATCCTGTTTATTTAACTTCTATGCAGAGTACATCATGAGAAACACTTGGCTGGAAGAAGCACAAGCTGGAATCAAGATTGCTGGGAGAAATATCAATAACCTCAGATATGCAGATGACACTGCCCTTATGGTACAAAGTGAAGAAGAACTAAAGAGCCTCTTGATGAAAGTGAAAGAGGAGAATGAAAATGTTGGCTTAAAGCTCAACATTCAGAAAACTAAGATCATGGTATCTGGTCCCATCACTTCATGGCAAATTGATGGGGAAACACTGGAAACAGTAGTTGACTGTATTTTGGGGGGCTCCAAAATCACTGCAAATGGTGACTGCAGCCATGAAATTAAAAGACACTTATTCCTTGGAAGGAAAGTTTTGACCAATCTAGACAGCATATTAAAAAGCAGACATTACTTTACCAACAAAGGTCTGTCTAGTCAAGGCTATGGTTTTTCCAGTAGTCATGTATGGATTTGAAAGTTGGACTATAAAGAAAGCTGAGCAGAGAAGTATTGATATTTTTGAATGGTGGTGTTGGAGAAGACTCTTGAGAGCCCCTTGGACTGCAAGGAGATCCAGCCATTCCATCCTAAAGGAACTTAGTCTTAGACGTTCATTGGAAGGACCAATGCTGAAGTTGAAACTCCAATATTTTGGCCACCTGTTGTGAAGAACTAGCTCATTTGAAAAGACCCTGATGCTGGGAAAGATTGAAGGCAGGAAAAGAAGGGGAAGACAGAGGATAAGATGGCTGGATGGCATCACCATCGATGGACATGAGTTTGGGTAGTCTCCACGAGTTTGTGATGGACAGGGAGGCCTGGCGTGCTGCTGTTCTTGGGGTCACAAAGAGTCAGACATGACTGAGTGACTGAACTGAACTGAATAAGGCAAACATATGCCAGTGACCAAGAACCACTGGAAAAGATGGCTGACAACTTCAACAAAATTTATGATCAGAATTCCTAAGGAGATGCACTTAGAGTACAAATAAAAATCTTGCTAGAGAAAACACTGCTTAACAAAATCATTTTAAAATTTAAGATTCTCAAAGTAAAAGATTCAGTAGATTAATTTAATCAGTGTGTCGATCCTGTTGAGGCCTGCTTTAAGAGCTTTAAAAATCAGAGAAAATAAATATTTTAGTAACGCATAAAAAATACAATGAGATAAAAAATCGTGATGTATCTTGGTAAAATGTCTGAACACCAAGGATAGAAAGAAGAAACATTACACTCTTCCATATAAAAAGAATAAGGTATCTACAAAGAAAAAAGTGATCATATTTGCATCTGATTTTTACCCACAATATCAGAAACAAGAAAAACATTGGTAAAACATGAGAAGCTAAAATTCAAGAACAACAACCCAATCATCACTCTCATTCATCTGTTAGCATTAAAGGAAGACTTCTGAGGTCACACAAAGAATCTTCAAGTTTATTACTCATGTCTCCAAAAGAAACAGAAATTTAAAAAAAAAAAAAAAAAGCACAAGATACCTGAAGATGAGAAGGTACAGAGGACAGTCAATTTTGGTGTCCAATTGAAAGGTTGTTGTTGAATTATGACGCCAGGATTCTTGGCCCCCAGAGGAGAAGAATTCAATCCGGGGCCAGAGATGACAAGGCTTGATCACTCAGAGCTTTTGTGTAACAAAGTTTTATTAAAGTATAAAGGAGATAGAGAAAGCTTCTGACAGCCCCCCCCCCCCGCCCCAGTCTTTAGCTGGATGTTATATAGTCACCAGCAGTCTGTTAATGAAAGAAAGGAATGTCTCAAAACTTAGAATGGAAACAGGCCCCTCACTCATAAGATGTATTTTGGGATAACCTTCGCTCCAAATAGTTTATCTTGGGCCATAAAATGATTAACTTGAATCTTGAAGAAGGGCAGATCACCCTACAAATAGTTTCATTTACATAGATTAGAGGAACAATATCAGAGTATAACATACTGGTTTATCAAGGAGGTTCTGGGCCCAAAAGGCGGAACAGACTTGAAGACACAGTTTGGGGTAAATGCACAGTACATTAGCATAGCTTAAGATAAACATTTCCATAAGAAAAAGTCAATGGTTAACTTCAAGTGAAACCA
>SJYW01047771.1:397123-426614 GCA_006410735.1 Raphicerus campestris | reverse complement strand
CCCCAGTCTTTAGCTGGATGTTATATAGTCACCAGCAGTCTGTTAATGAAAGAAAGGAATGTCTCAAAACTTAGAATGGAAACAGGCCCCTCACTCATAAGATGTATTTTGGGATAACCTTCGCTCCAAATAGTTTATCTTGGGCCATAAAATGATTAACTTGAATCTTGAAGAAGGGCAGATCACCCTACAAATAGTTTCATTTACATAGATTAGAGGAACAATATCAGAGTATAACATACTGGTTTATCAAGGAGGTTCTGGGCCCAAAAGGCGGAACAGACTTGAAGACACAGTTTGGGGTAAATGCACAGTACATTAGCATAGCTTAAGATAAACATTTCCATAAGAAAAAGTCAATGGTTAACTTCAAGTGAAACCAGGTGTCATTATGGCAACACAGAATTTTAAAAGAAACCTCTTTTTAAATATGTATAGAGAAGAAAAAAATATTTCTAGTTTGTTTCCTCCTGCCACTTAAGAGAGATAAAACGTCTAACACTTGCAGGCTATTTCCTCCGTTTGGAGACCCCTGCCTTCCTGCCTGTTACCCTCTCACAATGACCTGTGATATAATTATTAATAGATAAATCCAAGTGGAGAATTGTGGACTTAATGGTAATAATTATATCAAGCAACAATTATTGACTGCTTACATAACAAAGGCAATATTTCAAGGGGATCGTTTCAATATAGCAGAGAAGAAGGACATGTGCTCATCTCCTGTGAGAACACCAAAATCACAGCTAGTTTTTGAACAACCATTTACAGGAGGACACAAAAACCCATCAAAAAAAGATACTCAACATCCAAGGAAAAAAGAGATGCTTCAATAAGATGGTAGGAGGGGCACAACCAAGATAAAATCAAACCCCACACCTGCCAGGTGGGTGACACAGAAACTGGAGGACAATAATGCCAAACAAGTTCTTGAACTGTTGTGATAGTTCTAGACCCCACATCCGGTTTACTAGCCAGGGGATATTGCAAAGGGACTAGGTATTTCCAAGGAATCTGACTTTGAAGGCTAGTGGGATTTGATTGCAGGACACACATAGGACTGGGAGAAACAGGGACTCCACTCTTGGAGGGAACAAACAAAATCTTTTGTAAGCCACGACCCAGGTGACCGTGACCCCACAAAAGACTAAGCCAGACCTATCTGTAAGTGCTTGAGGGTCTCGAGCAGATATATGTGTCTGCAGTGGCCTGCCACTGGAAAAGTAATACTGGCAGCAGCAGTCCTGGGAGGTGCCCCTTGGACTTCACCATTAGCCTTCCCATAGAGCCTGTAGAATCCAGGCCTGGGTTGCCTCAGGGTAAATAGTTAACAAGGAGGGAGCAAAGGCCCACAGGTGGACACAATCAGCAGACAATCAGATTAAAGTTTTACTGAGATTGCAGGGAGAAATATCAATAATCTCAGATATGCAGATAACACCATCCTTACGCAGAAAGTGAAGACGATCTAAAGAACCTCTGACAAAAGAGAAAGAGAGTGAAAATGTTGGCTTAAACCTCAGCTTCAAAAAACTAAGATCATGACATCCTATCCCATCACTTCATGACAAATAGATGGGGAAACAATGTAACACTGACAGATTTTATTTTCTTGAGCTCCAAAATCACTGCAGCTGGTGATTGCAACCATGAAATTAAAAGACACTTGCTCCTTGGAAGAAAAGCTATGACCAACTTAGACAACATATTAAAAAGCAGAAACATTACTTTGTAGACAAAGGTCTGTCTGCTCAAAGGTATGGTTTTTCTAGTAGTCATATATGGATGTGAGAGTTGGACCATAAAGAAAGCTGAGCACTGAAGAATTAATGCTTTTGAACTGTAGTGTTGGAGAGGACTCTTGAGAGTCCCTTGTCCAGCAAGGAGATCAAACTAGTCCATCCTAAGGGAAATCAGTCCTGAGTATTCATTGAAAGGACTGATGCTGAAGCTGAAGCTCAGTACTTTGGCTACCTGATGTGAAAAACTGACTCATTGGAAAAGATCCTGATGCTGGGAAAGAGTGAAGGCAGGAAGAAAATGGGATGACAGAGGATGAGATGGTTGAATGGCATCACTCACTCAATGGTCATGAGTTTGAGGAAGCTCTGGGAGTTGGTGATTTGCAGGGAAGCCTGGCATGCTGCAGTCCATGGGCTTCTAAAAAGTCAGACACGACTGAGCAACTGAACTGAACTGAGTATGGCCCTGCCAACCAGAACAAGACCCAGTTCTCCTCACTGTCAGTGCCTCCCATCACTAAGCTGGAAAAGTCTCTTATCCAAGAGCAGAGAGAAGAAACAAGAACTACAATTCCACAGCCTGCAGAACAAAACTCATGTTTCACACACGTTATTATTGCTTTAATTGCTAAGTCATGTCTGACTCTTTTGTGACACCATGGACTGTAGCCCACCAAGCTCCTCTGTCCATAGGATTGACAGATGGGTTCTTTACCAGCAGAAGACTTTCACACATTTATTTTGCATTAATTCTCACAACAAATCCATAACTTTTATTAAAGTGACTTCAAAATGAATAGTTGTGGTTGGAAGAATACAGTGTAAAATGTCTCAGTATAGAGAGTCAACAAAGAAGAAGTAAAATTTTTTAATTTGTTTCTGAGATGTCGTGGGGGCAGGGAAACAATTAGGGAAATAATTTCTTTTGAGGTAAAATAGTTGTTCTCCATCAAAAATAAAAGATCATGTATATTAGTCATATACTGAATTCTTCATTAAACAATGGAAATTGTCTTGATTACAAATCAAAATTCTACTTTTGGCTATTTGTAAGACACTGACTAAAATAAAAGTAAGAAAGAAAGACAGCATGAAAGAACATAAAAAGCAAAACACATCTAAATGCAGACAAAATAATACATGGATGCCAATAATATTATCAGATCCAGGGGAGGCTAAAGTTTACATAACCACAAAGGTAAAGGGAAATATTATGTAATTATAAGAAACATGATGCCTATAAACTTGATATAAAAAGTTAATAGCAAATATGTTAAAAAAAAGAAACAGCTATTTACAAGCCTTTTGGCTAACTCTGTGAATACACTAAAAACTATTGAATCATATACTTTAAAGTTTTGAAATCATATGATATGTGAATTACATTTCAATAAAGCTCCGTCCCAAAAAAGATATTTATAAAAAGCAATGAAAAGAACTGATGCTAAAAATAGGAAAAATATAAATGGAAATCATAAATGCAAAAATTTACTCATAAAAGATCAATAAAGTTGATTTTAGAACCTTATATTCTTCAATTAAAATTTTAATACTTTTTAGGAAGCTTGTGGGTAATTAACAAAACTAAATCACATTCGTTGACCACAAGTATACTGATCACATTCCAATCAATTTAGAAAATGTCAAATAATATTAATCAATTTCAAGTTAGTATATATATGTCTAAAAGAGGAAAGCAAAGCTAAGTACAAATAATACGAAAAGTGTATCAGTGAATAAACACCATCTCAGAGTACATACAGCAAATGAAAAGCTTGATTTAGGAAACATTTTTTGTTTTTAGTTCATTTATCATTATCAGAGATGAAAGCATATAAATATAGAACTTACAAGAAGCAGAGATAGCTTTAACAAAATTTACTTTAAAAAAGTGGGAAAAGAAAATTAATTTACATCAAAGTAGAAATTAATTAAAACTAGAGAGGATAAATGAATCAAAAACTTCTATGAAGATACAAATGAAGCAGATTAAACCTTTGCTTGAGGAATGGTTAGACAGTAAAAGACATACATGATTAAGCTTCAGAAAAAAGATGTAATCATCTATTACATGAGTAAAATTTTAATTGAAATTATTTCAACAATTTTTATTTTTAATGAACAAGAGGTAAAATATTTCGTGTGTGTGTGTACTCAGTCATGTCCTACTCTGCAATCCCATGGACAGTAGCCTGCTAGGCTCCTCTGTCCATGGAATTTTCCAGGCAAGAATACTGGAGTGGATTGCCATTTACTAACCCAGGGTATCAGGGACTAGCCCTGGTTGGATCCAGGGTATCCAAAGCATGGATGGCGAGGCAAGAGAGATATATGGATATAGAGAGAGATAAGGAAAGAATTTGCAGTTAAGAGAATAGAAGAGAGAAAAGAGGCTGATATTCCTTGGTTTACACAGAAAGCCAATAAAGCCTCAGACAAGAGACTTGCTCTGTTCACGTAGGCCGCAGGTGCCCTCTCAAATAGCAGAAGGTGCCCCACCTTGGGCACCTTCTTGAGTGGGTCTTAGAAGCCCAGGCAGGAAAATGAACTTAGAGGGCCCTTGCATTCCAGGGAATTAGCCTGAAAAAGAGACAAAGACAGAAAGAGAGTACGACATGGGGAGGTCAAGCTTGTGCAAGACCCATAACTTTACTTTAAAAAGGAGCTTATATACCCTGTTTTACATAATGGAAGATGCAGAGTCATGCAGGGGTAGCAGTCCTGACCCTTATGAATACCAGGGTTTCTTTCTGCATACCTTTCCATATACAAAAGGTCTCAGGTAATTTACATTATCTTCTAGCCAGGAGGCCTGTTAACAATTTATGGCTCTTTTCTTTGATAAATGTTAATCAACCAGAAAACTCATTTTCCCTTGAAGTATTTTTTCTTTAATCTGAATCACTCTCAGAGTACTAAATAAAGTTACATTCCTATGGAACAAAGGTGCAGTGGGTTATAACAAAGAAAGTACTTAACTCAAAGATCTAATATTGCTAATGTCAGGGCTACTACCTGCTTTTTCTATATATCAACTATATCAACAAATAAAAGATATGAAAACTTGGCAGCAAGTATTGGCTCAACAATAAAACTCTTAATCAGTTCTATTCTAATGATTTTTAACTCTTTGAAAGGCTCTACATTCCTAGAATGTTTTAAGCTTCCTGTGCTTCTTGCGGTTGGGAGGCTGTAAACAATCACATGCATAATTGTAAAAGTCTGGATAAACCTATCAGGCAAGTTAGAAAGCTATCAGAGGGGTTTGAATTGAAACACTCCAATTACATCCAGAAGACTTATTAACTAGAGCTCTAAGTTAATTTTCTTCAGAGAAAGGTGGTCGGGGACAGCCCCTCGTTGGTAAGAGAGGAGTTGGTGAAAAATAGCAGGACAGGCAAATTCTGGTTTGGGGGTAGATGCTCAAGCAAGCCCAGGGGGTCTCTCGAGTCCTGACTCGCCTTTGCCTCTCAGGCCTCTTCCTCATGACCTTTGTCATGGGTGGGATCTTCGGTGCTGGCTCCTAGCACCAGGGGATCTTCCTGATGAAGGATCGAATCCGGGTCTCCTGTGTGTCCTGCATGAGCACAGAGATTCTTTAACACTACACCATCTGGCAAGAGTAAAGTCTAAATTTCCAAGTTGAACTTAAGAAGAAGTAGAAAGCTTGAAATAAAACAATTACCGATAAAGAAACTGGAAAAGTGATGAAAAATCTTTTTTAAAAATCAATCTGGATTAGATGGACTCATAGAAAATTCAATCTAATTTTTAACCTTTAAAGAACACATATTTTCAGTTAATTAAAATATTTAATAATGTGAAAGCACTTGAAAGATTCTTCAGTTGATTTTGAGAAGACAGTAAACTTTAATGCCACAACTTAATAAAAATCAAGAAAAGTTATGACCAACCTAGACAGCATATTGAAAAGCAGAGACATTATTTTGCCAACAAAGGTCCGTCTAGTCAAGGCTATGGTTTTTCCAGTGGTCATGTATGGATGTGAGATTTGGACTGTGAAGAAAGCTGAGTGCCAAAGAATTGATATTTTTGAACTGTAGTGTTGAAGAAGACTCTTGAGAGTCCCTTGGACTGCAAGGACATCCAACCAGTTGATTCTTAAGGAGATCAGCCCTGGGGTTTCTTTGGAGGGAATGATGCTAAAGCTGAAACTCCAGTACTCTGGCCACCTCATGTGAAGAGTTGACTCATTGGAAAAGACTCTGATGCTGGAAGGGATTGGGAGCAGGAGGAGAAGGGGACAACCGAGGATGAGATGGCTGGATGGCATCACTGACTTGATGGACATGAGTCTGAGTGAACTCCAGGAGTTGCTGATGGACAGAGAGGCCTGGCGTGCTGCGATTCACAGGGTCCCAAAGAGTTGGACACGACTGAGCAACTGAACTGAAGTTAACTGAATAAAGATCAAACCAAAAAAATAAGAGAGACCAATTTAAATAATTTCAATGCAAAATTTAAAATAAAATATTAATAAGTAGAATCTAGGGCATGGCAATGCACTCCAGTATTCGTGCCTGAATAATCCAACAGACAGAGGAGCCTTGCAGATTATAGTCCATGGTGTTGCAAAGAGTCAGACAAGACTAAAGGGACTTTGCATGCATCAGCAGCAGTCCTGTGTAAAAAGTTTAATATCTCATGTCTCAGGTGGAGTTATGCAAAGAATATACATTATTACAGATTACGATGTTATCAGATTTCCTGAAATTGAATTCAGTTCAGTTCAGTCGCTCAGTTGTGTCCGATTTTTTGTGACCCCATGAATCGCAGCATGCCAGGCCTCCCTGTCCATTAACAACTCCCGCAGTTTACTCAAATTCATGCCAACTGAGTTGGTGATGCCATCCAATCATCTCATCCTCTGTTGTCCCCTTCTCCTCCTGCCTCCAATCCCTCCCAGCATCAGGGTCTTTTCCAATGAGTCAACTCTTTGCAAGAGGTGGCCAAAATATTAGAGTTTCAGCTTTAGCATCAGTTCTTCCAATGAACACTCAGGACTGATCTCCTTTAGGATGGACTGGTTGGATCTCCTTGCAATCCAAGGGACCCTCAAGAGTCTTCTGCAACACCACAGTTCAAAAGTATTGATTCTTTGGCGCTCAGCTTTCTTCACAGTCCAAATCTCACATCCATACATGACCACTGGAAAAACCATAGCCTTGACTAGACGGACCTTTGTTGGCAAAGTAATGTCTCTGCTTTTCAGTATGCTATGTAGGTTGATCATAATTTTCTTCGAAGNCAATCTGGATTAGATGGACTCATAGAAAATTCAATCTAATTTTTAACCTTTAAAGAACACATATTTTCAGTTAATTAAAATATTTAATAATGTGAAAGCACTTGAAAGATTCTTCAGTTGATTTTGAGAAGACAGTAAACTTTAATGCCACAACTTAATAAAAATCAAGAAAAGTTATGACCAACCTAGACAGCATATTGAAAAGCAGAGACATTATTTTGCCAACAAAGGTCCGTCTAGTCAAGGCTATGGTTTTTCCAGTGGTCATGTATGGATGTGAGATTTGGACTGTGAAGAAAGCTGAGTGCCAAAGAATTGATATTTTTGAACTGTAGTGTTGAAGAAGACTCTTGAGAGTCCCTTGGACTGCAAGGACATCCAACCAGTTGATTCTTAAGGAGATCAGCCCTGGGGTTTCTTTGGAGGGAATGATGCTAAAGCTGAAACTCCAGTACTCTGGCCACCTCATGTGAAGAGTTGACTCATTGGAAAAGACTCTGATGCTGGAAGGGATTGGGAGCAGGAGGAGAAGGGGACAACCGAGGATGAGATGGCTGGATGGCATCACTGACTTGATGGACATGAGTCTGAGTGAACTCCAGGAGTTGCTGATGGACAGAGAGGCCTGGCGTGCTGCGATTCACAGGGTCCCAAAGAGTCGGACACGACTGAGCAACTGAACTGAAGTTAACTGAATAAAGATCAAACCAAAAAAATAAGAGAGACCAATTTAAATAATTTCAATGCAAAATTTAAAATAAAATATTAATAAGTAGAATCTAGGGCATGGCAATGCACTCCAGTATTCGTGCCTGAATAATCCAACAGACAGAGGAGCCTTGCAGATTATAGTCCATGGTGTTGCAAAGAGTCAGACAAGACTAAAGGGACTTTGCATGCATCAGCAGCAGTCCTGTGTAAAAAGTTTAATATCTCATGTCTCAGGTGGAGTTATGCAAAGAATATACATTATTACAGATTACGATGTTATCAGATTTCCTGAAATTGAATTCAGTTCAGTTCAGTCGCTCAGTTGTGTCCGATTTTTTGTGACCCCATGAATCGCAGCATGCCAGGCCTCCCTGTCCATTAACAACTCCCGCAGTTTACTCAAATTCATGCCAACTGAGTTGGTGATGCCATCCAATCATCTCATCCTCTGTTGTCCCCTTCTCCTCCTGCCTCCAATCCCTCCCAGCATCAGGGTCTTTTCCAATGAGTCAACTCTTTGCAAGAGGTGGCCAAAATATTAGAGTTTCAGCTTTAGCATCAGTTCTTCCAATGAACACTCAGGACTGATCTCCTTTAGGATGGACTGGTTGGATCTCCTTGCAATCCAAGGGACCCTCAAGAGTCTTCTGCAACACCACAGTTCAAAAGTATTGATTCTTTGGCGCTCAGCTTTCTTCACAGTCCAAATCTCACATCCATACATGACCACTGGAAAAACCATAGCCTTGACTAGACGGACCTTTGTTGGCAAAGTAATGTCTCTGCTTTTCAGTATGCTATGTAGGTTGATCATAATTTTCTTCGAAGGAGTAAGCATCTTTTAATTTCATGGCTGCAATCACCATCTGCAGTGATTTTGAAGCCCCCCAAAATAAAGTCTGACATGTTTTCACTGTTGAGAAATTGAATTACTCATATGCATATGGATATGCATATGAGTGACTCAGTTTCAGGAAATCTGATAACAGTAAATTTTACCAATAAACAGAGTGGGAAAATCATGTAATCATTCAATTATGTATATGAAAAGCATTTGTCACAATTCATATGTTCTTAAAAGAGATTCTAAATAAAACAAATAGAAAAATAATACATATATGTAATGACTACCACGTCACAGCTCAATAGTTAAAAAGATTCCAAATATTGAAACATTAAAACAATTTCAGTTATAATTGGAGATTGCACAGGGAATTACAGTATCATTCAGTATTATCTTAAAAAAGAAAATGAAACTGCTTGTATAAAAAATGAATAAGAATATATGAAATGTATAATGAACGACTGACAGGATTTTGTTCTTTGAAAACTCAAGGACTCCAGGTCTAAAAATTGTTATACATATTAAGATAAGTTGATAAAAGTTTTGCACTTAAAACTAGCTTAAAGAAATATGTATTTATTTTAGCAAAAGTTAATTTGAAAGAAAGTGATGACAAAAAAAATTACAGGAAAACAAAAATATAAAAAAAAATTGGTAATAAATTTAACAAGAAAGTCACAGGATCTTTTTGAAGAAAGTATTAAATATTTTTGAAGGACTCAATAAAACATGCAATGAAGTAAACATGCTTTTTTTTTTTTTTTNTATTGATTCTTTGGCGCTCAGCTTTCTTCACAGTCCAAATCTCACATCCATACATGACCACTGGAAAAACCATAGCCTTGACTAGACGGACCTTTGTTGGCAAAGTAATGTCTCTGCTTTTCAGTATGCTATGTAGGTTGATCATAATTTTCTTCGAAGGAGTAAGCATCTTTTAATTTCATGGCTGCAATCACCATCTGCAGTGATTTTGAAGCCCCCCAAAATAAAGTCTGACATGTTTTCACTGTTGAGAAATTGAATTACTCATATGCATATGGATATGCATATGAGTGACTCAGTTTCAGGAAATCTGATAACAGTAAATTTTACCAATAAACAGAGTGGGAAAATCATGTAATCATTCAATTATGTATATGAAAAGCATTTGTCACAATTCATATGTTCTTAAAAGAGATTCTAAATAAAACAAATAGAAAAATAATACATATATGTAATGACTACCACGTCACAGCTCAATAGTTAAAAAGATTCCAAATATTGAAACATTAAAACAATTTCAGTTATAATTGGAGATTGCACAGGGAATTACAGTATCATTCAGTATTATCTTAAAAAAGAAAATGAAACTGCTTGTATAAAAAATGAATAAGAATATATGAAATGTATAATGAACGACTGACAGGATTTTGTTCTTTGAAAACTCAAGGACTCCAGGTCTAAAAATTGTTATACATATTAAGATAAGTTGATAAAAGTTTTGCACTTAAAACTAGCTTAAAGAAATATGTATTTATTTTAGCAAAAGTTAATTTGAAAGAAAGTGATGACAAAAAAAATTACAGGAAAACAAAAATATAAAAAAAAATTGGTAATAAATTTAACAAGAAAGTCACAGGATCTTTTTGAAGAAAGTATTAAATATTTTTGAAGGACTCAATAAAACATGCAATGAAGTAAACATGCTTTTTTTTTTTTTTTCAAGACATATAACAACAAAACAACTTCTCAAAAATATATAACTTTAATGTAATTTGGATTAAAATAGCAATAATTATAATTAAAATGATATTGGAGCTCATATGGAAAATAAATTTCCAAAAATATCCAATAATAGTATTATATATATATATGTGAAAGAGAAGAGATTTGTCTTATAAGCTACTACAAGCTAATTATCTTGATATGTTAGTAATATAGGAATAGACAAACCGATTAATAGAAAGAAAGAAATTCATAGTACTGAGTTGGACAAACAGTGTGTATATATACATTGCTGAGTCACTTCAGTGATGTTCGACTCTGTGCAACCCCATAGACGGCAGCCCACCAGGCTCCCCTGTCCCTGGAATTCTTTAGGCAAGAACACTGGAGTGGGTTGCCATTTCCTTCTCCAATGCACGAAAACGAAAGGTGAAAGTGAAGTCGCTCAGTCACGTCCAACTTAGTGACCCCATGGACTGCAGCCTACTAGGCTCCTCCATCCATGAGATTTTCCAGGCAAGAGTACTGGAACAGGGTGCCATTGCCATCTCTGATATATACATATACATGCACAATTATTTATTATTATGTATCTATACAAACATTTATGTAGGCATACATAGATATATGTATGTACCTACACACCCAAAAGAAAAGCTTCTCAAATAGCGCTAGTGGTAAAGAACCCGCCTGCCAATTCAGGAAACCTGAGAGATATGAGTTCATTCCCTGGGTAGGGAAGATCCCCTGGAGAAGGGAATGGCAATTCACTCCAGCATTCTTACCCGGAGAGTCCCATGGACAGAGAAGCACGGTGGGGTACAGTCCATAGGGTTGCAAAGAGTTGGACATAACTGAAGTGACTTACCACACAGCACACAGGAACATTTATGACAAAAGTTGTAGTTGAACACAGGGCTTTTTTTGTTTGTTTGTTTTTCAATGATAGATTACATTTAAATTATTAGCTTAACTAGTTACTCTACACACTTTAAAAAAATGTTACACTGGATCCTTATCTTACTCCATATACAAAAATCAATTTCAGATGATTTGAAATTTAAAATAAATTTTTAAATTGAATTTTAAAAAAATTGTTTTAAGTTAAACTAATTTACAAAGAAGTATACCAAATAGCTGAGAGAATGCATGCACAAATCACACTTTCTTGATTAGAAAGTATTAAAATATAAAAAACATTCCATTTTATAAAAAATAGTATAATATAGCAAAATATAAAACACAAAATATTTGATATCTAATAACAAGAGCAAAAGTAAAAAGTTTTCATTAAGATTTTAAAATATATGGAACAGTGGCTATATACTAAATCACAGGTCATCATTTTACATTTTTATTTCTATTCTAAAATTTGCAGTTATCAGTGTTTGAAAACACTTAATAGTAAGAAAATCCACAATATTTTTTTGTTCAGACTTCCAAACCATCATATTGTCTCATCAGTCAGCAAAATAAAGCTTCTTATTAAGTTTCAAACTATGTTTTTTACTTCTCACATCAATCTTCTATTACCCTTGCCTTCATTAGGTTTACAGTTTTCCTTTGAGGATATGATGATGGAAGCAGCAAGTTCTTAAACATCAAAGCAATATCAAAACAGTCTAGGAGAGGTTACAGTTACAGGACAATGATATGCAAAATGGATGGATCTTTTCAGCACACTTGCTTCTGACCTCCAGAGACACCACATTCAAAAGTAAACTTAAATTTTGGTGAAAGGAAAGTGTTTGAATATACTGTTAAAAAAAAAAAAAAGGATTAACTGGATGCCTGGAGAGATAATACAATACAATAATTGAACATGTGACTCTATAGGAATTTGCTAGGAAAATTGTGGCTTCTGGGAACTGTACCAGGAAAACAAGCAAGATTGGTAGGTAGGAGAGAAGATGGAAGTGCAATAAAGTGACTATAGAGAGTTAAATGTGAGGATACACAGAGCAGAGTAATAACTATTTGACAAGTTCAAAACGTTGCTTGTATAGTTTCATTTATAAAACCTAGGTTGAAAATAAGATAACTAAAGATTTTATGAAGTAACTTCTAAGTTTTTAACCAAACCACAAAGTTCATAGATATAAGTTAAGAGCACAGATTTTGGAGCCAAATATAGAAGACTTCCTGTAGGTCTTCCCAGGCGGCACTAATGGTAAAGAATCCACCTTCTAATGCAGGAGACCTGAGAGATGCAGATTCAGTCCCTCGGTCTGGAAGATCCTTGGAGAAGGGAATGGCAACCCACTCCAGTATTTTTACCTGGAGAATCCCACCGACAGAGGAGCCTGGTGGGTTACAGTCCAGTGTAGGAAAGAGTAGGACATGACTGAAGCAATTTAGTACACAAACATGTAGTTTAAGCTCAGATTCTCTGCTCACTTGCCATTATCTTGAGTATTTCACTTGACTTTATTGTAGCTCAGTTTCTTCATCAGTTAAGTATGGCTAATAAGAGAGCTTCCTTCATAGACTTGTAAGGGACTAAATGTGAAAACAACGTTTAGGGTTTAGAACAATCCCTGACATGCATAGGTACTAATAAATGTTAAGAATTATTATCATCCCCTATTCAGTCAGCCAAAATATAGTTGAAAGTGTAATACTTGCTAAATGCTATTTACACTGAAAATATTTACAAAAGTAATAGGAAATATAACCTTAACATCAAGTAATCTAATGGGGAGACAGATGAGTGACCAGAAGCTTTAGGTCCTCCGTTGGATCCATGCAGAGTCTCAGAAAGAAGAGGGTTGGCAGCTAAATGAAAGTCAACAAACCCCTTTCTTGATGTGACTCAAAGTGAATCTTGAAGAATGGAGGAAAACTGAAATGCATAGCTTGTGAAAATGATGATAGAATGAAGCATCATAGCATCAAAGAGGGAATCTCAAGTACTTTGTAATAACTGGAGTTGAGATGGGGGCAAGAAGGAGAAATGTGGGGAATGGTTAATTTAAAGTCAGTGAAAAGAGCAGAGGAAACATAGGAAAGACACTGAACATCTCTGAATTGAACATGACTGTGAAAGGCTTTTAAGTCAAGGAATGACAAGTTCAGATACTCCTGAGCTCCAGGCATGAAGGTGAAACTGTAAGTGGTGGCCATTTGAAATGCCATGTCAGTAATTTAGTAAAACTAAGGATGGCTTCTCAGGTGATACAGTGATAAAGAATCTACCTGCCAATGCAAGATACACAGGTT
The DNA here is from genome assembly GCA_006410735.1 of Raphicerus campestris. Lineage (NCBI taxonomy): Eukaryota > Metazoa > Chordata > Mammalia > Artiodactyla > Bovidae > Raphicerus > Raphicerus campestris. Next base: position 413,122 of record SJYW01047771.1, on the reverse strand, counting down.
TGATCCTTGGGTAGGGACGAGGCTCTGGAGGAGGAAATGGCAACCTACTCAAGTATTCTTGCCTGTTAAATCTGATGGACAGAGGAGCCTGGTGGGCTGCATTCCATGGGATCAGAAATACTTGGACACTACTGAGCACCCATGCACCACCACCAAAGATAGCTATGTTAAAGCTATGAAGTAGAAACCAAGGAAAATAAACAAAGAGACCAGTCTTTAACACAGACCACAGCCTTGTCTTAATTAAACTAAGCCATGCTTGTGAGGCCACCCAAGATGGGCAGGTCATGGAGAGGTCTGAGAGAATGTGGTCCACTGGAGAAGAGAATGGCAAAACACTTCATTATTCTTGCCTTCAGAACCCCATTAACAGTATGGAAAGGCAAGATGATAGGATACTGAAAGAGGAACTCCCCAGGTCAGTAGGTGCTCAATATGCTACTGAATATCAGTGGAGAAATAACTCCAGAAAGAATGAAGGGATGGAGCCAAAGCGAAAACAATACCCATTTGTGCTTATGACTGGTGATAGAAGCAAGGTCTGATGCTATAAAGAGCAATATTGCACAGGAACCTGGAAGGTCAGGTCCATGAATCAAGGCAAATTGGAAGTGCTCAAACAAGAGATGGCAAGAGTGAACATCGACTTTCTAGGAATCAGCGAGCTAAAATGGACTGGAATGGGTGAATTTAACTCAGATGACCATAATATCTACTACTACAGGCAAGAATCCCTCAGAAGAAATGGAGTAGCCATCATGGTGAACAAAAGAGCCCAAAATGCAGTACTTGGATGCAATCTCAAAAATGACAGATGATTTCTGTTCATTTCCAAGGCAAACCATTCAACATCACAGTAATCCAAGTTTATGCCCCAACCAGTAATGCTGAAAAGCTAAAGTTGAATGGTTCTATGAAGACCTAAAAGACCTTTTAGAACTAACACCCAAAAAAGATGTCCTTTTCATTATTACTTAGTTCAGTTTCTCAGTCGTATCTGACTTTTTGCAACCCCATTTATCTCAGCACGCTAAACCTTCCTGTCCATCACCAACTCCCGGATTTCACTCATACTCACGTTCATCAAGTCAGTGATGCCATCCAGCCATCTCATCCTCAGTGGTCACCTTCTTCTCCTGCCCCCAATCCCTCCCAGCATCAAATTATTTTCCAATGCAGTATTTTTGCCTTGAGAACCCCATGAACAGTATAAAAAGGCAAGACGATAGGATACTGAGAGGTACTCCCCAGGTCAGTAGGTGCCCAATATGCTACTGGATGTCAGTGGAGAAATAACTTCAGAAAGAATGAAGGGATGGAGCCAAAGCAAAAACAATACCCAGTTGTGGATGTGACTGGTGATAGAAGCAAGGTCTGATGCTGTGAACAGCAATATTGCATAGGAACCTGGAATGTCAGGTCCATGAATCAAGGCAAATTGGAAGTAGTCAAACAGGAGATGGCAAGAGTGAACGGTGACATTCTAGGAATCAGGGAACTAAAATGGACTGGAATGGGTGAATTTAACACAGATGACCATTATATCTACTACTGTGGGCAGGAATCCCTCAGAAGAAATGGAGTAGCCATCATGGTCAACAGAAGAGTCTAAAATGCAATACTTGGATGCAATCTCAAAAAAGACAGAATGATCTCTGTTCGTTTCCAAGGCAAACCATTCAATATCACAGTAATCCAAGTCTATGCCCCAACCAGTAATGCTGAAGAAGCTGAAGTTGAACATTTCTATGAAGACCTATAAGACCTTATAGAACTAACACCCCAAAAAGATGTCCTTTTCATTATAGGGGACTGGAATGCAAAAGTAGGAAGTCAAGAAACACCTGGAGTAACAGACAAATTTGGCCTTGGAATATGGAATGAAGCAGGGCAAAGACTAATAGTTTTGCCAAGAAAATGCACTGGTCATAGAAAACACCTTCTTCCAACAACACAAGAGAAGACTCTACACATGGACATCACCAGATGTTCAACACCTAATCAGACTGATTATATTCTTTGCAGCCAAAGATGGAGAAGTTCTATACAGTCAGCAAAAATAAGACTAGAATCTGACTGTGGCTCAGATAATGAATTCCTTATTGTCAAATTCAGACATAAATTGAAGAAAGTAGGGAAAAACATTAGANCTGGCACTGTTCTCACTGTGGTGTCCCTGGGCCCCTCCCCACTACACCTGGGAGGTAGACCTGCTTGGGGCCTGGGTCTGAACCTCACCCCCCCACCCCAGTAAATGGCTGTCAAGCTTACATTGAGTCCTTTTCCATCTTCTCTGGAGGATGAGCACTGGACCCTTTGTCCCCTTGGAGTCCCTGGGCACACTGGCTGAGCATCCCTGAGGTCTTCCTGCCTCCTCTCCCAGGCTCTTAGTCCTGCAGCCCCCTTGCCTGCTGCAGTGTCTGTCTTTTCCACTGTCCCCTCTCTGGTGTCTTCAGGAGATGGCTGGCTGCAGTCTTTCCCTCTCCTTGGGGCCGAGGATAAACGTGGAGGGTGCAGAGGGCCCCTGGTTCCCCCTGGCAGTTCTGTCCCCATCTCAGGCCCCCATTGCTCACCAGGCCTCTGGACTCTCCAGGGATCACCTTGCCCAAGGGAGTTTAATCTGGAGGCCATAGTTCCCTAGAACCTCTGGGATTTCTTACTTCTCTGAGGAATATGCAGCCTTTTGTGGGTCTGTACCTAATACGGTTTTCATTTGAATATCCTTGGGGTCAGAAAAGAATCACGAAAACTGGATGAGGAAACTGAGGCCCAGAAAGGATAATTAACTTGGCCAGGACTGGATCACAGTAGATGCAGAACAAGATTTCAGGTCAGGTAACTCTTTTTTTTTTTTAGTTTATTTTTATTTATTATAAAAATTTCATTATTTATTTATTTGTTAGTCTGCGTTGGGATCTTTGGTTGTCCCCTGTGAACTTTTCGTTGTGGTGTGTGGGATCTAGTTCCCTGACTAGGGATTGAATCTGGGTGCTCTGTATTGGAAACACAGTCTTAGCCACTGGATCACCAGGGAAGTCCCCACATAGACTCTTAAGTGCCTTCATCTCCCCGTAAATGTGTGTATGGTATTTGCTGTGTGGCCCAGGCCCTCTGGAGGGGCACAGGGTACCATATTGGGCACGGATGTCTCCCTCCCACTCTGCGAGCTTGCAGTCTAGCTTGGGAAATACAGCTCTCAGTCACAGCACAGGCGGGTGTCTCAGGGGTATCACAGGCACTGAGCTCTCAGTGCAAGGGCATGGCCGAGGCAGAGGCCGGATCTCTTGGGGAGGCAGATTGCAAGCCAAGCCCGGGAATGGCAGCAGCTTGTTAGCAGTGATGCTGGTCCCCAGTTTGCAGCTCCCAGCTGCCTCTGACCGAACACCTGCCATTTATAGCATCACTCTTAATCCTCCCGGGGCTGGCCCTACATGTGGTGCGTGGGCTTTGGGGGCTGGCTGTGCAGCTGGAGGCAAGGGAGGGGGCAGGAAGGGGACTCTGGCCAGCCAGCGCTTTGTTTCTGTGACTGCCTCCCTCGGGCTCAGCAAATCCAGGGCTAGGTCTTGGGGACTGTCCAGTCACATCCTCGCAGTTCTCTAATATTTGCAGGTAATAGAACCACCTGGTGTGGGGGTAGCCACTGGCCAGGGTCACTCTACTTGTCAGGGGTTGTGTTGAGACTAGAACCCAGGTCTCTCCACCCTATGTTCCTTCTGCCTGATCACACTGCCTCGCTCTGGCTGGGTTTTTAATTCATTGCTGCTTCCTTGGAGACATCATAACCGTTTAAGGGTTCCTAAGGGTGAGAGATAGGTCCTAGATATGGTCCCCTCGGGCCCAGCAGAAGAGGAGTTCGGTGTTGGGGTCGCATGCTGTGGCTTTCGGCTGGGGGACTGCTGCTGCTTTTTCCTTTTTAAGATAAATTTAGCTGCGCCAGATCTCAGTTTTGATATGTGGGATCTGATTCCCTGACCAAGGATCAAATTAGGGGCCCCTGCACTGGGAGTCTGGAGTCTTAGTCCCTGAACCACCAGGGAAGTCCCTGGGAAGCTTCTCGAACCACAACTCCCAACTGCTGTATCTGCCCCTCTCAGTTCAGATGCACATGATACTGGACACGAAGACCTACCTGTGCCATTAGCGATTCATCTTTCTGCTCCAGGGGCCTCAGAGGAACAGGCAGGGGAGGACTGAGGTATGGCTTTCATCTAAGGTAGAAGCACTGGCCTGCTGGGTTGTTTCTGCCCTAATCCCTGGTGATTTTTTCCAATCCGGATGTGGGAGTCTCTCCAGATATTTACAGTTAAATCCCAGGACAGGGAAACTCAGCTGGGTCCCTGGCTCTGCTCCCTCCCGCGTGGCTCCGAGCAAGGGCTGTGATGGCCTGTGGAGGGCTGCGGGGCTGCTGGCGAANCCGTTTCTCTAATCCGGATGTGGGAGTCTCTCCAGATATTTACAGTTAAATCCCGGGACAGGGAAACTCAGCTGGGTCCCTGGCTCTGCTCCCTCCTGTGTGGCTCCGAGCAAGGGCTGTGATGGCCTGTGGAGGGCTGCGGGGCTGCTGGAGAACCTTGGGCCTTTTGTAGACGCTGGGGAGAGGGGACGGGGCTGGAGCCCTGTGCNCTAATCCGGATGTGGGAGTCTCTCCAGATATTTACAGTTAAATCCCAGGACAGGGAAACTCAGCTGGGTCCCTGGCTCTGCTCCCTCCCGCGTGGCTCCGAGCAAGGGCTGTGATGGCCTGTGGAGGGCTGCGGGGCTGCTGGCGAACCTTGGGCCTTTTGTAGACGCTGGGGAGAGGGGACAGGGCTGGAGCCCTGTGCTCTGCCTCTGGGTCTTGGAGTCAGCCGAGGTGGATCCTCAGTGACCCTCTGAACTCTGAGGTTCTAGGGCGTGTCCTCAAACGGGGTTGCTGGTGCTAAAACCACGTGTGGGTATTGGTGGTGGTGGAGGAGGCACTCCAGGCCCCCCAGATTCACAAACCCCACTGCAGTGTTGTGTATTCCTGCCAGCCCCGGGGGAAACTGGGAAGTGAGACTGCTGCAAATAACTTTCCTGCAGAGACTGATTTGTAAACCCCCTCTGCGCCCCACCCCCACCCCCCATGACTCATGCCTATGAGCCATGGGCCCTGGGAGTAGCCTGGAGCAGCTGAAAGTGCATCAGTGAGACCCCCCAAATCCAAGGGTCTGGCTGCATTGGCCCCTCGGAAAGGAAGAGTGGGGTAGAGACCTTGGTACCCCTGGGGCCTCTCCCTTTGCGCCCTTAGGGTTTTTGGATGGAGGGGACCTGTGAGCAGGGCTGTCCTCCTGTGGGTGAGGGGCCTTGGGGGCTGCTGTCTTTCCCGGCACGGAGCCCTTGTGCCCTTTGGGCTGAGGGCTGCCTCTCCTGTCGCCCCAGGTGGGGCACAGGAAGTTGGCAGACATCTCCCTTGGGTCCATATGGTACAATATGAGCTTCCTTGGTTAGGGCTCTCTAGGTCCCCCTGGGAGGATGTCCCACAGGGATGTGGGGCCTGAAGCCAAGGACTGAGTCTTAGGTGTGGGGGGGGGTCAGTCTTGTGTGTGGGAAAGGTCATAGTCATGATCACACGCACCCCCTGTGTAAGATGCCTGGCCCGGGGCCAGCCAGGGTCATGTTGGTACCTGTGCCTGGCCCCAAGACAGCTGTGTGAGGGATGGCCCTTCTTACTAGGAGGGAGAGAAGGTAGATCAGGAGTCCTCTGGTGTCAGGTTTGGTGGGTTCTAGGCTTTCCCTAGTGGCTCAGACAGTAAAGAATCTGCCTGCAGTGCAGAAGACCCAGGTTGGATCCCTGGGTCAGCAAGATCCCCTGGGGGAGGGCATGGCAACCCACTCCAGTATTCTTGCCGGGAGAATCCCATGGAGAGAGGAGCCTGGCAGGCTGCAATCCTTAGGGTCGCACAGAGTCGGACACGACTGAAACAGTTGAGCACGCCCTCATAGGACCTATAGAGCCCAGGGATGTCTTTTCGAGACCAGGAGGACTAGCCCCTGGGAGATGGGTTGCTGAGTGGCCCAGATGGATCCTTGGACCGAAGTAGCTGAAATTACTTCAGAGCAGAAAAACTTCCTGCTGCTCTCTGCTCTCCATAAAATCATGTTTACACACATGTGTACGCACTCATGCACACATATACACACATGGGTCGGCTGGGCCTGGGGCCCAGAGAGCAGCGAGGAGGGTAGGCACCAAACCAGACGCTTGCTGGTGGGTGGGGAGCCGGGTTTGGGCCACTGCCCACCCAGCCCTTTCTCGAGGGGCTGGGGCCAGGGCCCAGGCAGAGTGAGTGTCTGCATATAGGTGGCTGTTGGAGAGCCAAGGAAATGGCTTGGAAAATGTCTTTATTGGGTATTTGCAGCTCCAGCTTTGTTGGGGTCGTGCCTGGTGTGGGCAGATGGCTCTGTCTGCCGGTTTTGGTGGTGGGCAGTGTTCTTGAGCCCGCCCCTTGCCCTCCGGGCGCTCTGGGCCATGCTGTGGGCTTTTCATTTATGAACCCACTTAGTCTCATGCACACATGGACATCACCAGATGGTCAAAACCGAAATCAGATTGATTCTATTCTTTGCAGCCAAAGATGGAGAAGCTCTATACAGTCAACAAAAACAAGACCAGGAGCTGACTGTGGCTCAGATCATGAACTCCTTATTACCAAATTCAGACTCAAATTGAAGAAAGTAGGGAAAACCACTAGACCATTCAGGTATGACCTAAATCAAATCCCTTATGATTATGCAGTGGAAGTGAGAAATAGATTTAAGGGCCTAGATCTGATAGATAGAGTGCCTGATGAACTATGGAATGAGGTTTGTGACATTGTACAGAAGACAGGGATCAAGACCATCCCCATGGAAAAGAAATGCAAAAAAGCAAAATGGCTGTCTGAGGAGGCCTTACAAATAGCTGTGAAAAGAAGAGAAGCGAAAAGCAAAGGAGAAAAGGAAAGATATAAGCATCTGAATGCAGAGTTCCANATTAAGGGATGAGATCTGATATGCAGAGTGCCTGATGAACTATGGACTGAGGTTCACGACATTGTACAGGAGACAGGGATCAAGACCATCCCCACGGAAAAGAGATGCACAAAAGCAAAATGGCTATCTGGGGAGGCCTTAAAAATAGCTGTGAAAAGAAGAGATGCGAAAAGTAAAGGAGAAAAGGAAAGATATAAGCATTTGAATGCAGAGTTCCAAAGAAGAGCAAGAAGAGATAAGAAAGCCTTCCTCAGCGATCAATACAAAGAAATAGAGGAAAACAACAGAATGGTAAAGACTACAGATTTCTTCAAGAAAATTAGAGATGCCAAGGGAACATTTCATGCAAAGATGGGCTTGATAAAGGACAATGATGGTATGGACCTAACGGAAGCAGAAGATATTAATAAGAAGTTGCAGGAGTACACAGAAAATCTGTACAAAAAAGATCTTCATGACCCAGATAATCACGATGGTGTGATCACTCACCTAGAGCCAGATATACTGGAATGTAAAGTCAAGTGGGCCTTAGAAAACATCACTACAAACAAAGCTAGTGGAAGTGATAGAATACCAGTTGAGCTATTTCAAATCCTAAAGATGATGCTGTGAAAGTGCTGCACTCAATATGCCAGCAAATTCTGAAAACTCAGCAGTGGCCACAGGACTGGAAAAGGTCAGTTTTCATTCCAATTACAAAGAAAGGCATTGTCAAAGAATGCTCAAACTACCGCACAATTGCACTCATATCACATTCTAGTAAAGACATTCTCAAAATTCTTCAAAACAGACTTCAGTAATATGTGAACCATGAACTTCCAGATGTTCAATCTGGTTTTAGAAAAGGTAGAGGAACCAGAGATCAAATTGCCAACATCTGCTGGATCATGGAAAAAGCAAGAGAGTTCCAGAAAAACATCTATTTCTGCATTATTGACTATGCCAAAGCCTTTGACTATGTGGATCACAATACACTGTGGAAAATTCTGAAAGAGAAAGGGATACCAGACCACCTGATCTGCCTTTTGAGAAATCTGTATGCAGGTCAGGAAGCAACAGCTAGAACTGGATATGGAACAACAGACTGGTTCCAAATAGGAAAAGGAGTACGTCAAGGCTGTATATTGTCACCCTGCTTATTTAACTTCAAAGCAGAGTACATCATGAGAAACGCTGGGCTGGAAGAAAGCACAAGCTAGAATCAAGATTGCTGGGAGAAATATCAATAATCTCAGATATGCAGATGACACCACCCTTAAGGCAGAAAGTGAAAAGGGACTCAAAAGCCTCTTGATGAAAGTGAAAGAGGAGAGTGAAAAAGTTGGCTTAAAGCTCAACATTCAGAAAACGAAGATCATGGCATCTGATCCCATCACTTCATGGAAAATAGATGGGGAAACAGTGGAAACAGTGTCAGACTTTATTTTTTGTTGCTCAAAAAGTCACTGGAGATGGTGACTGCAGCCATGAAATTAAAAGACACTTACTCCTTGGAAGGAAAGTTATGACCAAACTAGATAACATATTAAAAAGCAGACATTACTTTGCCAACAAAGGTACGTCTAGTCAAGGCTATGATTTTTCCAGTGGTCATGTACAGATGTGAGATTTGGACTGTGAAGAAAGCTGAGCACCAAAGAATCAATACTGAACACACATGTATATTACTGTAAAACAACCTTTGTAAAAAATCTCATTAATGCAGCTCAAATAAATTCAATGACAACTTTTTAAAAAGAATCTGAACACATACCACTGTAAGATAATTAAATATAATTATTTATTCAATAAAAAATATAAGGGCTAAAAAATAAAATAAAAAAGAATCAATACTTTTGGACTGTGGTATTGGAGAAGACTCTTGAGAGTCCCTTGGATGCAAGGAAATCCAACCAGTCCATACTAATGGAGATCAGTCCTGGGTGTTCATTGGAAGGACTAATGCTAAAGCTGAAACTCCAATACTTTGGCCACCTCTTGCAAAGAGTTGACTCATTGTAAAGGACTCTGATGCTGGCAAGGACTGGAGGCAGGAGGAGAAGGGGATGACAGTAGAGGAGATGGCTGGATGGCAGTAGCACTGACTCGATAGACATGAGTCTGAGTGAACTCTGGAAGTTGATGATGGACAGGGAGGCCTGGTGTGCTGCGATTCATGGGGCCGCAAAGATTCGGACATGACTGAGCAACGGAACTGAACTCAACTGAGAAATCTATGATAATTCTCCAGCTCCAGAGGCTTCTAGCCTGTGCTGCTGGAAAGCTGGTGCAGCCATCCTATAAGCCAGGAAGAAGAGCAGATGGGGAGAGGTCCAGCATGGGCAGGGCAGTGTGTGCTGGATGCGAGGATCCAAGCAAAGATGCTTTGTGTGCATTATACAATGGACTTGAGACTCAGGAGTTAAATATGTGCCATCTCGATGGAGAGTATACATTCTCTTACACCCCCATAGAATCAGAAGAGCAGAAGTCTATCCATGAAGCATGAATTTTCAAGAGGGTCAAAAATGTGGAAAACACTCTAAAGTTAGATTTAAACTATGTCATTAACAGACATTTTCTCATAACTGAATAAGTGAAGGAAAAATGATGCAACAGACCAGATATGTTCTGAAAGAGAATTAAATGTTAACATCACTCAAATATGTATTTTTTTACTTAAAAAAAAGCAAGGAGTAATATTTATATTTATGCATTCCACAACTGTATATAAAATCCAAGTAGATATTTAAAACTTTACAACAGTTAAGAAAGAATGTGCTCACTCAGTCAGTTGTGAACATTTTCTTTCAGTGTCAGCCTTTATCTATTTCTTAAAGCAGTCAAATACTAACAATAGCACAGCAACTGAAGATCCAGTGTGGAACTGAGTCAATGTATCAGCTCATATGACATTTATTTCAACAGACAAAATATCTATTTTTAAAAATTAAATGTTAATTTACATCATTCACATGGTAACACTCAAAAGGAGGAAGTCACAGTAAACCAACAAAGGTCCATAGTTTCAACATCCTGCCACAGAATAATTTTCCAATAAAGACATTTTTCCTTACAGGATCACTATTGTGTTTCAAATGTCTTACCCACCTAAGCATACATAATATATTACATGTTTAGAACTTAAATATCTCTTAAAAACTACTTCAATATTCAATATCTTTACCTGACTGTAAAGGAAATGGACTTTCTACCTCAGACAAAATTTTGTCATTTGATTTCTGGAAACAGATTAAAACCTTTTCAGTTCAGTTCAGTTGCTCAGTCATGTCCGACTCTTTGTGACCCCATGAATCACAGCACACCAGGCCTCTCTGTTCATCACCAACTCCTGGAGATTACACAAACTCATGTCCATCAAGTTGGCGATGCCATCCAGCCATCTCATCCTCTGTCGTCCCCTTCTCCTCCTCCCCTTAATCTTTTCCAGCATCAGGGTCTTTTTCATGAGTCAAAGCTTCTCATGAGGTGGCCAGAGTATTGGAGTTTCAGCTTTAGCATCAGTCCTTCCAATGAACACCCAGGACTGATCTCCTTTAGGATGGACTGGTTGGATCTCCTTGCAGTCCAAGGGACTCTCAAGAGTCTTCTCCAACACCACAGTTCAAAAGCATCAATTCTTTAGTGCTCAGCTTTCTTCCCAGTTCAACTCTCACATTCATACATGACTACTGGAAAACCATAGCCTTGACTAGGTGGACCTTTGTTGGCAAAGTAATGTCTCTCCTTTTTAATATGCTGTCTAGGTTGGTCATAACTTACCTTCCAAGGAGTAAGCATCTTTTAACTCCATGGCTGCAATCACCATCTGATTTTGGAGCCCCAAAAAACAAAGTCAGCCACTGTTTCCACTATTACCTATCTATTTCCCATGAAGTGATAGAACCACATGCCATAATCTTAGTTTTCTGAATGTTGAGTTTTAAGCCAACTTTTTCACTCTCCACTTTCACTTTCACCAAGAAGCTCTTTAGTTCTTCTTCACTTTCTGCCATAAGGATGATGTCATCTGCATATCTGAGGTTATTGATATTTCTTCCAGCAATCTTGATTCCAGCTTGTGCTTCATTCAGTCCAGCATTCTCATGATGTACTCTGTACATAAGTTAAATAAGCAGGGTGACAATATGCATCCTTGATGTACTCCTTTTCCTATTTGGAACCAGCCTGTTTTTCCATGTCCAGTTCTAACTGTTGCTTCCTGACCTGCATATAGGTTTCTCAAGAGGCAGGTCTGGTGATCTGGTATTCCCATTTCTTCCTGAGTTTTCCACAGTTTATTGTGATTCACACAGTCAAAAGCTTTGGCATAGTCAATAAAGCAGAGTTAGATATTTCTCTGGAACTCTCTTGCTTTTTCAATGATCCAGTGGGTGTTGGCAATTTGATCTCTGGTTCCTCTGCCTTTTCTAAAATCAGCTTGAACTTCACAGTTAAAGTATTGCTGAATCCTGGCTTGGAGAATTTTGAGCATTGCTTTACTAGCATGTGAGATGAGTGCAATCGTGTGGTAGTTTGAATGGTTTAAAAATTGCTAGGGACAAATAAAATCTTCATTATCATCAGAAATTAACACATGTCCTTAGTAGTTCATTCATGTCTAACTCTTTGCAACCCCATGGACTATAGCTTGCCAGACTCCTCTGTCCATGGAGATACTCCAGGTGAAAATATTGGAGTGAGTTTGCCATTTACTCCTCCAAGTGATCTTCCTGATCGAGCCTGCGTCTCCTGTATTGGCAGGCTGATTCTATCCTGCTGAGCCACCAGAGAAGTTGGTCCAAAGTGTTAAAATAGTATTCATGATTTCAACTAAAATATCAGAAAAGTAGTTGATATGATCCAGGATTTATACCAGCTTAAAGGAGAAAGAAGGAAGGAAGGAATGGAATTAGTGATGATTTATATTAACCAGCTTTTTAATGACTCAGGGAAATTCTGCCCATCAATTTTTCACAGCACCATAAGAAGTAATCAAAAAGAGAGAGAGAGAGAGAGAGAGAAAGGATGGAAGAAAGAGGGAAAAGAAGTTATATTTATATCAATGCCTTTCTACAAGGATCTTGGTGTTCCTTTGGGTTTTAATAGGAGCTTTAGCTCATACACCAATCTTCCAGTTGTTCTTACAGACAGATCTGTTGTTCTCTTTTGCTCCAGCATCTACACTGGGAAGACCACAAAGAAAGCCTCTGTGAAAATTCCAAATACAGGTGATAGATGATCTCCCTCTACTCCTGAAGTCATACAATTGGCTGTCTAGTTTTGTGGAAGAAATGAGAAGTAATGCTTCTTCCAGCTGCAAACCTCATTTTGTCACCTGAAATATACGGCAATGTGGTGTCTGCTCAGAGTCCACAGACTCTTTCCAAAACATCTCCTAGTACAGGGATGAGTCCACTTCACAAGGAGGCTGGGAGTGTGCATGTCTCAAGTCCTCTGCTCTATCACTCCTTTTACTCAGGGCCTGGCGGTTGCACGTGGTTCTGAGCAAAACAAACACAGGGGCTCTCACTGCCACCCTCTGAAGTCCCTGTGGACTTCAGGCTGTGCAAGTTGTGCAATTCAGGATAATTAACCTGACAGAAAATACAACTGATATAGAGTTTCCTTTATGAATACATGAAATAATACTCAATATGAAGATGGAGTAACTTGATTCTTGTATTGCAAGAGCATAGTGAGGAACATACATATGGCTGGCTTCCTGAATGGAAGCAGTAATGGGGTCTCCACAAATATAATATTAACTGGTATGGATAAGAGTCCACTGGTGTTGGAGAAGACTCTTGAGAATCCCTTGGACTGCAAGGAGATCCAACCAGCCCATTCTAAAGGAGATCAGCCCCGGGTTTTCTTTGGAAGGAATGATGCTAAAGCTGAAACTCCAGTACTTTGGCCACCTCATGCGAAGAGCTGACTCATTGGAAAAGACTCTGATGCTGGCAGGGATTGGGGGCAAGAGGAGAAGGAGACGCCAGAGAATGAAAGGGCTGGATAGCATCACAGACTCGATGGACATGAGTCTGAGTAAACTCCAGGAGTTGGTGATGGACAGGGAGGCCTGGCATGCTGCCATTCATGGGGTTGCAAAGAGTCAGACACAACTGAACAACTGAAATGAACTGAACTGAACTAAGGGAAAACACCTCCATCCTGCAAGGCAATAGTGGAGGAATATTAAATATTACCAGAGTTTTCCCCAGATTTGGGGAAAGAAAGGTGTTCCAAATCATTCAAATTATATCTATATTTTTGAAAATTATAAATCACATTTTTACCAGAGGTAGCTATAGATATAATAATGATCCTGTTCTATTAAAGAAATTTTGAATGTTACTTGAAGACACACAAAAGAACATCCATTCTTGAATTAAAGCTTTGCATTTTTTTCTATCTCAGTAGATAATTAGGCTTCTTGAAAGCCTGGTATATTTAACAATTAGCACTTTTTTTGATAAAAAACATTTTCCAACAGTTTTAGTCTTTTATGTTTCTCTAGTTAATATTTCTTCTATCTCTTTTTCTTTAAATATATATATATATATATATATATATATNGTGATCTTCCTGATCGAGCCTGCGTCTCCTGTATTGGCAGGCTGATTCTATCCTGCTGAGCCACCAGAGAAGTTGGTCCAAAGTGTTAAAATAGTATTCATGATTTCAACTAAAATATCAGAAAAGTAGTTGATATGATCCAGGATTTATACCAGCTTAAAGGAGAAAGAAGGAAGGAAGGAATGGAATTAGTGATGATTTATATTAACCAGCTTTTTAATGACTCAGGGAAATTCTGCCCATCAATTTTTCACAGCACCATAAGAAGTAATCAAAAAGAGAGAGAGAGAGAGAGAGAGAAAGGATGGAAGAAAGAGGGAAAAGAAGTTATATTTATATCAATGCCTTTCTACAAGGATCTTGGTGTTCCTTTGGGTTTTAATAGGAGCTTTAGCTCATACACCAATCTTCCAGTTGTTCTTACAGACAGATCTGTTGTTCTCTTTTGCTCCAGCATCTACACTGGGAAGACCACAAAGAAAGCCTCTGTGAAAATTCCAAATACAGGTGATAGATGATCTCCCTCTACTCCTGAAGTCATACAATTGGCTGTCTAGTTTTGTGGAAGAAATGAGAAGTAATGCTTCTTCCAGCTGCAAACCTCATTTTGTCACCTGAAATATACGGCAATGTGGTGTCTGCTCAGAGTCCACAGACTCTTTCCAAAACATCTCCTAGTACAGGGATGAGTCCACTTCACAAGGAGGCTGGGAGTGTGCATGTCTCAAGTCCTCTGCTCTATCACTCCTTTTACTCAGGGCCTGGCGGTTGCACGTGGTTCTGAGCAAAACAAACACAGGGGCTCTCACTGCCACCCTCTGAAGTCCCTGTGGACTTCAGGCTGTGCAAGTTGTGCAATTCAGGATAATTAACCTGACAGAAAATACAACTGATATAGAGTTTCCTTTATGAATACATGAAATAATACTCAATATGAAGATGGAGTAACTTGATTCTTGTATTGCAAGAGCATAGTGAGGAACATACATATGGCTGGCTTCCTGAATGGAAGCAGTAATGGGGTCTCCACAAATATAATATTAACTGGTATGGATAAGAGTCCACTGGTGTTGGAGAAGACTCTTGAGAATCCCTTGGACTGCAAGGAGATCCAACCAGCCCATTCTAAAGGAGATCAGCCCCGGGTTTTCTTTGGAAGGAATGATGCTAAAGCTGAAACTCCAGTACTTTGGCCACCTCATGCGAAGAGCTGACTCATTGGAAAAGACTCTGATGCTGGCAGGGATTGGGGGCAAGAGGAGAAGGAGACGCCAGAGAATGAAAGGGCTGGATAGCATCACAGACTCGATGGACATGAGTCTGAGTAAACTCCAGGAGTTGGTGATGGACAGGGAGGCCTGGCATGCTGCCATTCATGGGGTTGCAAAGAGTCAGACACAACTGAACAACTGAAATGAACTGAACTGAACTAAGGGAAAACACCTCCATCCTGCAAGGCAATAGTGGAGGAATATTAAATATTACCAGAGTTTTCCCCAGATTTGGGGAAAGAAAGGTGTTCCAAATCATTCAAATTATATCTATATTTTTGAAAATTATAAATCACATTTTTACCAGAGGTAGCTATAGATATAATAATGATCCTGTTCTATTAAAGAAATTTTGAATGTTACTTGAAGACACACAAAAGAACATCCATTCTTGAATTAAAGCTTTGCATTTTTTTCTATCTCAGTAGATAATTAGGCTTCTTGAAAGCCTGGTATATTTAACAATTAGCACTTTTTTTGATAAAAAACATTTTCCAACAGTTTTAGTCTTTTATGTTTCTCTAGTTAATATTTCTTCTATCTCTTTTTCTTTAAATATATATATATATATATATATATATATATGTGTGTGTGTGTGTGTGTGTACCCTTCTTAAGTAAATCATATTACTTCTTGTTAAAATCAGAGATTTTACTGGTGGCAAAATAATGGGAAAGTAAATCATAGGTCTTTCGAAATAAGTAATATTAGATGTCGTATAAGGGACTCACCTGGCGGCTCAGTGGTAAAAAATAAGCAAACAAAAAAAACAACAGAAAAAAATCAGCCTTCCAATTCAGGAGTGCCTGCGCACATACTCACTTGCTCAGCAGTGTCCTGCTCTTTGCAAGCTTACTGGAATGTAGGCCACCAGGCTCATCTGTTGATGGGACGTTCGCAGCACTAATACCAGAATAGGTTGTCATTTCCTCTTCGAGGGGATCTTCCCAACCCATAGATAGAACCAGTGTCTCCTGCATCTCCTGTGTTGCTGGTGGATTCTTTACCACTGAGTCACCAGGGGAGCCTGCCAATGCAGGAAACACGGGTTCAGTCCTTGGCCTGGGAAGATCCCCCATGTCCTGGAGTAACTAAGCCAGGTTCCTTGACTACTGAAACCCACACACCCTAGTGCTCTTGCTCTGCAAGGAGAAGCCTGCATACCACAACTAGAGAG
>SJYW01047771.1:367477-396755 GCA_006410735.1 Raphicerus campestris | reverse complement strand
GTGTGTGTGTGTGTGTGTGTGTGTGTACCCTTCTTAAGTAAATCATATTACTTCTTGTTAAAATCAGAGATTTTACTGGTGGCAAAATAATGGGAAAGTAAATCATAGGTCTTTCGAAATAAGTAATATTAGATGTCGTATAAGGGACTCACCTGGCGGCTCAGTGGTAAAAAATAAGCAAACAAAAAAAACAACAGAAAAAAATCAGCCTTCCAATTCAGGAGTGCCTGCGCACATACTCACTTGCTCAGCAGTGTCCTGCTCTTTGCAAGCTTACTGGAATGTAGGCCACCAGGCTCATCTGTTGATGGGACGTTCGCAGCACTAATACCAGAATAGGTTGTCATTTCCTCTTCGAGGGGATCTTCCCAACCCATAGATAGAACCAGTGTCTCCTGCATCTCCTGTGTTGCTGGTGGATTCTTTACCACTGAGTCACCAGGGGAGCCTGCCAATGCAGGAAACACGGGTTCAGTCCTTGGCCTGGGAAGATCCCCCATGTCCTGGAGTAACTAAGCCAGGTTCCTTGACTACTGAAACCCACACACCCTAGTGCTCTTGCTCTGCAAGGAGAAGCCTGCATACCACAACTAGAGAGTAACCCCTGCTCACCACATCTAGAGAAAAACCCCATAACACCAAAGACATAGCACAACAAAAAATAACTACCTAAATACTTTTCTTTTAAGTAAAAATCAAATAAATGCAAAGTTTATTTGCAATGGAGAATAATTAAGGTTCTATCAAAAAAGGAAAAAGGAAAATGGGTGAGTTAAAGCTTCCTTTAAAATGCTGTAAAAATCACCCTTGAAACTCAAGATTTTGAAGAAAAAGAGGGAATGTGCACACCTCTAATCCTGGACTCCTTGTTTGAGCAACTCGATTTTAGCACTTTAATTTCTTTTGTTCAGCCTTTTATATTTTACGTACATATTTGCATGTATTATAAGTATCATTATCAGCCCATTAAAATGCCACAGAAGTGCATTTCCATTGTTTCTCTTTAAATTATGGGCCTTAACTGGTCACTTTGTAAAGTATTTGAAAGAATGCTGCAATTCACTCCATTTTTCTTCCCTTTATGCCATATGTATACATAGTGTTATGAGTATGTGTGTGAGCATACTGCCTATTTATATGCATATATGCATACATATATATGTGCACATATATCTATAATTTATAAATCTCAAGATAAACCTTATGCACACTGGTAAAGAGAAAAATCTCCAAATACCTCTTTCAATCTTTTCAATCATTTCAACATCACTTTTTTGATATTATATCTATACTCTAGCTTATCTTTATTATGTAACATTTCAAATATAAATAGTGACAGAGAAGAAAATAAAATAACCTCCCTTGTTCCTAGCATAAAAAATCATTTTAATAAACACTGTTTTTTTTCTTAAGAAATATGCCAGCACCTTACATAGTTGTATATCCCAGAGAGTGTCCATCTCCCTTTGGAATTTCCTTAATCTCTGCTTTGCTTTACTACCATTTATTCTTCCCTTCCAACTTACTCTTTCTCTTATTCTATCTGTTCTTATTGAGTATATGACCAAGACAAATGATAAGTGGGCAAACAGAAAGGAAATACAGAATAATGCCAGAGGAAAAATAAACATGCCTTGCCCATGTTCTCTTTGTTTGCCACTTTCAAGATGTCCAGAGTTCATACATTATGGCTCAGACACACAAATTGCTGCTTTTCCTATTTCTATATGATATTCCTGTTTTACCTGTCAAAGAGTGCTATCTAAAATCACAATTAAAACGTTGCCTTTCAAAAATGATTATTTCCAATGCATGCATCTTGTTGTATAATAGTACACATGGCCTTTCTATCAAAATTGGAGAGAAGATGTTGCCCTTGGGTTGGGAGTAAGGAGCAAAGAGAAGTGATTAGCAGCAGGAAAAGACTGTGAGCCCTGGGGACAGCATCCTGTCTTCTGACTTCAGAACTGACATCTAAGGTGCAGAAAAGATGAACTTTACAGCACTTTGAAATTTGCTTTAGGGCTGACCTTGAGCAAAGGAAAGAAAAGCCCTGATTTCAGCACCTAGAACTCAAGGCAATTAGTGTCACACTTTGTGTCTGGATTAACTGTGCATCTGTAGTACATTCTGGATGCCACCTCAGCATCATAAGATTGTAGTTTTAAGTGAGAGGTTCTGCAAGTGGACTTGGAAAAGAAACACTTCAGCATATTTAGTTGGTTAGAAGATGTCTCTATTAACTGTGTTTCCAATGTTGCTAATATTTAGGTGAGATTTTGGCATGTGTGGGTACAGATATTTAATAATTTTTGTATTATAAAAATGGACTTTCCTTGTAGCTCAGCTGGTAAAGAATCTGCCTGCAATACGTGAGATCTGGGTTGGATCCCTTTAAAATATATACTGAAATATATGCGTAAAATGAAATGTCTGATATTTGTCTCAATATAACATGGAGGAACAGGAAGAATGTAGAAGAAAGACAAACAAAGACTGGCCATGAGTTGATCATTGGTGAGGCTGGGCAGTAAAACATGGGGGTTTATTTTACTGTCCTCTCTGACACTGTCTTTGTTTCTGATTTTACATAATAAAGATAAGATGCATTGTAAATATTATAAAATTATGTATACATAATTCTGCCCTTCAATCACCAATCAAGCAAGTTTAGTTAACATATATTTTCAATAGCAATCGTTTCCTTTTCCTACTTAAAACAAGTAGTTGAAGAAAAAACAGAGTTACTTGTTCAGTGGCAGTTAATGAACTTGAATTTGCTGTACCAAGAGACAACATTAGTGTCAAACTCATGAATACAAAATGCTGAGGCAGAAGGTTCACAGATGTGAAAGATAGGATTTTCTAGCAGGATGACTAATGAGAATACAAGTGCTGTTGTCTTGATAGATGGGTGACTAACCAAATTGACTATTTTGAGACTTGCCAGTATGCTTGGAGGAGAGTCCATGTCAGGTCAATAAACAGCAGGGAGTGAAGGATTTTGTCTTTCAGGCTGTTTATGAGATATGCAATGTCCATTGTAAAATAAACTACTGCCATGAAAGAGCCCAGAGATCCCTACCATCACTTTTTAGTGCAAATCAGTTTCCAAACTCTGTTTATTTTATAATATGTAGCAATGGTTATAGGACAAGTTATTTTTCTCTCCTTTTAAAGCAAATATTCATATTTTTAAATAAACCATATTGGATGCTGTAACCAATCTCTTGAAAGAACATCTTCTTTCACAGTAGGAGTTGCTTATTCTTGTATTAAGGCTGCATTTGCTCTAAGGATCCAGTCAGTGAATGACTGGATCATTATGTCAGTATGACATGATTTTTTTTGTTTTGTTTTTTTGCCTTTTTTTTTTTTTTTTTAGGTGTGCCTAGAAACCTCTTAAAGCTTATTCCCAGGCTGTTTTGTTCTTTTGCTCTTGTTGGGACTCAGAGCAAAGGCTGCATCCCACCCCAGGTTAGGGGTTCAAATAAGGCTAGCTTCATATAGAAAGCTTTCTCTCCAACAATTTAGGGATGATTTGTGTTAACTGAATTTAATGGCCCATCAGTCTTTCACACCACAATGAGAAGGAAAGAGTCTTCCAAAAAGGAAAGAAAAGAAAAGGAAAGAGGGGTGTGGGGAAATTAACAAGATGGTGTCAGTCAGGCTCTCTTGCCCACACTCTCACCCTCTGTCATCCCATGTTCTGTAAACAATGACTTTGCATGGTCATGTAACAGCTGAGATCACTTAGAGCATTGCACATGTACATCATGAGTTACTCACTTCGTCATGAGCTACTTTTGTTCTGAAAATATATATAAGCTTCATCTGGAGAGCTCTGGCTGCCACTGCACTGGGGCTACACTAGGGCAGCATCATGGTTATGTTATGTGAGGTTATGTTATGGCTGTTACATCAGCCAGGAGAGAGGCTGTACAAACCATGCCAGTTAGGAGAGAATAAACACACCTGCAGTTCCTACAGCTCCTCACATCTTCTTCCAGTCTCTTAACTTGAGCCTTGCCTACCCTGGTTTCAGTGAATAGTCTGAACATAGTGAACAGCAAGACAACTGGCATCACAAGCAGGATCAGCAATACAAGGGGCTAGGGAGGGAGGAAGAAAGAAGGAAAAGAAAGAGGATCTAGAAAGGCAACTAGCAGTAAGGGACTAACATACAGAAATGAATTTAGAGCCTGTGATCCATTTTTGTTGCTACTACTTAATTATAATCTTGACAAAATGTAACCTTTTGGCCCATACATCTGCATACCTACAAACAGGTCTAAAAATTGTTTGCACTCTCAAGAGGTCCTCAAATGAAATCTGAAACTGGTCCAGGACACAAAGGACAAGGAGAGACAGAAGAAAGTGAGTTACTCCAGATTAGTAGGTAAATAAGCAGCTTTAATAAGCAAAGTAACTTACATTTGAGGCTTTTCTTGGGTAAGTAGATCTCCACACCCACCAGCCAGAATTGCATAAGTTGGTACAGAGACCTTAACAGGTCTCAGTCCCTCAGTGCATATTCAGTCCAAATGGCCTCAGCAACACATGACTCTCCAGGCTGTGCCCTTGAAAACACTCCCACTGTGGGGACTGTGTATGTAGCACACACTTCACGGACAGGGGACATGGGTGGGTGAGGGGGAGCCTGGATACCTGGGGCCTGCTCACAGGTCAACTTGAGCTTATGTCCCCTTACCGACCTCCTGCAACAAAGGAAAACACCCATCCTGAACCCACCACCTAGGCCTACAAATTAAGGAAATTGATTACTAAACTAAAGAAGTCTTTTGCTCTCTGAGTTTAAAAAGTTTGGTTCTTCATAATCAAAGACAATTCATGGACTTATTAGTTAACTTATCCCTTTAGCAATCAGTAATTAAGTAGTTTTCAGGTGCCAAGCACCCTGCTAGGTATTAAATCTATAATTAAAAAGTCACAACTTGAAATTGTTTCTGCAAGATCATCAGGCAGATATCACTGTTTATACTGTACTGTTCACTGTGGTCAATCACAAATATTAATGTTAGGACTCCACTTTCCTATTAAATGGAATTTTGTTATTTTATCATCTGTTGACATTTATTTCCAAGTTCTTTATTTCTTCCCTTTCACCAACACTAAAGTACTCCTGAATTTCAGAACCTGATGATACACTGTAAATACTGGAAGACCTCTGAAGAGTTTAATGAAGAGATACTAAAACCCAGGTTGATGATGCTCATAGTAATAAAAATAATTCAAGATGTCTTAATTAGTAATTATATGAAAAAGATCAGGTATTTATATAAAGACTATTTTTAACAGTTACCATGAATTTTATTAGGTCAATACTTGACTGCTGTTGAGGCAGACTCACATTATATTAAGAGCTTATCTGGCAAGAGTGTCCCTCATGACCACACATCCTGGATGGCAGAGCAGAGACTGTTTCATTAGATCTGAATATGTGAGCTAAGCGAACCAAAAAAGCTAATGCTGAGATACATCAGAATATAGACATGAGTCTCCTAGGAGCTGGGCTCAAGTAATAAAGAGACAAAAGGATTATTAGTATTGAATAGGTGGACTCATCACCATAAACATTTTCCCATACTTTAAAAGGCAGGTATGTTTTATGATTCTCTGCAATCCATTATTTTTTAAGAGACTATACATGTAAATTGCATTATTGATACACATTTAGTCTTTACAGATTCTGTGTGATGGCTGGGCCCAAAGGCCATGGAGACCTGGCTCTCATCTTCCACACCTCTAGCACCGTGTGCTGAACAGCCCTGTTAACGCTGGTGTCCCCAGACCAACGTGCATATATTCAGACATAGGTAGTCAGAAAAGGCTTAGTCTTTTCACTTCAGAGATGTTCTGCTGCACCATGTTAAAAGATGAATTCATTGTACAGCACCTAGCACCAGTACCTGGCATGAGGGTTAATTTAATAATTTCTTGAATATATGAATGAACAAGTGATTGAATGCAGATTTACAAAAAACTATGTTTAAATTACTGAGCTGCTCCAGTATCTCAGTTAGTAGAGCATGGGACTCTTAATCCCAGGGTCATGGGTTTAAGTCCAGTGTTGGGTGATGACTCTTCCAAACTTTTGGGTTTCCCAGGTGGCACTAGCGGTAAAGAACCCACCTGCCATTGCAGGAGATGTAAGAGACATGGGCTTGATAACTGGGTTAGGAAAATCCCCTGGAGAAGGGTACAGAAACCTCCTACAGTATTCTGCCAGGAGAATCCCATGGACAGAGGAGCCTGGTGGGCTACAGTAGATAGGGTCACAAAGCGTTGGAACCTGACTGAAGTGACTTAGCACAAAACATTACAGTGACTTTCATAATGCCTAAGTGACTCTGTACTACTCTTACATATCTGTAAGAAATTTAAAAAAAAAAAAGTAAGTAAAAACGAATTTAGTTCTAAATTTAAAATTTTTTCACTTTTACTTTATAAGCCAGAATTCACATTTCAAGATTTGTTTTAAGCTCATTCTGTCTTGGCAGTCACAGCTGGGATTACCTTCCAAGTGAATGTGCTTTGGAAAAAAAAGTGGAACTATATTTATTTACTGATGTTCCCCATGCCCCTTGAACTGTGTCTGGCCAATCCTAAATGCTTCATATTTGTTGAATGAATAAATTTAGAACACATAAATAGTGAGAAGTAGTTTGATTTGAAGGTAGCTAAATGAAGAAGTGACATTTTTAAAGACTTTCAGTGACTTTTTAAATGATTTTTCTAGAAAACCTCTTTCAAATAACTTGATTTTTATTTAATCCTTCACTTTGCATTACAAAAACTCCACACATTACTTCTATGTGCCCTTCCAAATGCAGCTGAGCAAAAGCTGCCCCTAGTGACTTATCAGCTGAGGAATGGACTGCAGAGACAGGCCATTGGAGAACTGGGTGAGTTCTTTTCTTTGTCAGAAGCAAATGTTTCTTTTAGCAACAGAGACAGATGTTATTCTCAATCACCTCTGTCTTCCAAAGGGCTCCTGTGTCATGCTGATGAATGATATTGAATTTATCTCCTTTGTCCATTCTTAGCTATTTTTATTTTCTTTTCATTTAACATACCAATTGAAGGTGAAAAACGAGAATGAAAAAGCTGACTTAAAACTCAGCATTCATAAAATGAAGATCATGGGATCCAGTCCCATCACTTCATGGAAAATAGATGGGAAAACAATGAAAACAGTAACAGACTTTATTTTCTTGGGCTCCAAAATCACTGCAGATGGTCACTGCAGCCACGAAATTAAAAGACACTTGCTCCTCAGAAGAAAAGCTATGACAAAACTACACAGCACATTATAAAGTAGAGATGATACTTTTTCAAAGATTCACACCTAGTCAAAACTATGATTTTTCCAGTAGCCATGTATGGATGTGTGAATTTGACCATAAAGATGGCTGAACACTGAAGAATTGATGCTTTTGAACTGTGGTGTTGGAGAAGACTCTTGAGAGCCCCTTGAACTGAAAGGATACCAAAGCAGTCAATTCTAAAGGAAATCAATCCTGAATATTCATTAGAAGGTCTGATGATGATTCTGAAGTTCCAACACTTTGGCCAGCTGATGAGAAGAATTGACTTTGGAAAGACCCTGATGCTGGGAAAGACTGAGGGCAGGAGGAAAAGGAATGACAGAGGATGAGATGGTTGGATGGCATCACTGACTCAATGGACATGAGTTTGGGTAAACTCCAGGAATTGGTAATGGACAGGGACGTCTGGCGTGCTGCAGTCCATGGGATCACGAAGAGTGGGACACGACTGAGCAACTGAACTGAACCGAGCATTTAAGAATCTAGTCTTTTCTCTAATCCCATTAGATTTTAAAATTTTATCACTAAAAAGAAGAAAAGGTGTAGTTAAATAGCAAAGTAAACTGAGAGTGAACTAAACACTTGCCTCTGTTGGGGTGGGGTGGGGAGTGGTAATATGATATTTTTAGTTTTCTAGGAGGAGGTACAAGAGATAAAAATCTAGACATTTTGCCTAATAATTGGCATCAAGCAAAGTTGTCTGAATGTCTTTATAGAATGTCAGCCTTATTTACAAGCATAAAGCTTCTCAGTAACCTAGACTCCACTTCAACCAGTGCTGATTTATAAGTTATTTTTATGTGGGAAAAACTGAAGGAGTTCATACTGACTAACTACAATAAGAAATGAGGAGTAGTGGGATAATCTTCATGTAATTAAAATGCATTTGAGAATTAGGTTCTTCTGCTTCCTATAATAAAGTTGGGATTTGTCTCATACCAACTTTTTCAGTGATTTATAACGTTCCCATGATCTGGAGGAGCCAGAGACATAGTTACAAGATAGCTTGTTTATAAATAGACATTGGTGTGTTAAGATCTTCACACCCAAATGGAAGAGAAGGTGCAGAACCTGATTCGAGAGTCGTGAAGCTCTAAATGACATGGGGGATAATAACAATATCATTGTTACACAGAAATGAGACTAGGATCAGAGACTGGATAAATAATAATAAAGTATTTAAAATAAAGCAAAAAAGAAATGATGAGAAGTGATTCTCACCTTAACAAATGTATGATCTCCTGACCTTAGTTGTATGTGACCATGTGGTGGATGTTTGGTCAATTCATTCATACATTCAAATATTACTTATTCAGATACTACTACATTTCATTTACCTTTCCAGGTACTGAAGATACTGTTAGAGCCTAACTGGAGCCAGGACAGGCTCTAAGGGGCAGGCTAGGTCTGAGGTTTAGTCTCTAGGAAAGTTGAGGCCCTGGGAACTCCCACAGACAGTGTAGCTTGACCAATAGGAAAAAATCCCCTAAGAAAGCCTGCGAGTGTGGGAATCTAGCCAATTAGTAGGTGCCAAGAGACCCTTGCAACCAATCCGCCCTTACCAACTCTCTGTGTTTGTTCTCAGTCTATAAATGCTGCTGTAATTCAGGGCTCGGGGCCCTCTTGCCTTACTCCACTGTACTGGACGTGGCAGGGGTGCCCTAACTCGAGTTAGCAATAAATAAACTCCATTCTTGATTTTGCATTACTTTTGTGGACTTGTTCTCTCAGTCTATTTGGGGACTTGGACTCGGAGCATAACTGACACCGTCTCAAAGAGTAAGTCAGATAAGCTCCCTGTTTTAGAGCATCTTAAACTCTAGTGAGGACAGTTTATGGTCAACAAAATCTGCTTTGAGGTCGTACAGGTAAGTAAAGCTTTTGTACCCTAGAAGAGCTTTGACCTGGGTTTTTCTCTTTCTGACACACAGGAATAGTACTGATGCACACAGAGCAGAGTGGAATAATGGGGGTGTGAAGATGAAAGCCTCTTCTAGCCAGAGCTCTTGAATCAATTCTGGCAAGCAATCTGCTGCTAGTTACCAAAAATTATCTGCACCCCCACTCAGAAGTTCATGTTTAACTTCATAGTATCTAATGTATGTCTTCTAAAAACAGTACCAGTGACTTAAAAGAGTTATTCACACTTTTCAAAATGCAATCAACTATGAACTATGGGAATATTTTCTGGTTCAACTTCTAAATAGAAGTTTAAGAACATTACAAGGGCTCTGCATTTTCATCCTCTCATCTCCAAGAGTAATATTAAAATAAAGCACAAAGTTAATATCTAACCAATAGCTCCCAATTTTGAAGCACCTTTTTTCCACTAACAAACTTATTCAGAACAACCAATCTTGTTATAAGAAATGGTGGTGGTATTTCTTTCCTTATATATCCTTTTTAGAGCATAGTACTTATTGTCCAATATTATAGGTTTTATACCCTTTTATAGGAAGTTATGACCCACCTAGATATCATATTCAAAAGCAGAAATATTACTTTGCTGACTAAGGTCCATCTAGTCAAGGCTATGGTTTTTCCTGTGGTCATGTATGGATGTGAGAGTTGGACTGTGAAGAAGGCTGAGCACTAAAGAATCGGTGCTTTTGAACTGTGGCGTTGGAGAAGACTCTTGAGTGTCCCTTGGACTGCAAGGTGATTCAACCAATCCATTCTGAAGGAGATCAGCCCTGAGATTTCTTTGGAAGGACTGATGCTAAAGCTGAAACTCCAGTACTTTGGCCACCTCATGCTAAGAGTTGACTCATTAGAAAAGACTCTGATTCTGGGAGGGATTGGAAGCAGGAGGAGAAGGAGACGACAGAGGGTGAGATGGCTGGATGGCATCACTGACTGAATGGACGTGAGTCTGAGTGAACTCCGGGAGTTGGTGATGCACAAGGAGGCCTGGCATGCTGCGATTCATGGGGTCGCAAACAATTGGACATGAAAGAGCGACTGAACTGAACTGATAGAAATGCTTCTGGAATTAACGCAATTTTAGAGAGTAGGGGTTTTCACAAGGCTTTAAATACTCTATAATTTATAGAACTTGAATATCATCAGTATCACTATACTTATAGACATGTTTTATCAGTACACAGCAGATACTTGTAAAAGAATATAACTTTAAGGATGAAGAAAGAAAAATATTTCTTTAGCACTTGAGGTAAAACTGTAAAGACACATGCATTCCAAATTTATCACCTTATATTTTTCAAAGGTTTCAAGAAATTTCAAACATACTGAAGGCAATGTAACATGGTTGTTAAGTAAAATATTTGGCTTTTGATATCAGAAATATCAAAATATTTTTGAATTTTGACTTTGTCAGTGATTAAATGGCTTTGATTAAACTTCAGTTTATTCATAAAACTGGGGTGGTAGTATTTATTTCACAGAACTGTGAGGATTAATTTGTAATCTTTCTAATGCATTTAAAACCTATTCATGTTTCATAATAAGCAAGTAAATATTTAAGCAAACTCACATACACATATTTTCAATAATCATATTTTCATAAGAAAAAGTTACTATTACTTGTAGTATTCTGAGACTGCAAATATTCAAACTGCCTGTGCACAAAGGCTGCATTTAAAAAATTTGTTGTGCTGATCCAATTTCACATCACACCAATGTACAGTGAAATATTGTCTGTCATCTTCAGGGAGAGCCAAGCCTAATACGTATGCTGATTGTATTAGATTCCTAATGTTGCTACTACTTATTATGGATTTAACATCTTAAAACAACACAAATGTATCACCTTATAATTGTAGAGATCAGAAATCCAAAATCAGCTTCCCTGGGTTGTAGTTGAGGTGTTGGTAGGCCTGCCTCATTCTGGAGTCTCTGAGGACATATCCCGTTTCCTTGTCTTCTGTTTCTGGTGGCTGCCTATAGTCCTTGGCTTGTAGCCTCTTCTTTCATCTTCAAAGCCTATCACTTAATTCTCTGCTTCTGTCATCATACCTCTTTCTCTANCTAAGAGTTGACTCATTAGAAAAGACTCTGATTCTGGGAGGGATTGGAAGCAGGAGGAGAAGGAGACGACAGAGGGTGAGATGGCTGGATGGCATCACTGACTGAATGGACGTGAGTCTGAGTGAACTCCGGGAGTTGGTGATGCACAAGGAGGCCTGGCATGCTGCGATTCATGGGGTCGCAAACAATTGGACATGAAAGAGCGACTGAACTGAACTGATAGAAATGCTTCTGGAATTAACGCAATTTTAGAGAGTAGGGGTTTTCACAAGGCTTTAAATACTCTATAATTTATAGAACTTGAATATCATCAGTATCACTATACTTATAGACATGTTTTATCAGTACACAGCAGATACTTGTAAAAGAATATAACTTTAAGGATGAAGAAAGAAAAATATTTCTTTAGCACTTGAGGTAAAACTGTAAAGACACATGCATTCCAAATTTATCACCTTATATTTTTCAAAGGTTTCAAGAAATTTCAAACATACTGAAGGCAATGTAACATGGTTGTTAAGTAAAATATTTGGCTTTTGATATCAGAAATATCAAAATATTTTTGAATTTTGACTTTGTCAGTGATTAAATGGCTTTGATTAAACTTCAGTTTATTCATAAAACTGGGGTGGTAGTATTTATTTCACAGAACTGTGAGGATTAATTTGTAATCTTTCTAATGCATTTAAAACCTATTCATGTTTCATAATAAGCAAGTAAATATTTAAGCAAACTCACATACACATATTTTCAATAATCATATTTTCATAAGAAAAAGTTACTATTACTTGTAGTATTCTGAGACTGCAAATATTCAAACTGCCTGTGCACAAAGGCTGCATTTAAAAAATTTGTTGTGCTGATCCAATTTCACATCACACCAATGTACAGTGAAATATTGTCTGTCATCTTCAGGGAGAGCCAAGCCTAATACGTATGCTGATTGTATTAGATTCCTAATGTTGCTACTACTTATTATGGATTTAACATCTTAAAACAACACAAATGTATCACCTTATAATTGTAGAGATCAGAAATCCAAAATCAGCTTCCCTGGGTTGTAGTTGAGGTGTTGGTAGGCCTGCCTCATTCTGGAGTCTCTGAGGACATATCCCGTTTCCTTGTCTTCTGTTTCTGGTGGCTGCCTATAGTCCTTGGCTTGTAGCCTCTTCTTTCATCTTCAAAGCCTATCACTTAATTCTCTGCTTCTGTCATCATACCTCTTTCTCTAACTTAGATTCTTCCTACCTCCCTCTGGGCCAACTCTTAAAAACCAGGATAGTATCCCCCTCTACAGATCTTAAATTAATCACATCTACAAACTTTCCTTTGTGATATAAAATAACCTTCTGGGTATTAAGAAATGGAGATCTGGATCCTCAGAGCCATTATTCTGCCTACTACACCCACATAAAACATATAAGAAACTACACTGTTGGTGGGAATGCAAATTGGTACAGCCACCATGGAGAACAGCATGGAGGTTCCTTATACAACAAAAATGGAGCTACTGTATGATCCTACAACCTCACTCTTGGGCATATATCCAGAGAAAAACATGGTTCTAAAGGATATATCCATCATGATGTTCATTGCAGCACTGTTTATAATAGTCAAGATATGGAAACAATATAAATGTTCATCAACAGAGGAATGAATAAAGATGTACATATATACAATGGAATGTTACTCAGCCATTAAAGAGAATGTAATAATGCTATCTGCAGCACCATGAATAGACCTAGATATTGTCATACTTAGTAAAGTAAGTCAGAGGGAAAAAAAAAAAGAGCTGTTGTATGACAGCACTTATATGCAGAATCTAAAAAGAAATGATACAAATGAATGTATTTACAAAACAGAAACAAAGACTTAGAGCATGAACTTATGGTTATCAGAGGGGAAGGGTGGGGGGAAAAGGATAATTAGGGAGTTTGGGATCAACATGTAACACTGCTATATTTAAAATGGATAACCAACAAGACCTACTGTATAGCACAGGGAACTCTGATCAACATTATGAGGTGAAGTCGCTCAGTCGTGTCCGACTCTTTGCGACCCCATGGACTGTAACCTACTAGGCTTCTCTGTCCATGGGATTCTCCAGGCAAGAATACTGGAGTGGATTGCCATTTCCTTCTCCAGGGGATCTTCCTGACCCAGGGATTGAACCTGGGTCTCCCGCATTGGAGGCAGACGCTTTAACCTCTGAGCCGCCAGGGAAGGCGATCAACATTATATAACAATCTAAATGGGAAAAGAATTTGAAAAAGAATAGATACATATATAACTGAATCATGTATAACTTTGCTTTACACCTGAAACTATCAGAATATTGTTGCATTCTGAAACTATCAGAATATTGAGCATGCAGGCATGCTCAGTTGCTCAGTCATGTTCAACTCTTTGTGACCCCATGCACAGTAGTCCACCAGGCTCCTCTGTCCATGGAATTCTCCAAGCAAGAATACTGGAGTGAGTTGCCATTTCCTACTCCATAATCAACTATACTCCAATCTAAAATAAAAACTTAAAAATTATATATTAATTAACAATTTTAAATCATAATGTAATAAAATACACATAAGATTATTCTGATTGTAGTTCAATCAATTTTCAGTCAGAGAAAATTCAGAACCCTATAGTGCCAGAGGAACTTAACAAATGAATGAGTTATTATTTATCATAAGTACTGAGTGTCATCAGTACCTTATGATTGATAAAAACTAGTTTTATTCTGTCCTCATCAATTTAGACAAAATAAAACTTTTCATTAGATATAACTTTGAGTGGAAAAATATTTGAGAAATAATTTTCTGCAAAACCTCAAAAGAAAAGGTGAGTGAGTAAAAATTGCTATCGTGAAAATCACTCAGTCTCTTTGCAAACCCATGGACTGCAGCCTGCCAGGCTCCTTTATCCTTGGAATTCTCCAGGCAAGAATACTAGAGTGGGTTGCCATTTTCTTCTCCAAAATGGATTCCCTTCTCCAAAATGGGTTGCCATTTCCTTTCTCCAAAAGAAAAATGAAATATCCATTTTCTAGAAGGGATCATGACTTCAGGAAGAGTTTCAGATTTTCCCATATATTCTCTAAACCACCAATGTTCTGGTGACAGATGGCAAGATAATCATAAGAAAGAGGGAAAGAATGAAGAAATTATACCCTGTGGCTATATTTTTCTAATAAATGGAATACCAATTACTCCCCAAGGAAGGAACAAAACTCTCCTCCACATCAACATTGAGATTATAAACATCAGCCCACAGCAGAGCCCGTATGAGACACTGGAACAGACTCTATTCACAACTGGAGCCCATATGTGACTCAAAACAGACTCTACAGAGCATCATCTGCTAGCAAACATCTGCTGCTTGGAATGGGACCCTAAGGGGGAGGAAAGATTTAGATAGGTGCCTGGGATCCCTGGGATCTCTTGGCATAGCTACAAAAAGACAGAGGTNTACAAATGAATGTATTTACAAAACAGAAACAAAGACTTAGAGCATGAACTTATGGTTATCAGAGGGGAAGGGTGGGGGGAAAAGGATAATTAGGGAGTTTGGGATCAACATGTAACACTGCTATATTTAAAATGGATAACCAACAAGACCTACTGTATAGCACAGGGAACTCTGATCAACATTATGAGGTGAAGTCGCTCAGTCGTGTCCGACTCTTTGCGACCCCATGGACTGTAACCTACTAGGCTTCTCTGTCCATGGGATTCTCCAGGCAAGAATACTGGAGTGGATTGCCATTTCCTTCTCCAGGGGATCTTCCTGACCCAGGGATTGAACCTGGGTCTCCCGCATTGGAGGCAGACGCTTTAACCTCTGAGCCGCCAGGGAAGGCGATCAACATTATATAACAATCTAAATGGGAAAAGAATTTGAAAAAGAATAGATACATATATAACTGAATCATGTATAACTTTGCTTTACACCTGAAACTATCAGAATATTGTTGCATTCTGAAACTATCAGAATATTGAGCATGCAGGCATGCTCAGTTGCTCAGTCATGTTCAACTCTTTGTGACCCCATGCACAGTAGTCCACCAGGCTCCTCTGTCCATGGAATTCTCCAAGCAAGAATACTGGAGTGAGTTGCCATTTCCTACTCCATAATCAACTATACTCCAATCTAAAATAAAAACTTAAAAATTATATATTAATTAACAATTTTAAATCATAATGTAATAAAATACACATAAGATTATTCTGATTGTAGTTCAATCAATTTTCAGTCAGAGAAAATTCAGAACCCTATAGTGCCAGAGGAACTTAACAAATGAATGAGTTATTATTTATCATAAGTACTGAGTGTCATCAGTACCTTATGATTGATAAAAACTAGTTTTATTCTGTCCTCATCAATTTAGACAAAATAAAACTTTTCATTAGATATAACTTTGAGTGGAAAAATATTTGAGAAATAATTTTCTGCAAAACCTCAAAAGAAAAGGTGAGTGAGTAAAAATTGCTATCGTGAAAATCACTCAGTCTCTTTGCAAACCCATGGACTGCAGCCTGCCAGGCTCCTTTATCCTTGGAATTCTCCAGGCAAGAATACTAGAGTGGGTTGCCATTTTCTTCTCCAAAATGGATTCCCTTCTCCAAAATGGGTTGCCATTTCCTTTCTCCAAAAGAAAAATGAAATATCCATTTTCTAGAAGGGATCATGACTTCAGGAAGAGTTTCAGATTTTCCCATATATTCTCTAAACCACCAATGTTCTGGTGACAGATGGCAAGATAATCATAAGAAAGAGGGAAAGAATGAAGAAATTATACACTGTGGCTATATTTTTCTAATAAATGGAATACCAATTACTCCCCAAGGAAGGAACAAAACTCTCCTCCACATCAACATTGAGATTATAAACATCAGCCCACAGCAGAGCCCGTATGAGACACTGGAACAGACTCTATTCACAACTGGAGCCCATATGTGACTCAAAACAGACTCTACAGAGCATCATCTGCTAGCAAACATCTGCTGCTTGGAATGGGACCCTAAGGGGGAGGAAAGATTTAGATAGGTGCCTGGGATCCCTGGGATCTCTTGGCATAGCTACAAAAAGACAGAGGTCACAGGCAGAACACCTCAATCAATTTGACAGAGGGGTGTAAGGGCCAAGAAAGATGCTAGCCAAGTAACACTGAATATGAAGCATAGGGAATATTCTTTTGCACCAGAGAAAGAATTAGAAGATTAAAAAAAATTTTTTTGACTAGGTTTAAGAAAAATAACTGAGATAAAAAAACAGCATACATTTCAAAATGAGATTTGAAGAAAGCTGAGTGCTAAAGAATTGGTGCTTTTGAACTGTGGTGTTGGAGAAGACTCTTGAGAGTCCCTTGGACCGCAAGGAGATCCAACCAGTCCATCCTAAAAGAGATCAGTCCTGGGTGTCCATTGGAAGGACTGATGGTGAAGCTGAATCTCCAATACTTTGGCCACCTCATGCAAAGAGCTGACTCGTTTGAAAAGACTCTGATGTTGGGAGGAATTAGGGGCTGGAGGAGAAAGGGATGACAGAGGATGCGATGATTGGATGGCATTACCAACTCGATGGACATGAGTTTGTGTAAACTCCGGGAGTTGGTAATGGACAGGGAGGCCAGTTGTTCTGCGATTCGAGAGGTCGCAAAGCATCAGACATGACTGAGCGACTGAACTGAACTGAACTGAACTGAAACAGGACATCTGAAATTAGTTTCGCAAAAATAAATGACATTTTCAACATGGATTTTGCTTTAGGGACATAAAAAGAGTGTAAAGTCAGTGTACCCTGATAGGACTCTTGGCAAATGAGAATTGAGAGACCTGGTTAATGTAAGCAGCTTATCATTTACCCAGCTATCATTAAGGAAAAAAGTCAGTAAATAAGATCATCAGATTATAAAGCAAGTTATAGTTAGTTAGCTTCATATTACTAATATCATCTCAAGAAAGGCAAACCTATTTTCTGGACATTAAATCAAGGTCAGCATAATTTATGAAGTAGATAATGCTTTTGAGTATTTGTTATTTCAAAACTAGCTTTTTTCTGAGTATATGGTACATTCAGCCACCAGATATTTAAAAATTAAAAAAGCAGGGACATGTAACAGAAGCTCCAAAGGTCCTTTAATCTTTTTCCAAGTATTTTATAGCAATAGCATTTTTCTTTAAAGTATTTGGAGGAAGATATGTCAATATATTCTGATACTTCAATCCATTTAAGAAAGGAATTTCTTTAATTACTCTACAAAATCTAACCTCAAACAACAAAAATAAAGATTTTCGGTTTCTCCTGGGGATTCAGAGTGGCCACTGCTACCACAATAGGTGAATATAAAGGGAAGGCAATTTCATTCCTTTGCACTCAACTGTTATAAAACATTTGGAAGGTGTGGGCGTCTGCATTGTGCCTTTAAGCATTCTATTAACTCCAGTGATGTGCGGATGTGTCATCGCATATTCATCAGTTCTACCAAGAAATGATGTTTGGGGAAGAATTCATTTTTTCTCTCATTTGCCACTGTTTTCAATTTTCTTTTCTGATGTATTTAAAAGCTCTGAACTTCATCAGATCTGTCTGAAGTGAAACCCTTCAATCAAGTTACTACTTCTGATACATACCAAGATACATACTTTAGCTGCTGCTTCTATAGGGAATAAAGATTCTCTCTGAAGTTCTTATTTCTGGTACACTGTAAGTAAACTGTCGAAGTCCATAATCTATACATTGTGAATATACAGTTTAACCAGCTGTACCGGACATAGAACATTCAAATTATTTATGCTGCAATTTCAACATACTAGTTGTGCAATGAAATAAATAAGGGGCCATCTAGAACTTCATTTTTCTTCCTATAGCAAGATCATAGCTATAGTAACGTCTGTTTTTTTTTCTTTTTTCTTTNAGAGATCAGTCCTGGGTGTCCATTGGAAGGACTGATGGTGAAGCTGAATCTCCAATACTTTGGCCACCTCATGCAAAGAGCTGACTCGTTTGAAAAGACTCTGATGTTGGGAGGAATTAGGGGCTGGAGGAGAAAGGGATGACAGAGGATGCGATGATTGGATGGCATTACCAACTCGATGGACATGAGTTTGTGTAAACTCCGGGAGTTGGTAATGGACAGGGAGGCCAGTTGTTCTGCGATTCGAGAGGTCGCAAAGCATCAGACATGACTGAGCGACTGAACTGAACTGAACTGAACTGAAACAGGACATCTGAAATTAGTTTCGCAAAAATAAATGACATTTTCAACATGGATTTTGCTTTAGGGACATAAAAAGAGTGTAAAGTCAGTGTACCCTGATAGGACTCTTGGCAAATGAGAATTGAGAGACCTGGTTAATGTAAGCAGCTTATCATTTACCCAGCTATCATTAAGGAAAAAAGTCAGTAAATAAGATCATCAGATTATAAAGCAAGTTATAGTTAGTTAGCTTCATATTACTAATATCATCTCAAGAAAGGCAAACCTATTTTCTGGACATTAAATCAAGGTCAGCATAATTTATGAAGTAGATAATGCTTTTGAGTATTTGTTATTTCAAAACTAGCTTTTTTCTGAGTATATGGTACATTCAGCCACCAGATATTTAAAAATTAAAAAAGCAGGGACATGTAACAGAAGCTCCAAAGGTCCTTTAATCTTTTTCCAAGTATTTTATAGCAATAGCATTTTTCTTTAAAGTATTTGGAGGAAGATATGTCAATATATTCTGATACTTCAATCCATTTAAGAAAGGAATTTCTTTAATTACTCTACAAAATCTAACCTCAAACAACAAAAATAAAGATTTTCGGTTTCTCCTGGGGATTCAGAGTGGCCACTGCTACCACAATAGGTGAATATAAAGGGAAGGCAATTTCATTCCTTTGCACTCAACTGTTATAAAACATTTGGAAGGTGTGGGCGTCTGCATTGTGCCTTTAAGCATTCTATTAACTCCAGTGATGTGCGGATGTGTCATCGCATATTCATCAGTTCTACCAAGAAATGATGTTTGGGGAAGAATTCATTTTTTCTCTCATTTGCCACTGTTTTCAATTTTCTTTTCTGATGTATTTAAAAGCTCTGAACTTCATCAGATCTGTCTGAAGTGAAACCCTTCAATCAAGTTACTACTTCTGATACATACCAAGATACATACTTTAGCTGCTGCTTCTATAGGGAATAAAGATTCTCTCTGAAGTTCTTATTTCTGGTACACTGTAAGTAAACTGTCGAAGTCCATAATCTATACATTGTGAATATACAGTTTAACCAGCTGTACCGGACATAGAACATTCAAATTATTTATGCTGCAATTTCAACATACTAGTTGTGCAATGAAATAAATAAGGGGCCATCTAGAACTTCATTTTTCTTCCTATAGCAAGATCATAGCTATAGTAACGTCTGTTTTTTTTTCTTTTTTCTTTTTTAATAGCTTCACAAGTACAGCTAGTACTAGAACATAGGTGCTTACACTGTAGCCAGAAGTCCATCTCTCTGGGAGACACAGACCACTAGAAAAGTGGTAGATTGTTCCTCTCACTCAAAATGTCAAACTCTCTGTCAGTGGAACCCAGAAATCTGGGTCTTTAGGTATTATACAGGTATTTGTGATTCACATCAAAATCTGAGAACAATTGAAGATGACATTGGATCAGAAGTGGCATATTTTAGCAGCCAGTATGAGCAGAATCCCAGGACCATCCATGTGATCAGGATCCCAAGCAGATATCAGGCCTCAACTGCTCTACCATCAACCTCAGGCCAACTCATTAACTGTCGTGTGTGGTCATTAGTGAAAGCATCATAATGAAGACTTTGTGACCCAGCAGAACCCTTGGCTTTCCTCTCAATGGCTTTATCTTACAAAAGAAAAGCTCCCAGATTTATCCAAATGGGGAAAAAAATAGTTGTTTTTTTTTTTTTTCCCCCCCAAAGTTTTGCAACATGTTTAACACAGCAGATGCCCAATTGCCATACTTCCAGGGGGAGAAGGCTTCTCAGACATCTGGTCCCCTGCTGAAGGAGAGGAAGAGGAGTTCTTAGTCTCCAGAGAATCCATAACAAACATTTCTGGCATTTGTAGATATTTATGTTTCTATTATTTATGTATTTATTTTTTTTGCTGTAAAACAGCTTGGGGAAGAAGGTTTGAAAGAAAAAGTAGAATACCTTTGTTAAAGCTATGGCAAAACTACTCAGGTCAAACTACAGGCAGGGAACACAGCCCCACCCATCAGCAGATAATTGGATTGAAGATTTACTGAGCATGGCCCTGCCACCAGAGCAAGACCTAGATTCCCACAGCCAATCCCTCCCACCAGCAAGCTTCCACAAGCTTTTTATCTTCATCCATCAGAGGGCAGACAGAATGAAAACCACAATCACAGGAAACTAAGCAAACTGATCACATGGATCACAGCCTTGTTTAACTCAAAGAAACTATGAGCTATGTCATGTAGGGACACCCAAGACAGACTGGTCATGGTGGAGAGTTCTGACAAAGTGTGGTCCACTGAAGAAGGGAAAGGCAAACCACTTCAGCATTCTTTCCTTGAGAAGTACATGAAAAGTTTAAAAAGGCAAAAAGAAATGACACTAAAAGATGAAATCTCCATGTTGGTAGGTGCCCAATATGCTACTGAAGAAGAGCAGAGAAAAATCTCCAGAAAGAATGAAGAGTCTGAGCCAAAGCAGAAACAATGCCCAGTTGTGGATATGCCTGGCGATGAAAGTGAAGTTCAATGCTATAAAAGACAATATTGTACATGAACCTGGAATGTTAGGTCCATGAATCAAGGTGATTTGGAAGTGGTCAAACAGGAGATGACAAGAGTGAACACTGACATTTTAAGAATTAGTGAAATAAAATGAATCAGAATGTACGAATTTAATTCAGATAACCATTATATCTACTACTTTGGGCAAGAATCCCTTAGAAGAAATGGAGTAACCCTTATAATCAACAAAAAGAGTCTCAAGTACAGTACTAGAGTAAATATCACAAATGACAGAATGATCTCTGTTTCCAAAGCACATCATTCAATATCACAGTAATCCAAGTATATGCTCCAACCACTAATTCTGAAGAAGTTGAATGGTTCTATGAAAACCTACAAGAACTTCTAGAACTAATACCTAAATGTGATGTTCATTTCATCATAGGGGACTGGATTGCAAAGCTAGAAAGTCAAGAGATACCTGGAGTGAAAGGCAAGTTTGGTCTTGGAGTACAAGATAAAGCAGGTCAAAGACTAACAGAGTTTTGCCAAGAGAACACACTGATCATAGCAAAGACTCTCTTCCAATATCACAAGAGACAAATCTATACATGGACATCACCAGATTATCAATGCCAGAATCAAATTGATTATATTCTTTGGAACCGAAGATGGAGAAGCTCAGTCAGCCAAAACAAGACTAGGAGCTGACTATTGCATAGATCATGAACTCCTTGTTGCAAAATTCAGATTTAGATAGAAGAAGGTAGGGAAAACCACTAGGCCATTCTAGTACGACCTAAAGCAAAATACCTTATAATTACACAGTGGAAGTGACAAATAGATTCAAGGGATTAGATCTAACAGAGAGAGTGCCTGAGGAAATAAGAATAGAGGTTCATAGCATTGTGCAGGAGGTGGTGATCAAAACCATCCCCCCCAAAAAAGAAATACCAAAAGGCAAAATGGTTGCCTGAGGAGGCCATACAAATATCTGAATAAAGAAGAGAAGGGAAAGGCAAAGGAGAAAAGGAAAAGAATATACCCATCTGAATGCAGAGTTCCAAAGAAGGGCAAGGAGAGATAAGAAAGCATTGTTAAGTAAGTGATCAGTGCAAACAAATAGATGAAAACAGTAGATTGGGAAAGACTAGAGATTTCTTCAAGAAAATCAGAGACACCATGGGAACATATCATGCACAGATTACCACAATAAATACAGAAATGGTATGGACCTAACAAAAGCAGAAATATTAAGTAGTGGCAAGAATACACAGAACTATAAAAAAAAGAAATAAGATCTAATGACCCAGATAAACACAAAGCTGTGATCACTCACAAAGAGCCAGACATCCTGCGATGTGAAGTCAAGAGGGCCTTAGGAAGCATCACTATGAACAAAGCTAGTGGAGGTGATGGAATTCCAGGTGAGCTATTTCAAATCCTAAAAGAAGATGCTATGAAAGTGCTGCACTCAATAGGACAACAAATTTGGAAAACTCAGCAGTAGCCATTGGACTGGAAAAGATCAGTATCCATTCCAGTCCCAAAGAAGGGCAAGACCAAATAATGTTCAACAACTGCACTCATTAACATGCTAGCAAAGTAATGCTCAAAATTCTCTAAGCTAGGCTTCAGCAGTATGTAAACTGAGAGATCCCAGATGTTCAAGATGGATTTAGAAAAGGCAGAGGAACCAGAGATCAAATTTCCAACATCCACTAGATCATAGAAAAATCAAGAGAATTCTAGAATAAACATCTATTTATGCTTCATTGACTATGCTAAAGCCTTTGACTGTGTGGATCACAACAAACTGTTGAAAATTCTTCAAGAGATGGGAATATCAGACCACCTTACCTGCCTTCTGAGAAACCTGTATGCAGGTCAAGAAGCAACAGTTAGTAGAATCAGACTTGGAACAATGGATTCATTCCAAATTGAGAAAAGAGGACATCAAGGCTGTATACTGTCACCTTGTTATTTAACTATATGCAGAGTACATCATGAGAAATGCCAGACTGGATGAAGTACAAGCTAGAATCCCGATTGCTGGAAGAAATATTAATAACCTCAGATATTCAGATGACACCATCCGTATGGCAGAAAGTGAAGAGGAACTAAAGAGCCTCTTGTTGAAGGGTACAAAAGCTGGCTTAAAACTCAACATTGAAAAAACTAAGATCATGGCATTCAGTCTCATCACTCCATGGCAAATAGATGGGGAAATAGTGACATAATTGACTATTTTTATTTTCTTGGGCTATAAATCTCTGCAGATGGGGACTGCAGTCATGAAATTAAAAGATACTTGCTGCTTGGAGGAAAAGCTATGCCTAACCTAGGCAGCATATTAAAAGACAGAGACATTACTTTGCTGACAAAGGTCCATCTAGTCAAAGCTGTGGTTTTTCCGGTAGCCAGGTATGGATGTAAGAGGTGGTCCATAAAGAAGGCTGAGCACTAAATAATTGATGCTTCTGAGCTTTGGTGTTGGAGAAGACTCTTGAGAGTCCCTTGGACTGCAAGGAGATCCAACTAGTCCATCCTAAAGGAAATCAGTCCTGAATATTTATTGGAAGGACTGATGCTGAAGCTGAAGTTCCAATTCTTTGGCCACGTGATGTGAAGAGTTGACCCATTAGGAAAGACTCTGTTGCTGGGAAATATTGAAGGCAGGAGGAGAAGGGGGACGACAGAGGATGAAATGGCTGGATGGCATTACCAACTCAATGGACGTGACTTTGAGCAAGTTCTGGGAGATGGTGGAGGTCAGGGAAGCCTGGCATGCTGCAGCCCATGGGGTTGCTAAGAGTCAGACACTGCTGATCAGCTGAACAACAACTGTGATAGTGGAGGTTTTCATATTCTTTAGAATATTTCACAGAAGACATCAGAAATTATAACCAGTTAGATATGACTTCATACCTGATATAAAATTTCTTTTTATTGTTTTACTAATGGTTTTAACCAAAATGTTTGTTTATTTTCAAAAATCACTAGAGCATCTATCAAATTTTCCCCTCAATTTTATCCTTAAAATGTTCATTGGATGAGTTATATTAATAGGAAATACAAAAATAAACTTTCATTATACCCATAGAAATAATCTCATTTTTTCATAATACTCTTACTGTTTTAATATGCCCATATATGTTGTTTCTTTATATTTTGTTCTGAGTTTTAACATCAATAGCCATTATATAGAAATATCCAATTTATTGACCTGTAGTTGTTTATAGTCATCTCAGGTTCCAGAAGTAATTATTTGGTGTCAATTTTAATTTTTAAAATATTTTATTTTGAGTCTTCTCTCTTGTTTTCTTGATTAGCAGAATCAAAACTTCAGATATTACATTACTCACAAAAATTTACTTAAAATGAATTAAAGATTGAAATGTAAGAGATAAATAGAAGAAAACACAGGGCAAAAGCTCTTGGCCTTGCTCTTGGCAAGAGTTGTAATTGTGAAACCAAAATTTGCTGTTGTTGACGTTGTTCAGTCACCCAGTCATGTCTGACTCTTGCTACCCCATGGACTGCAGCATGCCAGGCCTCCTTGTCCTTCACCATCTCCTGGACTTTGCCCAAGTTTATATTCCTTGCATTGGTGTTCCTGTCCAGCCATCTTATCCTCTGATGGCCTCTTCTCCTTCTGCTCTCATCTCGATCTTTCCCAGCATCAGGGACTTTCCCAATGAGTAGTCTGTGTGAATCAGATGACCAAAATACTGGAGTTTCTGCTTCAGCATCAGTCCTTCCATTGAATATTCAGGGTTGATATCCCTCAAGATTGACTGGTTTGTTGTCAATCTTTGCTGCTAATCCTTGCTGTCCAAGGGACTTTCAGGAATCCTCTCCAGCACAGTTCGAAGGCACCAATTCTTTGGCATTCTGCATTCTTTAAAGTCCACCTCTCACAACCATACATGTCCACTGGGAAGACCATAGCCTTTACTATATGGACCTTTGTCAGCAGAGCAATGTCTCTGATTTTCAACACACTGACTAGGTTTGTCATCACTTTCCCACCAAGAAGCAATTGCCTTCTGACTTCATGGCTGCAGTCACCATCTGCAGTGATTTTGGATCCCAAAAGGAGAAACCTGTCACTCCTTCCACCTTTTCCCCTTCTATTTACCAAGCAGTAGTGGGGCCAGATGCCATGATCTTATTTATTTATTTATTTAATATTTAGTTGTAAGTCAGCTCTTTCACTCTCCTTCATCCTCATCAAGAGGCTCTTTAGTTCCTCTTTGATTTCTTCCATTAGAGTGGTATCATCCACATATCTGAGGTTGTTGATGTTTCTTCTACATATCTTCATTCCAACTTGCAATTCATCCAGCTTTGGACTTCTCATGATGTGCTCAGCATACTTGTTAAACAAACAGGGTGACAAT
The DNA here is from genome assembly GCA_006410735.1 of Raphicerus campestris. NCBI lineage: Eukaryota > Metazoa > Chordata > Mammalia > Artiodactyla > Bovidae > Raphicerus > Raphicerus campestris. The sequence continues at coordinate 371,296 of SJYW01047771.1, read as the reverse complement.
AGACAGCCCTGGCGTACTCCTTTATTGATCTTTAATCCATCAGTTGTTTCATACAGGGTTCTAAATGTTGCTTCTTGACCCGCATACAGATTTCTCAGGAGACAGGTAAGATGATCTGGTATTCCTATCTCTAAGCTTTCCACAGTTTGTCATGATCCACACAGTCAAAGGCTTTAGCATAGTTGATTCAACAGATATATATATATATATATTTTTTTTTTTTCTGAAATTCCTTCGCTTTCTCTATAATCCAGTGAATGTTGGAAATTTGATCCAGATTGATCCAATTAGTTCCTATTCCTTTTCTAAACACAGATTGGACATCTAGAAGTTCTTGGTTCAATAATACTGAAGCCTAGCATGCAAGATTTTATGCATGATCTTCCTAGCATTGAAGATGAGTACAACTTTCTGATGGTTAGTACATTCTTTGGTTACACTCTTCTTGGGAATTGGGATGAGGATTGACTTTTCCCAGTCCTGTGACCACTGTTGGGTCTTCCAGACTTGTTGACATAATAACTGCAAAACTTTGATGGCATCCTCCTTTAGGGATCTGAATAGTTCTGCTGGAATGTCATCACATCTGCTAGCTTAATTAACAGCATTGCTTCTTAAGACCCACTTTACTTTGCACTCCAGAATTTCTTGCTATGGGTGACTAACTACACGATCATAGTAATCTGGAAATCTTCGGTAATCTGAAGATTTTTTTTTTTTAATATGGTTCTTCTGTGTATTCTTTCCATCTCTTCTTGATCTCTTCAGCATCTACTAGGTCTCTAAAGTTACTGTGCTTTAATGTGCCCATCTTTGGGAGAAATATTCCCTTGATAATTCCAATTTTCCTGAAGCGATCTCTAGTCATTCCTCTCCTGTTGTTTTCTTCCAGTTTTACACACAGTTTATTGAATAAGACCTTCTTGTCTCTTCTAGCTATTCTTTGAAACTCTGCATTTTATTGGATGTACCTTTCCCTCTCATCGGGCTTCCTTGGTGGTTCAGATGGTAAAGTGTCTGCCTGCAATGCAGGAGACCCAGGTTCGATTCTGGGCTAGGGAAGATCCCCTGGAGAAGGAAATGGCAACCCACTCCAGCACTCTTGCCTGGAAAATCCCATGGATGGATGAGCCTGATAGGCTACAGTACATGGGGTCGCAAAGCTCAGATAGGAATGAGCGACTTCACTTTCCCTCTCTCCCTTGCTTTTCACTTTATTTTTTTTTTTCTGCTATTCATAGCAACACCACACACAACCACTTTGCCTTCTTGACTCTGATCTGTTTTATGAAGACCTACAAGACCTCCTAGAGCTAACACCTAAAAAATATGTTGTATTCATCATTAGGGATTGAAATGCATAAATAGGAACTCAAGATATACCTGGAGTAACAGGCACATTTGGTCTTGGAGAACTAAATGAAGCTGGGCAAAGGCTAATGGAATTTTGCCAATAGAATACACTAGTCATAGAAAATGCACTTTATCAACAACACAAGAGATGACTTTACACATGGATATCACCAAATGGTCAATACTAAAATCAAATTGATTACAGTCTTTGTAGCCAAAGATGGAGAAACTGTATACAGTCAACAAAAACAATACCTGGAACTGACTATGGCTCAGATCATCAGCTTCTCATAGCAAGATTCAAGCTTAAAATAAATAAATAAATAAAACTGGGATAAAGCTTAGGCCAGACAGATATGACTTAAGTCAAATCCAGTATAAATTTTCAGTAGAGGGAATCAACAGATTCAAAGGACTATATCTAGATAATAGTGTCCTTGAAAAACTATGGGCTGTAGTCTGTAATACTGTACAGGAGGCAGCTAACAAGACCATCCCAAACAAACCAAAAGTACAAGCAACAAAAGCAATTAAGCTTTTGGGCCTGCAATTAAGCTAAAAAGCTTCTGCTCAACAAAGGAAATAAATTGAATGTACAGAATAGCATCCTTTGAAATAGAGATATTTGTAAACCAACTATCCTACAAGATGTTAATATCTAAAATATGTAAGACACTCATAGAACTTAACAACAATACTAATAATAATCCACTTTTAAAAATGGGTAGAGGAGAATAGACATTTTCCCAAAGAAAACATACAAATGGCCATTCAGTTCACTTCAATCATTCAATCATATCTAACTCTTTGTGACTCTATGGACTGCAGCATTCTAGGCTTCCTGTTCCGTCAAAAACTCCTGAAGCTTGTTCAGACTCAATGTTCATTGACCCAGTGATGCCAAACAACCATTTCATCCTCTGTCATCCCCTTCTCCTCCCGCCTTCAATCTTTCCCAGCATCAGGGTGAAGGGTTAATGTGGCCACAATAGGGAAAGCAGAGATATGCATGCAAGCAGGTCTCTCTGCTCAAGGCTGAATGTGCTGGCAAGCGAGGCATTCTGCCAAGGAGTCTGGACACAGCCTTGAGTTTACTGGTCCTTTGCTAACGAGGGAGCATTCTTTTCTTTTGATAAAAGAAGAGAAGAGGGCTCTGGACAGACCTTGCAGTAAACAGAGGTCTCACTACCCTTGCTGTATGATAACATGTATGCATCTGCGCTGTACTTAAAAGGCTTATTCATGCAGTCTGGAATTCTGCCTAGGGGGCTATATAATAATAAACCACAATTATTTGTGCAGTCTTTTCCTCCGGCCAGAGTGTGTGTGTGTCTCCTATACATCTCGTATGTCCTGTGTGTTTTATGTCATTTCACTCGTAATCTCCAGTAATCAACATCTGGCACCCAACGTGGGGCTCGAGTGAAACCAAAAGGGTGAGTAACCCCAGGGGGATTTTAAAATCCATAGCAGGGGAACTTTCGGAAAAATCATGGGGAATTCCTCACCCTGGCAGGCAGGGGAGCTTTCAAGAATATCATGGGTAATTCCTCACCCTGGCAGGCAGGGGATCATTATCATTATGGGCACAATACATGGAGTTAGTCAAAGGACTTCTCCACTCCATAGGGATTAAGATCTCAACTCGTCGATTGAATGAGCTCTTTTGCTTGGTGGAACAACATTGTCATTGGTTTCAGTATCAAACTAAGTTACAGTTAAATTTAAAGGAATAGAATACAATTCAAAAGGAATTGAAAAAGCAACATCAGAAGGGTAATGTGATACCTTTAAAGTTATGGATTTTGTGTAATGCTATAACACAGGCTTTGANTTTCTTTTTCTTCTCACCTTCTTCTCCTTCTTCTTCATCATCATCTTCTTCTTCTTCTTCTACTTCTTCTTCTTCTTCTTCTTGTTCTTCTTCTTCTTCTTCTTGTTCTTCTTCTTCTTCTTCCCACCTTCTTCTTGCTCTGCTTCTTCTCACCTTCTTCTGGTTCTTCTTCTACTTTTCACCTTCTTCTTCTTCTCACCTTCTGCTTCTCCTTCTTTTTTTTTTGGAACTTCTTCTTTTTCTCACCTTCTTCTTGTCCTTCCTCTTCTTCTTACCTTCTTCTTCTTTTCTCAAATTCTTCTTCTTCTTCTCACCTTCTTCTTCTTCTTAATATCTTCTTCTTCTCACCTTCTTCATGTTTTTCCTCTTCTTCTGACCTTCTTCTTCTTCTTTTTCCTCTTCTTCGAATACTTCTTCTTCTTCTCATCTTCTTCTTCTTTTTCTCACCTTCTTCTTGTTGTTCTCAACTTCTTCTTCTTCTTCTCACCTTCTTCTTCTTCTTCCTCTTGTTCTTCCTCTTCTTCTTCCCCTTCTTCTTTTTCTTCTTCCTCTGCTTCTTCTTATCATCTTCCTCGTCTTCTTCTCACCTTCTTCTTCTTCACACTCTCTTCTTCTTCTCAACTCTTCTTCTT
>SJYW01047771.1:350583-362740 GCA_006410735.1 Raphicerus campestris | reverse complement strand
AAATGCACTGGTCATAGCAAACACCCTCTTCCAACAACACAAGAGTAGACTCTACACATGGACATCAGCAGATGGTCTACACCGAAATCGGATTGATTATGTTCTTTGCAGCCAAAGATGGAGAAGCTCTATACAGTCAGCAAAAACAAGGCAAGGAGCTGACTGTGGCTCAGATCATGAACCCCTTATTGCCAAATTCAGACTTAAATTGAAAAAAGAAGGGAAAACCGCTAGACCATTCAGGTATGACCTCAATCAAAACCCTTATGATTATACAGTGGGAGTGAGAAACAGATTTAAGGGACTAGATCTGATCGACAGAGTGCCTGATAAACTATGGACGGAGGTTCATTACATTGTACAGGAGACAGGGATCAAGACCATTCCTGTGGAAAAATAAATGCAAAAAAGCAAATTAGCTGTCTGAGGAGGCCTTACAAATAACTGTGAAAAGAAGACAAGCAAAAAGCAAAGGAGAACAGGAACGATATAAGTGTCTGAATGCATAGTTCCAAAGAATAGCAAGACTTCCTCTTTGATCAATGCAAAGAAATAAAGGAAAACAACAGAAGGGGAAGACTAGAGATCTCATCAAGAAAATTAGAGATGCCAAGGGAATCTTTCATGCAAAGATGGGCTCGATAAAGGACAGAAATGGTATCTACCTAACAGAAGCAGAAGATATTAAGAAGTGGCAAGAATACACAGAAGAACTGTACAAAAAAGATCTTCATGACCCAGATAATCACGATGGTGTGATCACTCACCTAGAGCCAGACATCCTGGAATGTGAAGTCAAGGGGGCCTTAGAAAGCATCACTACGAACAAAGCTAGTGGAGGAAATGGAATTCCAGTGGAGCTATTTCAAATCCTAAAAGATGATGCTGTGAAAGTGCTGCAGTCAATATGCCAGCAAATTTGGAAAACTCAGCAGTGGCCACAGGACTGGAAAAGGTCAGTTTTCATTCCAATCCCAAAGAAAGGCAATGCCAAAGAATGCTCAAACTACCACACAATTGCAGTCATCTCACACGCCTAGTAAAATAATGCTCAAAATTCTGCAAGCCACATTTCCGCAATATGTGAACCATGAAATTCCAGATGTTCAAGCTGGTTTTAGAAAAGGCAGGGGAACCAGAGATCAAACTGCCAACATCCATTGGATCATGGAAAAAGCAACATAGTTCCAAAAAAATATCTATTTCTGCTTTATTGACTATACCAAAGCCTTTGACTGTGTGGATCACAATAAACAGTGGAAAATTCTGAAAGAGATGGGAATACCAGACCACCTGACNATCAAACTGCCAACATCCATTGGATCATGGAAAAAGCAACATAGTTCCAAAAAAATATCTATTTCTGCTTTATTGACTATACCAAAGCCTTTGACTGTGTGGATCACAATAAACAGTGGAAAATTCTGAAAGAGATGGAAATACCAGACCACCTTACTTGCCTCTTGAGAAACTCCAGGAGTTGGTGATGGACAGGGAGGCCTGGTGTGCTGTGACTCATGGGGTCGCAAAGAGTCGGACACTACTGAGTGACTGAACTGTAACAGCACTATAGCAAACATGAGAGTCTAAAGAAAAATACATAAAGAAAATAATAAGTAGATAAAGAATGATTTTGGAGCAAAAGTTAATGTAACTAGTGGAGAAAAGAATGATCAGAATATACCAGGTCCAGTTTTTCTGGAACTNCTGTAACAGCACTATAGCAAACATGAGAGTCTAAAGAAAAATACATAAAGAAAATAATAAGTAGATAAAGAATGATTTTGGAGCAAAAGTTAATGTAACTAGTGGAGAAAAGAATGATCAGAATATACCAGGTCCAGTTTTTCTCATAAGGCTGAATTCTACTTTTAGGTGCTAAAACTTAAGATAAACTTGATAATAATTGAATATTAAAATTATAATTCTGTAAACTTCATCAATTATAGGTCTCTGAAAATATATTAAGGTTAAAGAAGGATGCCTATGATGAGAACATGTTGCAATAGAAATGAATTTTTCTAATAACGCTTCACTGAGAAACCTAACAAACAGGTATATTGCTTTGATAAAGGAATTAAGTTAGCCTTACCCTAAAGTCTAATCTGGACCCACTCTCACAAAGGGGTCAAAGTCTCACAAACTCTAACGTTCTTTTAGGGAATACAGCAAAATCTAGCAAGAAAAAGTGAAATTCAAATTGCTTACCATCCAATTATAATTCAGTCATAAATTCTAATAAGCAGGAAACTATGATCCATAATCAGAACACAAAACAATCAATAGAAAGAGATCCAGAACTCACAAAGTTTTCTGGTTTCCAAATTATCTCTAATTGATGGTTTTTTTTTTCCTCCTTGTGAAGACTCTACTCAATATGATTTTGTTTTATTCTTGTTGGTATAATTGTTGAATACATTGCTAGTGGGAATGAAAACTGCCACAGTAACTTTAGAAAACATTTTGGAGGTTGTTTTCAAAGCTACACTTACTAAAAGATCCAGTTAGGGAACTAGTTTCCCTTTGGTACTTACTCAAGTGAAGTCAAAGCATATGTTCAACATATATTTGTACATAAATGTTCATAATAGCCAAATTATTCAGTTCAATTCATTTCATTTCAGTCTCTCAGTCGTGTCCGACTCTTTGCAACTCCATGGATCACAGCACGCCAGGCCTCCCTGTCGATCACCAGCTCTCAGAGTTCACTCAAACTCATGTCCATTGAGTAAGTGAGGCCATCCAGCCATCTCATCCTCTGTCGTCCCCTTCTCCTGTCCCCAGTCCCTCCCAGCATCAGGGACTGTTCCAATGAGTCAACTGTTCACATGAGGAGGTACAAGTATTGGAGTTTCAGCTCTAGCATCAACCTTTCAGTGAACATCCAGGACTGGTCTCCTTTAGGATGGACTGGTTGGATCTCCTTGCAGTCCAATGGACTTTCAAGAGTCTTCTCCAACACCGCAGTTCAAAAGAATCAATTCTTTGGCACTCATTTTTCTTCACAGTCCAACTCTCACATCGATACATGACCACTGGAAAAACCATAGCCTTGACTAGATGAACCTTTGTTTGCAAAGTAATGTCTCTGCTTTTCAATATGCTATCTAAGTTGGTCATAACTTTCCTTCCAAGGAGTAAGTGTCTTTAATTTCATGGCTGCAGTCACCATCTGCAGTGATTTTGGAGCCCCCCAAAATAAAGCCTGAGATTGTTTCCACTGTCTTCCCATGTATTTGCCATGAAGTGATGGGACCAGATGCCATGATCTTAGAATGCTGAGCTTTAAGCCAACTTTTTAATTCTCCTCTTTCACTTTCATCAAGAGGCTTTTTAGTTCCTCTTCACTTTCTGCCATAAGAGTGGTGTCATCTGCATATCTGAGGTTATTGATATTTCTCCCAACAATCTTGATTACAGCTTGTGCTTCTTTCAGACCAGCGTTTCTCATGATGTACTCTGCATAGAAGTTAAGTAAGCAGGGTGACAATATACAGCCTTGACATACTCCTTTTCCTATTTGGAACCAGTCTGTTGCTCCATGTCCAGTTCTAACTCTAGCTTCTGACCTGCATATAGGTTTCTCAAGAGGCAGGTCAGGTGGTCTGGTATGCCCATCTCTTTCAGAATTTTCTAGTTTCTTGTGATCCACATAGTCAGAGGCTTTGGCATAGTCAATAAAGCAGAAATACATGTTTTTTCTGGAACTCTCTTGCTTTTCCATGTTCCAGTGGATGTTGGCAATTTGATCTCTTATTCCTCTGTCTTTTCTAAAAACAGCTTGAACACTTGGAAGTTCATGGTTCATGTATTGCTGAAGCCTGACTTGGAGAATTTTGAGCATTACTTTACTAGCATGTGAGATGACTGCAATTGTGTGGTAGTTTAAGCATTCTCTGTCATTGCCTTTCTTTGGGATTGGAATGAAAACTGACTTTTTTCAGTCCTGTGGCCACTGCTGAGTTTTCCAAATTTGCTGGCATATTGACTGCAGCACTTTCACAGCTTCATCTTTCAGGATTTGAAATAGCTCCACTGGACTTCCATCACCTCCACTAGCTTTGTTCGTAGTGATGCTTTCTAAGGCCCCCTTGACTTCACACTCCAGGATGTCTGACTCTAGGTGAGTTTTCACACCATTGTGATTATCTGGGTAATGAAGATCTTCTTTGTACAGTTCTTCTGTGTATTCTTGCCATGTCTTCTTAATATCTTTACTTCTGTTAGGTCCATACCATTTCTGGTAAGACAAATCATTTATGGTACCCCATTGTCTCTCAGCAAGTCAATAAGCAAATTTTGATGTACTCCTATAAAGGACTACTGCTCACTAGTAAAAAGGAAACTACTGATATGCACAACATGAATGAGTCTCAGAGTCATTATAGGAAGTGAAAAAAGCCAAATACAGACATTTATAAAACATTGTTAGAAAACATCACAGCCTCAGGGACTGAAAGCAAATCTGAGTTTGTTAGATGCTGAAGCAGAAGGAAGGAAATTGACTATAAAGTACCATAAAGGAGTATGTACATATGTTTATATATATACATATATATTTCTATTTTATTTATAGATATAAATGTATATTTATATTTCATATTATATATTAATTCAAGGCTAGTTGAATTTTAAACTTAAGTTGGAGAATTTTATTTTACTATTTGTTAACTATACCTCAATAAACTGAGTGAAAATAAGAATAAATTTGGAGGTAGAGCCATTCTAAGACTTGAGACAGCTTCACCAAATTTTAAGTTTCCTGTTTTTAAAAAAGAAAAAATCTGGGTAAATAAAGCATATTAACATCAAACAAAATCTGCTCACATTCAAAGAAAGCCTTGAAATAGCACCGGGTAAACAGAATTGCAGTAAAATTGGCAAAAAGAGATAAACACTACTTTAGTGTATTAAGAAAGCTAAGGATTTTGCAAGATTTAAATAAAATAGGTTTAAAAATTAAATATATGATTTTGAGTCTATTATTGGGATGTTTAGATTTTTGCCCCCATTTGATTTGTATAGTATCATACACTTACAGGGATAATAAAATAACAAGAGCAAGAATTACATAAAATTAATGACACTACTCATAAGTTTTCTTATAGTTGGCATGCTCCCTGTGGAAAAAGACAGTCATCAGTCTCATTTTAGAACACTCTGATTGGCAGCTCCTCCCCATTCTGGACAACCAAACTATATGCTCAGTGTTTTCTTAAGAATTGTTTGCCTCTCTTACACAACAACTAATGCATTTAGGAAAATATGTTACTTTCAACACCAGCTTTCTTAATGCTGATTGCATCCTTGTGACATGAAAAACCTGTATCAGTGATTTCATCCACAACCAACTGGCTGAACTTTCACTTGAGAGGCACGTATCGATCCATTCATCCATCCATTGATTCAGTTTTTTTTCTTTAATAAATTCACTCAAGATCTATTGAATATCGTTTCTGTACCAGATATTCTGCTAAGCACTGGGGACGTGGTAAAGAAATTATGTAGAGCTTTGATATTAGATATTCAGTCTAGTGGAAGAGACAAACTTGCAAGTGCAAAACCACATGAACATGCTTGATTAGTATTTTTTTAATAAGGTGCTTGGAAATAATGTATTATGGTTTTAGAAGCTTAGAGAATATGAAATTCAAATAAAAATTTGATTACAAACATCTGAGCAAAAATTGCAAAATGACAAAATTAATAAACTTAAGGTATATTAATAACAGAGTTGGAGATCAGTGGTTGAGTCTTGATAAAAAAATTTATAAGAAATGTCAAATGACAAAAGTCTTTCATTAGCAAGTAAAGGCTACATATAGGTATATTACTATATACAAATAGAAGGGAATAAGTAAGCAGTGATAGAGGAATGGGCAACTGAAAAATTTGTATTGCCACAAACTGAATATATTANCTATTTCAAATCCTAAAAGATGATGCTGTGAAAGTGCTGCAGTCAATATGCCAGCAAATTTGGAAAACTCAGCAGTGGCCACAGGACTGGAAAAGGTCAGTTTTCATTCCAATCCCAAAGAAAGGCAATGCCAAAGAATGCTCAAACTACCACACAATTGCAGTCATCTCACACGCCTAGTAAAATAATGCTCAAAATTCTGCAAGCCACATTTCCGCAATATGTGAACCATGAAATTCCAGATGTTCAAGCTGGTTTTAGAAAAGGCAGGGGAACCAGAGATCAAACTGCCAACATCCATTGGATCATGGAAAAAGCAACATAGTTCCAAAAAAATATCTATTTCTGCTTTATTGACTATACCAAAGCCTTTGACTGTGTGGATCACAATAAACAGTGGAAAATTCTGAAAGAGATGGAAATACCAGACCACCTTACTTGCCTCTTGAGAAACTCCAGGAGTTGGTGATGGACAGGGAGGCCTGGTGTGCTGTGACTCATGGGGTCGCAAAGAGTCGGACACTACTGAGTGACTGAACTGTAACAGCACTATAGCAAACATGAGAGTCTAAAGAAAAATACATAAAGAAAATAATAAGTAGATAAAGAATGATTTTGGAGCAAAAGTTAATGTAACTAGTGGAGAAAAGAATGATCAGAATATACCAGGTCCAGTTTTTCTCATAAGGCTGAATTCTACTTTTAGGTGCTAAAACTTAAGATAAACTTGATAATAATTGAATATTAAAATTATAATTCTGTAAACTTCATCAATTATAGGTCTCTGAAAATATATTAAGGTTAAAGAAGGATGCCTATGATGAGAACATGTTGCAATAGAAATGAATTTTTCTAATAACGCTTCACTGAGAAACCTAACAAACAGGTATATTGCTTTGATAAAGGAATTAAGTTAGCCTTACCCTAAAGTCTAATCTGGACCCACTCTCACAAAGGGGTCAAAGTCTCACAAACTCTAACGTTCTTTTAGGGAATACAGCAAAATCTAGCAAGAAAAAGTGAAATTCAAATTGCTTACCATCCAATTATAATTCAGTCATAAATTCTAATAAGCAGGAAACTATGATCCATAATCAGAACACAAAACAATCAATAGAAAGAGATCCAGAACTCACAAAGTTTTCTGGTTTCCAAATTATCTCTAATTGATGGTTTTTTTTTTCCTCCTTGTGAAGACTCTACTCAATATGATTTTGTTTTATTCTTGTTGGTATAATTGTTGAATACATTGCTAGTGGGAATGAAAACTGCCACAGTAACTTTAGAAAACATTTTGGAGGTTGTTTTCAAAGCTACACTTACTAAAAGATCCAGTTAGGGAACTAGTTTCCCTTTGGTACTTACTCAAGTGAAGTCAAAGCATATGTTCAACATATATTTGTACATAAATGTTCATAATAGCCAAATTATTCAGTTCAATTCATTTCATTTCAGTCTCTCAGTCGTGTCCGACTCTTTGCAACTCCATGGATCACAGCACGCCAGGCCTCCCTGTCGATCACCAGCTCTCAGAGTTCACTCAAACTCATGTCCATTGAGTAAGTGAGGCCATCCAGCCATCTCATCCTCTGTCGTCCCCTTCTCCTGTCCCCAGTCCCTCCCAGCATCAGGGACTGTTCCAATGAGTCAACTGTTCACATGAGGAGGTACAAGTATTGGAGTTTCAGCTCTAGCATCAACCTTTCAGTGAACATCCAGGACTGGTCTCCTTTAGGATGGACTGGTTGGATCTCCTTGCAGTCCAATGGACTTTCAAGAGTCTTCTCCAACACCGCAGTTCAAAAGAATCAATTCTTTGGCACTCATTTTTCTTCACAGTCCAACTCTCACATCGATACATGACCACTGGAAAAACCATAGCCTTGACTAGATGAACCTTTGTTTGCAAAGTAATGTCTCTGCTTTTCAATATGCTATCTAAGTTGGTCATAACTTTCCTTCCAAGGAGTAAGTGTCTTTAATTTCATGGCTGCAGTCACCATCTGCAGTGATTTTGGAGCCCCCCAAAATAAAGCCTGAGATTGTTTCCACTGTCTTCCCATGTATTTGCCATGAAGTGATGGGACCAGATGCCATGATCTTAGAATGCTGAGCTTTAAGCCAACTTTTTAATTCTCCTCTTTCACTTTCATCAAGAGGCTTTTTAGTTCCTCTTCACTTTCTGCCATAAGAGTGGTGTCATCTGCATATCTGAGGTTATTGATATTTCTCCCAACAATCTTGATTACAGCTTGTGCTTCTTTCAGACCAGCGTTTCTCATGATGTACTCTGCATAGAAGTTAAGTAAGCAGGGTGACAATATACAGCCTTGACATACTCCTTTTCCTATTTGGAACCAGTCTGTTGCTCCATGTCCAGTTCTAACTCTAGCTTCTGACCTGCATATAGGTTTCTCAAGAGGCAGGTCAGGTGGTCTGGTATGCCCATCTCTTTCAGAATTTTCTAGTTTCTTGTGATCCACATAGTCAGAGGCTTTGGCATAGTCAATAAAGCAGAAATACATGTTTTTTCTGGAACTCTCTTGCTTTTCCATGTTCCAGTGGATGTTGGCAATTTGATCTCTTATTCCTCTGTCTTTTCTAAAAACAGCTTGAACACTTGGAAGTTCACGGTTCATGTATTGCTGAAGCCTGACTTGGAGAATTTTGAGCATTACTTTACTAGCATGTGAGATGACTGCAATTGTGTGGTAGTTTAAGCATTCTCTGTCATTGCCTTTCTTTGGGATTGGAATGAAAACTGACTTTTTTCAGTCCTGTGGCCACTGCTGAGTTTTCCAAATTTGCTGGCATATTGACTGCAGCACTTTCACAGCTTCATCTTTCAGGATTTGAAATAGCTCCACTGGACTTCCATCACCTCCACTAGCTTTGTTCGTAGTGATGCTTTCTAAGGCCCCCTTGACTTCACACTCCAGGATGTCTGACTCTAGGTGAGTTTTCACACCATTGTGATTATCTGGGTAATGAAGATCTTCTTTGTACAGTTCTTCTGTGTATTCTTGCCATGTCTTCTTAATATCTTTACTTCTGTTAGGTCCATACCATTTCTGGTAAGACAAATCATTTATGGTACCCCATTGTCTCTCAGCAAGTCAATAAGCAAATTTTGATGTACTCCTATAAAGGACTACTGCTCACTAGTAAAAAGGAAACTACTGATATGCACAACATGAATGAGTCTCAGAGTCATTATAGGAAGTGAAAAAAGCCAAATACAGACATTTATAAAACATTGTTAGAAAACATCACAGCCTCAGGGACTGAAAGCAAATCTGAGTTTGTTAGATGCTGAAGCAGAAGGAAGGAAATTGACTATAAAGTACCATAAAGGAGTATGTACATATGTTTATATATATACATATATATTTCTATTTTATTTATAGATATAAATGTATATTTATATTTCATATTATATATTAATTCAAGGCTAGTTGAATTTTAAACTTAAGTTGGAGAATTTTATTTTACTATTTGTTAACTATACCTCAATAAACTGAGTGAAAATAAGAATAAATTTGGAGGTAGAGCCATTCTAAGACTTGAGACAGCTTCACCAAATTTTAAGTTTCCTGTTTTTAAAAAAGAAAAAATCTGGGTAAATAAAGCATATTAACATCAAACAAAATCTGCTCACATTCAAAGAAAGCCTTGAAATAGCACCGGGTAAACAGAATTGCAGTAAAATTGGCAAAAAGAGATAAACACTACTTTAGTGTATTAAGAAAGCTAAGGATTTTGCAAGATTTAAATAAAATAGGTTTAAAAATTAAATATATGATTTTGAGTCTATTATTGGGATGTTTAGATTTTTGCCCCCATTTGATTTGTATAGTATCATACACTTACAGGGATAATAAAATAACAAGAGCAAGAATTACATAAAATTAATGACACTACTCATAAGTTTTCTTATAGTTGGCATGCTCCCTGTGGAAAAAGACAGTCATCAGTCTCATTTTAGAACACTCTGATTGGTAGCTTCTCCCCATTCTGGACAACCAAACTATATGCTCAGTGTTTTCTTAAGAATTGTTTGCCTCTCTTACACAACAACTAATGCATTTAGGAAAATATGTTACTTTCAACACTAGCTTTCTTAATGCTGATTGCATCCTTGTGACATGAAAAACCTGTATCAGTGATTTCATCCACAACCAACTGGCTGAACTTTCACTTGAGAGGCACGTATCGATCCATTCATCCATCCATTGATTCAGTTTTTTTTCTTTAATAAATTCACTCAAGATCTATTGAATATCGTTTCTGTACCAGATATTCTGCTAAGCACTGAGGACGTGGTAAAGAAATTATGTAGAGCTTTGATATTAGATATTCAGTCTAGTGGAAGAGACAAACTTGCAAGTGCAAAACCACATGAACATGCTTGATTAGTATTTTTTTAATAAGGTGCTTGGAAATAATGTATTATGGTTTTAGAAGCGTAGACAATATGAAATTCAAATAGAAATTTGATTACAAACATCTGAGCAAAAATTGAAAAATGACAAAATTAATAAACTTAAGGTATATTAATAACAGAGTTGGAGATCAGTGGTTGAGTCTTGATAAAAAATATTTTTAAGAAATGTCAAATGACAAAAGTCTTTCATTAGCAAGTAAAGGCTACATATAGGTATATTACTATATACAAATAAAAGGGAATAAGTAAGCAGTGATAGAGGAATGGGCAACTGAAAAATTTGTATTGCCACAAACTGAATATATTACTTGAATGGGTTAATATTAAACATAGATATTGCTTACCCATGGAGAAATATCTTATCTCCCTTATGGGCATTCCATTACTCTTTGTATCTTTTTATTAATATAGCTTTCATTTGAGAAACTCATTTTAAGGTTTTTATTTTAATATAATCTCTAGCAAGCTGTGTGACTTGAATAAAAATTAGCCATTCTCTTCCTTTTTTCATTTTCATATAATTGTTTTTCTAGTTTTTCATATAAGAATTGTTTTCTCTTTAAACCGTAGCATTGACACCATTTTCTTCCCAGGAAAGGAAGGGTTGCTTTTACAGAAAGGAAGGAAGAAAGGGTATCTGAACACACTTCACTGTAAGATATGGTTTTCTTATGCTTTCTGGAAAAAAAAATTGGTTTATTATCAAACAGTTTTCCAGTGAAAATATTAGTTTTATTGTCTCCTTACTTTGATTCAGACAATTTTATGGAACCCATGCTATGGCTTTGCAATGCTCAGGGTGCCATTTGTACCAAGTGAGTTATGCACTGTAGCACTCCAGAAAGCTGTTTCTATCATGCTGAGTTGAGACACTGTGCCTGGCTGTGGATAAGTAGACATGGGGATGGGGAGATGATCTCGGAGATCTGGATTGACTTATCTGCACTTCCATGCATAAATCAGATAGCTAGTGGGAACCTACTATAACCCAGGGAGTTCAGTTGGGTGCTCTGTGATAATTTGGATGAATGGGAATGGGTGGGAGAGGGACGTCTAAGAGGGAGAGGATATATGTATATTTACAACTGATTCACTGCGTTGTATAGCAAAAGCTAATACAACATTGTAAAGCAACTACTGTTGTTGCTGTTTCAGTCACCAAATTGCTCTGACTCTTTTGAGACCCCATGAATTGTAGTCTGCTAGGCTACTCTGTCTATGGGTTTTCTCAGGCCAAAATACTAGAGTAGGTTGACAGTTCCTTCTCCAAGGGATTCTCAACCAAGTGATGGAACCCACATCTAGTACATCTCTTAAACTGACATGCAGTTTCTTTACCACTAAGCCACCAGGGATGTCCAAATCAACTATACTCCAAAAAAAAAAAAAAAAAAAAAAAAACCAAANCCAGGCTACTCTGTCTATGGGTTTTCTTAGGCCAAAATACTGGAGTAGGTTGACAGTTCCTTCTCCAAGGGATTCTCAACCAAGTGATGGAACCATCTAGTACATCTCTTAAACTGACATGCAGTTTCTTTACCACTGAGCCACCAGGGATGCCCAAATCAACTATACTCCATAAAACAAACAAACAAAAAACCCCATGGGATAAAAGGATGGTTAAAATTCAGAGATTCCTGGCCTGGGGGAGCGCCTCTGCAAACCTGCTCTTTGATTAGTTTTTTATGTTCTTTTCCAGTTATTCACAGTAACACTGGCCCATGTTGCCAGAATCAGACCTGTACCAAATATGTACAATAGATGTAGGGGACATACACCCTCGAAAAATCACC
>SJYW01047771.1:309371-340295 GCA_006410735.1 Raphicerus campestris | reverse complement strand
TTTTTTTTTTTTTTTTTTTGCCTTTTCTTACTTTTCTTTTTTCCATTTCTTTTTGGTTTACATTTGTTTTTCATTTAATTTTCAATATATTTTGTTTATTTTTCTCTTGTTATTTGTTGTTGTTTTGTTCTGTTTCACTTTTTATATTATTGTGTGTTTGTTTAATATTTTCTTTGGGTTTTTTGAGTTTACTTTCTGTTTATGTTGTTTTTATTTTTATTGTTTTTGCTTTTTTTTTTTTCTTTTACGTTGTTCTCTTGATTTTTATTCTCTATTTTTTTTTTTAAACTTGCCTTTTCTTTGGCTCTGCTTTCATCATTTGTCTTGCTTTTTCTTCCTCTGGGCATGCTGCACATTTAGCAGGGCCTTGGTTCCCTGGCCAGTTGTTGGTCTGAGCCTCTGTGGTAATAGTTTTGAATCCCAAGATGCTGGAACACAAGAACAGTTCCAGAGAATGTTAATCAATATGAGCTCTGGAGGTCTCCACTGCTACATCAGGATCCGGTTCACCTAACTGCCTTCAGTTTCCTGTGCTGGGTGCCCTGATACTAACTAGCAAGACAGGAACACAGCTTTACTCATTAGAAGACAGACTGTCTAAAATTGCACTAAGCTCACAAACATCCCAAAACATATCACCTGACTCAGCCTTGCCCATTACAGGAACACGATTTAGCTCCACCCACTGGTCTCTACACAAAGAAACCTACACAAGCTCCTGGACCAACTTCACCCACCAAAAAGCAGAAGCAAGAGGAACTAGGACCCAGTTGCCTGAAGAAAGGAGAACACAAGCATAGTAAGATAGACAAAATTAAGTAACAGAGAAGTATCAAACAGATAATGAAGCAAGGTAAAAATCCACAAGACCAAATAAATGAAGAGTATATAGGCAACCTCCTTGAAAAAGAATTCAGAGTAATGACAGTTAAGATGATTTAAGATCTTAGAAACAGAATAGAGCCATGAATGGAGAAAACACAAAAAATGTCTAACAAGGATACAGAACTAAAGAAAAATGAACAATAAAATAACTAAAATGAAAAATTCACTGGAGAAACTGAAGCAGGAAAAAAATCAACTAAAATAGAAGTCAGCATGGTAGAAATAACTGCCACAAAGCAGAATAAAGAGAAAAAATGCAAAAGAGGACAATCTCAGAGAACTCTGGGACAATGTTAATCATACCAGCTTTTGACTTATAAGGGTTCCAGAAGAAGAGAAAGAGTCTTAAGAAAATATTTGAATATATTATAGTTGAAAAATTCCCTAACAGGAAAGAAAATAGCTAAACAAGTCCAAAAAGCACAGAGAATCCCACACAGAATAAACCCAAGGAGAAGCATGTAAAGACATATATAATCAAAATAACAAAACTCAAGTACAAATAAAAACATATTAAAATGTTAAATATTAATATCCACAAAAGTGGAAATCAACAGTAATACAGCAATACTTGAGGACTTTAACATTTAACACACACCAATGGACAGAATATCGAAACTGAAAATTAATATGGAAACACAATCCTTAAATGACACAACAGACCAGATAGACTTAATTTATATTTATAGAACCTTTCATCTGATAGCAGAAGAACACATTTTCTTCTCAACTGCACGTGAAATATTCTTCAGGGTAGATTACATCTTGGATCACAACTCAAACCTCAGCAAATTTAAGAAAAGTGAAATGGAATCAAGCAGCTTTTCTGACCACAATGCTATCAGATTAGAAATCAGCCACAGAAAGGGAGTGATTAGTGGGAAGTTTATATCTTGTGTGCTGAGTTCACTCTGTTCTCTTGTTCCCCTTCTCTGACTTGAGCTCACAATCTTCCCTGCCATTCCCTGTTCTCAAGAGACACAATTCATCTTCCCCAGCAAATGGGCTGCTCAGATTTCAGCAGAGTATAGCATGCAGCCCCATTTGACCTGGCTCTCAGGACACAGTACCAACCCACCAAAGGGTCCACACAGTCTGTGTGTTATGATCAGTATAATACCTATAATTACACAGTACCACCAGTGGAGAAAGGCCTCATTAAAACCAACATTCAGATAGTTCTTCCTTCTGGGTGCTATGGAAGAGTAGCTCCACATTTTGGCTAAGCTACAAAATACTCCACAGATGTGGGAGATGGTATTATAGATGAAGGTTATGGAGGAAATGTTGGTGTTTTAATGTTTAATTTTTGCAAATAAAGGTTTGAAAAAGAAAAGTAATTGGATTGCACAACTCATTTGTGAATAGATATTTTACCCAGAAATAGAGGAATTTCAAATTTTAAATAATTCTGAGAGGGGTTCAGGAGGTTTTAATTCCACTGGAAATAATTAACATTATGCCAAAAACAGAAACTGAGAAAATGGTCAGTCATCTTGAAAACACTTTGCATAAAGTATTACAAAATTTGAGTTAAAAAACAAAAGATAAAAATACAAACACATGGAAGCTAAATTACATTCTACTAAACAACCAATAGATCACTGAATAAATCAAAGAAGAAAGTAAAAAAAATATCTAGAAACAAATGATAAATGAAAACACAACCCAAAACCTATGGGATGCAGCAAAAGCAGTTCTAATAGGGCAATATATAGCAATTCATTCTCATGTCAAGAAACAAGAAAAATCTTAAATAAACAATCCAAATTTACACCTAAAACAACTAGAGAAAGAAGAACAAACAAAACACAATGTTAGTAGAAGGAAAGAAATCATCAAGATAAGAGGTGAAATAAATGGAATAGAAATGAAGAAAATAATAGCAAAGATCAATGAAAATAGAAGCTAGTTCTTTGAAAAGATAAGCAAAATTGATAAACCATTAGCCACATTTATCATGGAAAAAGAGAGGAGACTCAAATCAAAATTATAAATGAAAAGGGAGAAGTAATAACCAATATCACAGAAATATAAAGAAATACTGCAAGCAGTTATATGCCAAAAAGTTGGACAACATGGAAGAAATGGGAAAATTCTTAGAAATATACAACCTTTTAAGAATGAACCAGGAAGAAATAGAAAATATGAACAGACCAATCACAAATAATGAAATTGAAACTGTGATTAAAAATCTTCCAGCAAACAAAAAGCTAGGACCAGATGGCTTCACCAGCAAATTCTATGAAACATTTAGAAAAAAGCTAACATCTATCCTTCTCAGTCTTCCAAAAAATTGCAGGAAAAATACTCTCAATCTCATTCTATGAAGCCACTATCACCCTCATTCCAAAACCAGACACCTCCTAAAAAAAAAATCATACACAAACAAGAAAACTACAGACCAATATCACTGATGAACATAGATGCAGAAATGAACCAAATACTAATAAACATAATCCAACAACAAATTAAAAACATCATTCACATAGCATGATTAAGTGGGATTTACCCAAGGGACTCAAGGAGTCTTCAGTGTATACAAATCAATACGATACACCATATTACCAAATTAAAGTATAACAGCAAGGACTTCTCTGGCAGTCCAATGGCTAAGACTCTTCACTACTAGTGCAAAGGGCCCAGGTTTGATCTCTGGTTAGGGAATTAGATACCAAATGCCAAAACTAAAAGTTCACTTGCCACAACTAAAAATCCCACCCACCACTACAAGGATGGAAGATCCTGCAAGCTGCAACTAAGCCCTAGCACAGCCAAATAAATATATAAATATTTTCTTAGAAAGAATAAAAACAATATAATGATCTCAGCAAATGCAGAAAATGCTTTTGACAAAATTCAACACCCATTTATGATAAAACCTCTCCAGAAAGTGGGAATAGAGGGAACTTATGTCAACATAATAAAGGTTATTTTTTAAAAAAAGCAAGCATCATTATTCATGGTGAAAAAGTAAAACCATAGCCTCTAAGATCAGGAACAAGACAAGGATGTGAACTCTTGCTTCTTTTATTCAAGATAATTTTGGAAATCCCAGCCATGACAATCAGATAATACAAATTGAAAAAGAAAAGTAAAACTATCACTGTTTCCAGATGACATGGTACTATACATAGATAATCCATAAATATGCTGGCAGAAAGCTAGCAGAACTAGTCAGTGGAATTTTTAAATTTGCAAGATGCCAATTTAATACACAGAAATGTATTACATTCCTATAAACTAACAATGAAAGATCAGAAACAGAAATTAAGGAAACTATCCCATTTACTATGCAACAAAAATAATAAGATACCTAGGCATAACCCAACCTAAGGAGGCAAAAAAAAAAAAAAAAGTACTCAAAAAACTATAAGATACTGATGAAAAAAATCAATGTTTGTGTATTGGAGTAATCAATATTATAAAAATGACTATAGGACCCATAACAATATACAGATTCAATACATCCCATATCAAATCACTATGGAAATTTTTCAGAGAATTAGAATAAAAATTTTATAATTTGTATGGAAACACAAAAGCCTTTGAATACCCAAAGCAATTTTGAGGGAAAAAAAAAATGTAGATGGAGGAATCACACTTCTCTGCCTTTAGACTATATTACAAAGCTACAGTTATCAAGATAATATGGTGTTGGCACAAAAACAGGAATATAGATCAATGTAACAGGAAAGAAAACCTAATGCTAAACCCACTTATCTATGAATACCAAATTTATGATAAAGGAGGCAAGGATATGCTGGAAAAACTGGGCAGCTATGTGTAAAAGAATAAAATTAGAAAACTCTAACACAAAAATAAAATGGATAAATGACCTAAATGTAAAGCTAGTCACTACAAAACTCTTTAGAGGAAAACACAGGTAGAATACACTTTGACATAAATCTCAGCAAGATCTTTTTTGACCCAACTCTTAGAGTAATGAAAATAAAAACAAAAATAAACAAATGGGACCCAATTAAACTAAAAAGCTTTTGTACGGCAAACAAAACCATAAACAAGACAAAAAGACAACCTTTACAATGGGAAAAAATGTTTACAAATGAAGCAACTGACAATGGATTAATACCCAAAACATACAAATAGCTCATGCAGTTCAATATCTAAAAGCAAATAACCCAATGAAAAAAATGAGAGGAAGGATTAAATAGATATTTCTCCAAAGACATAGAAATGACCAAAAAACATAAGAAAAGGTGTTCAACATCAAACTATAATCCAAAAAGATGCACGCACTCCAATGTTCATTAAAGCACCATTTACAATAGTCAGGACACAGAATCAACTTAAAGGCCCCTCATCAGAAGGATGGATAAAGTAGTTAGGGTTCATATATACAATGGAAAACTATTCAGCCATACAAAAGAATAAAATTGTGATATTTGCAGAGATGTGGACAGATCTAGAGAAAGAGTGAAGTGAGTCAGAAAGAGGAAAAGAAAAATGATATAGATGAACTTATTTGCAAAGAGAAATAGAGACACAGATGAAGAGAATGGACATATGGTTACAAAAGGGAGACAGGTGAAGTGGGATGAATTGGGAGATCAATACTGATATATATATATACTATTGATGCCATGTATGAAGTAGCTAACTTANTACAAAGCTACAGTTATCAAGATAATATGGTGTTGGCACAAAAACAGGAATATAGATCAATGTAACAGGAAAGAAAACCTAATGCTAAACCCACTTATCTATGAATACCAAATTTATGATAAAGGAGGCAAGGATATGCTGGAAAAACTGGGCAGCTATGTGTAAAAGAATAAAATTAGAAAACTCTAACACAAAAATAAAATGGATAAATGACCTAAATGTAAAGCTAGTCACTACAAAACTCTTTAGAGGAAAACACAGGTAGAATACACTTTGACATAAATCTCAGCAAGATCTTTTTTGACCCAACTCTTAGAGTAATGAAAATAAAAACAAAAATAAACAAATGGGACCCAATTAAACTAAAAAGCTTTTGTACGGCAAACAAAACCATAAACAAGACAAAAAGACAACCTTTAGAATGGGAAAAAATGTTTACAAATGAAGCAACTGACAATGGATTAATACCCAAAACATACAAATAGCTCATGCAGTTCAATATCTAAAAGCAAATAACCCAATGAAAAAAATGAGAGGAAGGATTAAATAGATATTTCTCCAAAGACATAGAAATGACCAAAAAACATAAGAAAAGGTGTTCAACATCAAACTATAATCCAAAAAGATGCACGCACTCCAATGTTCATTAAAGCACCATTTACAATAGTCAGGACACAGAATCAACTTAAAGGCCCCTCATCAGAAGGATGGATAAAGTAGTTAGGGTTCATATATACAATGGAAAACTATTCAGCCATACAAAAGAATAAAATTGTGATATTTGCAGAGATGTGGACAGATCTAGAGAAAGAGTGAAGTGAGTCAGAAAGAGGAAAAGAAAAATGATATAGATGAACTTATTTGCAAAGAGAAATAGAGACACAGATGAAGAGAATGGACATATGGTTACAAAAGGGAGACAGGTGAAGTGGGATGAATTGGGAGATCAATACTGATATATATATATACTATTGATGCCATGTATGAAGTAGCTAACTTATGAGAACCTACTGTATTGCTCAGAAAACCCTACTCACTGATCTATCATGACCTAAATGGGGAAGAAATACAAAAAAGAGAGGGTATGTGTGTGTGTGTGTGTGTGTGTGTGTGTGTGTGTGTGTGTTTCTTATTCATCTTACTTTACAGCAGAAATTAACTCAACATTGTAAACAATTGTACTCCTATAAATGTTAATTTTAAAAAGAAAGAAACACAGATGAACAAATTAAAAGCCATTGCAGCAATGTAGAAGCCAAAACAAAACGAAGGGAGAAAGAAGTACCCATGGAATATTTTGATACTTGTTTTTATACAATAAAACACCCTAGAATTTAACAGCTTAAAAGTGTTAACAGTAAAGCTATCATGTGTTCCACCAATCCAAGAAATGTCACTGTATCAAAGGGATATGTAAATCCTGTGTTCCTTGCAACATTATTCATGAGTCAAGACATGGAAACTGCTTTTGTCTGCTGATAGACAAATGGATAAGAAATGTGATATAGACAATTATATATTAATAAATATATATCTATTTATATAGTGTATGCATTTGGAATATTATTAAGTCATAAAAGAAGTTGTTGTTCAGTCATTCAGTCGCATCCGACTCTGCGACCCCATGGATGGCAGCACACCAGGCATCCATGTTCATCACAATCTCCAGAAGTTTGTTCAAAATAATGTCCATTGAGTAGGTGATGCCAAACAACCACCTCTTCCTCTGTTGTCCCCTTCACCTCTTGCCTTCAGTCTTTCCAAGTAACACTCTTTTCTAATGAGTCGGCTCTTTGCATAAGGTGGCCAATATTGGAGCTTTAGTTTCAGCATCAGTCCTTCCAATGAATATTCAGGGTTCATTTCCTTTAGGATTGATTGGTTTAATCTCCTTGCAGTCCAAGGGACTCTCAAGATTCTTCTTCAACACCACAGATCAGAAAATTCTTTGGTGCTCAGCATTCTTTATGGTCCAACTCTCATCCATACATGACTACTGGAAAGACTATATGGACCTTTATTGGCAAAATAATGTCTCTGCTTTTTAATATTCTATCTAGGTTAGGCATAGCTTTTCTTCCAAGGAACAAGTGTCTTTTAATTTCATGGCTGCAGTCACCATCTACAGTGATTTTGGAACCCAAGAAAATAAAGTCTATCACCATTTCCATTGTTTCCTCATCTATTTGCCATGAAGTGATCTTCATTTTCTGAATATTTTTAAGCCATCTTTTTCACTATCCTCTTTCACCTTCATCAAGAGGCTCTTTAGTTCCTCTTCACTTTCTGCTATAAGGATGTTGTCATCTGCATATGCAAGGTTATTGATATTTCTCCCATCAATCTTGATTCCAGCTTGTGCTTCATCCAGCCTAGCTTTAGCAAGATGTAATCTGCATATAAGTTAAATAAGCAGGGTGACAATATACAGCCTTGAGGTACACCTTCCCAATTTGGAACCAGTCTGTTCCATGTCCAGTTCTAACTGTTGCTTCTTGACTTGCATGCAGGTTTCTCAGAAGGCAGGTAAGGTGGTCTGGTACTCCATCTCTTGAAGAATTTTCCAGAGTTTGTTGTGATCCACACAGTCAAAGGTTTTAGTGTATCAGTCAATGAGTCAGATTTTTTTTGGAATTCTCTTGCTTTTTCTGATCCAACAGATGTTGGCAATTTGATCTATGGCTCCTCTGCCTTTTCTAAAGCCTTCTTGAACACCTGGAAGTTCTCAGTTCATGTACTGTTGAAGCCTAGCCTGGAAAATTTTGAGCATTGCTTTGCTAGTATGTGAAATGAGTGCAACTGTGTGGTAGTATGAACATTCTTTGGCACCATCTTTCATTGGGATACAAATGAAAACTGACCTTTTCTGGTCCTGTGGCCACTGTTGTGTTTTCTAAATTTGCTGGCATATTGAAGGAAGCACTTTAGCAGTATCCTCTTTTAGGATTTGAAAGAGCTCAGCTGGAATTTATTCACCTCCACTAGCCTTGTTCATAGTGGTGCTTCCTAAGGCCCAGTTGACTTCACACTCCAGGATGTCTGGCTC
Organism: Raphicerus campestris; assembly: GCA_006410735.1. Classification (NCBI taxonomy): domain Eukaryota; kingdom Metazoa; phylum Chordata; class Mammalia; order Artiodactyla; family Bovidae; genus Raphicerus; species Raphicerus campestris. The sequence goes on along the minus strand of SJYW01047771.1, from coordinate 331,738 downwards.
TAGTTGAGTGATCACACCATCATGGTTATCTGGGTCATGAAGCATTCTTTTGTATAGTTTTTCAGTGTATTCTTGCCATCTCTTCTTAATATCTTCTGCTTCTCTTACATCCATACTATTTCTGCACTTTATTGTACCCATCTTTGCATGAAATGTTCCCTTGGTATCTCTGATTTTCTTGTAGAGATCTCTAATCTTTCCCATTCTATTGATTTCCTCAATTTCTTTGCATTCATCACTTAGGAAGGCTTTCTTATCTCTCTTTGTTATTATTTGCATTCACATGTGAATATCTCCCCCTTTCTCCTTTGCCTTTCACGTCTCTTCTTTCCTTAGGTATTTGTAAGGCCTCCTCAGACACCCATTTTGCTTTTTTTGCATTTCTGTTTCTTTGGGATAGTTTTGATCACTACCTCCTATACAATGCTATGAATCTCTGTCCATAGTTCTTCAGGCATTCTGTGTATCAGATCTAATCCCTTGAAACTATTTGTCACTTGAATTTTATAATTGTAAAGGATTTGCTTTAGGTCATACCCATTCCAGTGTTCTTGCCTGGAGAATTCCTGGGTCGGGGGAGCCGGATGGGCTGCTGTCTATGGGGTCGCACAGAGTCGGACACAACTGAACTGACTTAGCAGTAGCAGCAGCATACATGAATGGCCTAGTGGCTTTCCCTACTTTTTTTTTATGTTAAGTCTGAATTTGGAAATAAGGAGTTCATGATGTGAGCCACAGTCAGCTCCTGGTCTCATTTCTGCTGAATGTATAGAGCTTCTCCACCTTTGCCTGTAAAGAATATAATCAGTCTGATTTTGATATTGATAATCTGGTGATGTCCTTGTATAGAGTTGTTTTTTGTGTTGTTGGAAGAGTGTGCTTGCTATGACGAGCGAGTTCTCTTGACAAATCTCTTTTAGTCTTTGCCCTGCTTCATTTTGTACTCTAAGACCAAACTTGCCTGTTACTCCAGGTATCTCTTGATGTCCTACTTTTGCATTCCAGTCCCCTATGATGAAAATTATACCTTTTTTTGATATTAGTTCTAGAAAGTCTTATAGGTATTCATAGAATCATTCATCTTCCATTTCTTCAGCATTAGTGGTTTGTGTATAGACTTGGATTACTGTGATATTGATTGGCTTGCCATGGAAACAGAGATCTTTCTGTCATTTTTGAGTTTATACCTAAGTACTGCATTTAGAATCTTTTATTGACTATGAGAGCTACTCCATTTTTTCTAAGTGATTCTTGCCCACAGTAGTTGATATAATGGTCATCTGAATTAAATTCACCCATTCTGCTCATTTTATTTCACTGGTTCTTAAAATGTCAATGTTCACTCTTGCCATCTCCTGTTTGATCACTTCCAATTTATCTTGATTCACAGACTTAACATTCCAAGTTCTTATGCAATATTGTTCTTTACAGAATCAGACTTTACTTTCACCACCAGACACATCCACAGCTGGTAGTTGTTTTCACTTCGGTGAAGCCTCTTCATTCTTTCTGGAGTTATTTCTCTGCTCTTCTCCAGTAGCATATTGGAAGTATTTTTATAAAGAAGTAAATCCTGCCAAAAATTTAAGACTAAGTGAAAGAACTCAGAGAAACGGATACTATAATTTCTCATTCATATACAGAATCTAAAAAACCCAAATGTATGTAAATAGTAGCATGATGGCTACCAGAGCCTGGGGGTTAGAAAAAATAGGTGAAGGGTAAAAGTGTGGAAACTTCCAATTATAAGTTAAATAACTGCTAGAGATGTAATATACAGAAAGTGAAGTGAAAGTGAAGTCACTCAGTCGTGTCTGACTCTTAGCAACCCCATAGACTGTAGCCTACCAGGCTCCTCCCTCCATGAGTTTCTCCAGGTAAGAGTACTGGAGTGGATTGCCATTAATTAATAATACTTCACTGTACATGTGACACTTGCTATGAGGTAAGATCCTAAATGTCTCATCACAAAAAATAAATAAACCATGCAACTGAACAACTGAGCACACACATATGCACACAATGATTTCACAATATATTTTTGTTTTTGTTATTGTTCAGTCACTAAGTTGTGTCTGACTTTTTGAGACTCTATGGGTTAGCATGTCAGGCTCCTCTGTCCTCCACTATATTGTCAATGCAAATTTAGTAATGACTATTATTATTATATTTATTATACAAAGACATTATAATTCTCTACCTAGAGTATGGAAGAGAACCTACAAAAGAATCTATGAGAGGAAATAGAATAGTTTAGTAATTTTGTAGATGGGAAATCAACATGCAAAAATCAATATTTATCAACAATAGCCCTATATATTTATAAATATATCATTCATATTATAATAAACATAAGAATAATTCTTGGAATAAATCTCAAAAAAGCTAAGTAATATCTTTATAGAATAAATTATAACATGATAGAAGCACACAGAAGAACTAGGTACACAGAGATGTATAGCATATATATAAGTAGAAAGGCTCTATCATAAAAATGACAGTTATCTTAAACTATAAAATGAATGTCCTTCCAATCACACCAAGCTATATGTCAAAAGCTTGGAGGAAAAAAGATATCACAACCAAAGGGAAAAATTACTGAAGCATGATGATAGTTAAAAGAAGGATGCTGTTAACCACCCTTTTGTCACCACTATCTCCTGGACTTGATGGGGCAAGGGAAAGATACAGAGTTACAGAAAATAGATGAAACTGGAGCTTTGTAGCACAGTAGCCACCTTTTATCCACATGTGATATGTTCCAAAACCCACAGTGGATGCCTGAAACCTCAGATGTTATCAAACTTCACAGATACTTTTTTTTTTTTTTTTTTTTACCTACAGCATTAACACCATGGACAGTGTATGCAGTGCAGATATACTGAACAAAGGGACAATTCACGTCTCAGGCAGGATGGAACAGGGAGACACATGATTTCATCACACTACTCAGAATGACATACAATTTAAATCTTATAAATTGTTTCTTTCTGAAATTTTCCACTTACTATGTTCTTACAGAGGTTAAACATATAACTGAAACTGCAAAAAGCAAAATCTTGGACAAGGGGGACTACCATATAGGACTTGTAGGACATAAGTGGCAGCGAATGCTACTTGGCCAGCAGCTGCTCTCACTCAGTCAAGTCAGGAGATGGGAGAACAAGTCTCAAATTTGCTTCCCTGAAGGTGAGGTGCTTGCGGTATTTATGGGATAAAGATGAGGCAAGGGGAAAGGTAATTGGAGGTAAGAAAAAGGCAAGGTAATCATCATACTATGAAGACATAACTTACAGGTTTTTCCATGGGATGCATGTTCAGAAAATAGCAGCATTAACATTCTGTGAGGGTGAAGTTTTTGGCCCTTGACATCAAAAGGTCACAAGTGGACACTGGAGCATGCCCATTTGGAGGGTTGATGCTTTTAACTGGCTCCAGCTCAAACAGAACTGACTACAAGTTCCTAAAATTTAAAAAAATAAATAAATAAATAAAACAACTGGGACAGACATTTTATTATTTACAATACATGACATGTAGAAGGAACACAAGTTTTTATAGAAACAAAGAGAGCCTGACTAGTGAAAACAGTTTACAGTTTACTGTTTATTAATGGCTAACTGATAACTACTCTCAGTTTCATGGAAGTGGAGTTCTTAATAAAAGATATAAAGATTAAAGACTGCTTATAATGTGTAAAGGATTAAAGAATTAAATACTGAATTGACATGGGATTGGACAAATGAACCAATGTAACAGAATGGAGAATCTAGAACAAACCTAAAAATTAGCTTTACAAATCAATGCAAAAAATTAAACTGGCTATATACATGGGTGGGAGTGGGGGTGCTCTGAGGGGGGAGGAGATTGGTAATTCATACTTCAAATAACTACAAATGTCAACTTCCAACTATTTCAGATTTCAGTACAAAACACAGTTACAGCTTCAGGAGGAAACTAGAGGATAGCTTTATAATCCCTAAGAAAAGACTACCCAAACAAGTAAAACCAAAATTCATAAAGGAAATGAATAATAAAACTGAATAATAAAATTTCAAAATATCTATACATTAAGTAACATTATAATATTTTTAAAAGGGCCATTGGCAAAGTAAATACTTTCAATGTATATAAATGATAAAAAGTTAGTACCCAAAGTGTACAAATTTTAAATATCCAAACTGAGGGTTAAAAAAAAAAAATTAAAAGATAATTTACAAAAGAGAAGAACTGAATAGTCCTTACATAAAGATGCTTAACATACCACTCAGATGAAAGAAAAGAAAATATCAATGAGATATTTAAGCATACATATGCAAAACTAAGAAGTCTGATAATACATTGCTGAAGGGCATGTACTGGTACAATAATTATGAAGAGCAACTTCATAATAACTGTGAAGAGAGATGGATCTACAAAGATATATTGAAAATTGAATCCATTCTCTCAAAACAATGCACATTTTCAAAACTTTACTAGATATTTAAGGAACCATATGTAACATACAGAATTACCTTTTTATTGTAAAATTATAAAAATGATGTAACATTATAATCATCTTTTACAATCTTTGTTTTCATTCAAGCTAAGTTTTACAGACTGATCTATGCCAACACATATATTTTAGCTTAGTCATCTTAACTTATATATAGTATTCAGCTACATAAATATACTATAATCTTATGATTTTTTTAGATTTTTAAATTAATACAAAGATACTCTCATGAACTCATGTCTTTTTGTGCCCGCATGCTAGGATTTTTCTACAAGTTAAATTGCTGAATATGTCCAGAAGTATAATTCCATACCTGAAAAATATATCCAAGAGATACAATGAAAGACAAGGCACACACAGTACACATTTATTAAAATGTGTGTGTTATATATCAATGCAAATATACATGATATATATGAATATAATATGTCAGTATTTCGGCCACATCTCAGGAAGAAAGTCAGTAATTTTGAGTTTGGAGAGAATTAAAGAGGGACTTTCACTTTTCACTCACATATTTGCATATTGTTTAAATTTTTTTACAACAAACCTGTTTTTATAGTGTTTTAGCTTCAAAAACACTGAAAAAAAATCCACATTTGTTCTTTTGTTTTGTATTATGTTTATTACCCTACTATGATATATTAACAATACTTTAGAAACCAGATTGAATTCTTATATTGTTATGAGTCACAAACTAGTAGGAACTCATTTTAAAAATAAAGTTTCCTTTCTATTTATATTATCAAAGTGATATGCTCTCATCATTGAAAACTTTTAAAACAAAGGAAGAAAAAAAGGAAAAATAAGAGCACTCACTGAAAATTGATGCCATGTATTAATAATATTTATATATTAACTCATTCATTCATTTGGAAGTCATGATGGTGGTGTCTGCTGGCAATTTTCTTAGTTTCCCCTGTAACTAAATTTCATCTTCAAATTTCATCTACACCTAGTAAGTACCAAGATAACTCAAATATTAAAATGCATAATGTATATCATATCTAACATATATATATAATAGCAAAAGTAGTGTTAGTCACTCAGTTGTGTTTGACTCTTTGCAACACTATGGACTGTAGCCCACCAGGCTCCCCTGTCCATGGAATTCTCCATGCAAGAATACTGGAGGGAGTAGCCACTCCCTTTCCAAGTGATCCAACCCAATTCTCCTTAATTGCAGGTATATTCTTTACAGTCTGAGTCACCAGGAAAGGCTTAGATAGATAGATATAGAGATAAATATCTACCTGAGAGTTTATAGACAGTATATAATATTAGCTTTAATAATAGTATAAAGAACTTGCATTAAATATCTAATATTTATTAGGGAATTTACTTACTACTTTTAATCCTCATAAAACCCTCAGTTTAGTTCAGTTGCCCAGTCGTGTCTGACTCTTTGTGACCCCATGGGCTGCAGCATGCCAGGTTTCCGTGTCCATTACCAGCCCTGGAGCTTGCTCAAACTCACGTCCATCGAGTCAGTGATGCCACCTAACCATTTTATCCTCAGTTCCCTTCTCTTCTTGCCTTCCATCTTTCCCAGCATCAGAATCTTTTCCATTGAGTCAGTTCTTCACATCAGTTGGGTAAAATATTGGAGTTTCAGCTTGAGCATCAGTCCTTTCAAAGAATATTCAGGACTGATTTCCCTCAGGATTGACTGGTTCAATCTCCTTGCAGTCCAAGGGACTCCAACACCACAATTCAAAAGCATCAATTCTTCAGTGTTAGCTTTCTTTATAGTCCAATTCTTGACTACTGGAAAAACCATAGTTTTGACTAGACAGACCTTTGTCTGGCAAAGTAATATCTAAACCCTAGCTGCTGTTGTTTAATCACTAAGTCATGCTCGACTCTTTTGTAACCGCATGGACTATAGCCCATCAGGCTCCTCTGTGCTGTCCTCTTTCTGAGGGAAGTATACTGAAATAAGTTGCCACTTCCTTCTCCAGGGGATCTTCTGACCCAGGGACCGAACCCATATCTTCTGCATTGGTAGGCAAGTTCTTTACCACTGAGACACCAGGGAAGCCCAACAACCCTAATGGGGAGGGGGTGCCAAGCTTCTTTTGCAAATAAGGAAGCTGACATTCAACAGGTTAAGCATTTTGGTTAGTGTACTTCACTAGTGAGTGGGGACTTCCATATGACTTTGAATCTGAGCTTTTTCCAACTACTAGTGCTTACCATTCCTCTAATAGGCCTTTCTGTTTAAAGCCAGTTTTCAAATTGCCTTTATATAACAAATATTTCCTTAAGTAAAGTGTACAAATTGAATTATAGCAGGAAAAACTAACACAAAATTATTCCTTTCCTAAAAGGACAGAGACCACTGGCACCCACATGATAAAGTGCTCATGAGTAAATGACCCCAGGGCTGCTAAAGGGGGAGGAGCCCATGCAGGTGTAAGTGGCTGTGAGCTTAGAGTGCTGAATCCAGACAAATGTTGCTACCATAAAAAATAGGCAAAAAATGTGGATAACTCTTTGCTCTTCATGAAAACATATAAAAGTAAAAAGCAAAACTTGACAATATTAAAGTGTTCTCTTTATTATTTTGGGGGACAAGTTAGTGAGGATAATCAACAATTTCTTGGAACAATTTATTTGAAACACAATAAAAAATCTGGGAGCCCAGTAAGAAATTGCCAAACATATGATGTCATTTATACTGTTGAGCAGGTTATTCAAATAAATTTTTGCACTAGATATAGATGTAACTTAGCATGAAATAGAAGATTCCTTTTACATCATTTTTCTCTATAAATAAATTTATCATATATATATATATATATATATATATATATATGTGGAGAAAAATATTAAAAATAACAAACATCTTCAAAATAACTCAAATTTAACAGAATTTATCACTTTGAAGTTTTGCTTCAGATACTTATTTTTTCCATTCAAGAAATATTTTATTTTTTTCTATAAAAATAAATCATACTTATGATTATATGAAAATACAGTTAAAAAATAAAGAAATAAACTAACCATACTCCTATGACTACTGCAAATATTTTGAAATATTTTTATTTTTTAAAGAAAAACAGATGATTGTAATTAGACTTCAAATTCTAAGATCTCTTTTACATGTCCCCAAAATAGATTTTTGGGCTTTCTGGGTTACTGGGAAATATGTGATGAAAAATAAGTTAATACTTACTGCATCATTTTTAACAATTTCTCTAAGTTGACAGCTATGGTTCATCCCCACAACAAAAGTCCTTGAAAATAGTGCCTATTATCACTGCTTTTCAGATATTTTTTTTTCTAACTTTTGGTCTAGAAAAAACAGGGGAGGGGAGTTTTCTAAGCTTGCTTTTCTGAATCTAGAGGTGGTTATCCTCCACAATGAACATCATAAAGAACAAATAAAACATTCCCAGTCTTTTCTATTTAAACTTTTTATTCATTATTTTAATAATCTTCCAATTAATTCCCCCATTTCTGTCTAATTCTTTGTTTCTGGCACAAATCTTTTTTCATGTTGTACTTTCTAAATTAAACTTTAAAAATATAAGACATACTCATGTGACTAAGAGATTTCATAAAATATTAAGTTTACAAGTAACCTATAAAAATAAACCACATTATCTCACCAAGAAGGGAGAATAGCTAGCAAGAGCTGTTGTATATGTTATCCTAAATATTAAAGGGTCATTTCACACTGAGTCTGGAATACAACTTTGTGTTCAATTAAGGCAAAATTAATGCCAAGACATACTGAAGGAAATATAGCTCTAATTGTAAAATCCTTTGTCTTTAGACCCTTGAATTTCAAATTCAAGAAAAACTAGCAGATCCAGGATCCAAACTTGTGTGGGTACAAAGGTAATTTAACTTTATTAAAACCTCAGTGCAGGAGCTGACTTGGGACTGGGTAATAAAACATGGCCAGGCACCATGCTACTGTGCATCCAAGTAGATGCCTTCTGTGTTACACTACTAAAAGCAACCTCATGTAACATTTTAGTTAAAATATTTTTCAAAGAGAAAATTCTACCTATATTTCTACCACCCTAAAAATTAACACATAACTAACAAGGATATATAAATTTTATAGCAATATAAAACTACTTAGATATCTAGAACTTAAAAAAAAAACATTTTTACAGTTTTTAAGGTAACATGAGCTAGGGCAAATAAATTGAGCAAAAAAAAAAAAAAAGAAGAATGAATATTTCATTCCCTTTTATTCAACTCTATTCAGAAATGGACTAACATAGAAGGATCAATTCCTACCATTCATACCATATCTTTCTTTTTTTTTTTAAATTCTTATCAAATTTACAAATGTTTATTCTTTTTTTTTAAACTGTCACTTTCATTTATTCTTTTTTATTTTTAAAATTTTATTTATTTTAATTGGGGGCTAATTACTTTACAATATTGTATACCTGTGGCAGATCCATGTTGATGTATGGCAAAACCAATATAATATTGTAAAGTAATTAGCATCCATACCATATCTTTCAAATGCTCATAACTTTAAGTAGTTTTTAGACTATATATATTACACAGTGTTTTACCCAGAGGCTTCATATATTTGTTTTTTGCTAATGCATCATCTCATTTATTTGTGAGGCATCCTCCTTACTGCCACCATCACACACAAACACAATCACACACACAGACGCACACACACACTTCATTCTACAATATTTGAAATATTTTGCAACAGCTCCTCATATCTGGCACAACTGCTCAACCACATCACACTCCTTCTTTCAAGATGCCAATGGTACCTTGAAATTTGTCAGACTTCTCCCAACAACAAGGGCCTTGAGCACAGTACATTTGTCCTTCTACTAGAAGACTCTTCCCTCCTCTTCCTGCCTGATTAATTCATATCCACACTTTGGCTGTCAGCTCAAATGTCCTGGCCTCAAGAAGCCTTGCCTAGACCTTCCCTCTAAACTGCACTAAGTCAAAGACCCTAGATACAGTGTTTCTCATCAGTGTATAGCTGTTCTTCAATACATTCACTCTCCCATACGTGCATCTGCTTGGGTAAATGTTTAATTCATTTCACAAAATAAAACTCTCTGAAGAGGTAGGGATCATGTCACATTTTCCAATCTTTATATTACCAGGACCTAGCTGAGTACAAGCTATAAAGTAGATGACCAGTAATTATATATTAAAGTGAAGTAAAAAAGAAGGGAGGAAGTGAGGGAAATTAATCATTAAGTAAACAGATGACCTCATAGGACTCCATTTGGTGATCTAAAAATTATGACTTTGTAAATTAAATACCTTTGAGAAACACACTTTTATCTTCTTCCTTATCACTTTCTCTTATTGTAAATGAATGTGACTTACAGGCTCCCCTGATAGCTCAGTTGGTGAAGAATCTGCCTGCAATGCAGGAGTGAAGGGAAATGAAGGGAAGGTCGCTCACTTGTGTCTGATTCTTTGTGACACCATCGACTATACAGTTCACGGAATTCTCCAGGCCAGAATACTGGAGTGGGTAGCTGTTCCCTTCTCTAGGGGGTCTTCCCAACCTAGGAACGGAACCCAGATCTCCCGCGTTGCAGGCGGATTCTTTTCCAGCTGAGCCACAAGACCATGCTTCAAGTCCTGGATCAGGAAGATCTGCTGGAGAAGAAATAGACTACACACTCCAGTATTCTTGGGCTTCCCTGTGGCTCAGCTGGTAAAGAATCTGCCTGCAACTTGGGAGACCTGGGTTGGGGAGATTCCCTGGAGAAGGGAAAGGCTACCCACTCTAGTATTCTGGCCTGGGAAATTCTATGGAATGTACAGTCCATAGGGTGGCAAAGAGTCAGACATGACTGAACGACTTTCACTTCACTTCACTTAGGTTTTAACCCTGATTCTTTTCCTCTCTTTTTTACATTTTCCTGTAGAGAAGAAAAGTCAACTTATCACATAATTTAGGCCAAGTTTTCTTCAAAAGCAGGGTCTAAAAATAAAAAAACTAATGTGCATATAGTAGAAGGTGATCCCAGAGAATAAGAATGAAACACCAGGTAAAGTGAAACAGGCAAATAAAAGCTAATACAGGCGTATGGATTCAGGTCATGATCATAGCCACCTGAAGTTCCACCCAGGAACTTCTGAGTCCCCATAGAAAGCCTCTTAAAACTGCCCACTCAGTCTCACACCTCCCGCTTCTAGGCTGCATTTCCAGGGGCAGAGGGAAGGCACACTGGTAAGTTACAGAGGAGAAAGTGAAAGGTAGTTAGAAGAAGCTCAATGTGAGAAATCAATATAACTGAGTCATAGCTTGGCTACTGTGCTTGCCATAGTCACAGACAGAAAGAGCGAGACTGAAAGTATATCAGGCAAGGACTCGAAGCATGTGATATACCATAAGAACCAATTCAGTGATTATCAGTGTCAGCCCCTAATAGTGACCAAGTACTGACACATCACTCTTACTGGTATCACTCAATTTCCTAAAGGACTTCAGGATTCTGAACTGAAGGCAGCAAAAAGTCCATTCCCAGCATTCTCCAATTTCCACCTAATAGAATTGGATTTTCCAATTCCTACACAAAAGTCAGTGATTTATCATATGTTATAATCACTTAGAAATATCATTACATATTTTAGTTCACTTTGAGTATCCATCCATTCATAAACAGATTTAACAAAATTTCTAGGCTAATGCATATAAGTAGAGTTAATTTAGGTCATGCTTTAAGTATATTGTTAAAGACATCATTTCGAAACCAACTGACAATCATTTGTAACATTTCTTCCGGAGGAAATATATTCTGAGTGTCAATCATATAACAAAGAGAACAAAAATTGGTGTATTATTAACTTGTTAACTCTATTATATGCATATGACAAGCTAAGTCTGTATCCTCCTGTTCTAAAGTAACAATCTAGAAAACAAAGAACAGTTGTTTCTACAAAGAGAGTGGCTCTAGACTTCCTACATCATTCACTCTCTTTTATTTTTATTTATTTTTTCATCACATGGCATATTGGTTTCCCTAATGGAAATCGAAACAGGCCCCTGTGGTGGGAAAAGTCAGTCCTAATCAGCAGGCTGCCAGAGGATTCCCTATTTACTTCTTATATGTAGAACTTATGTGCATTAGGATGATTCCTAAATCATGAGATGTTTATGTTCAGAAAGGAGTGCTTTTTTAATACACATGTATATGTGCTGTATCACACTTAAGAGAAAGAGTAATTTTGCCAGTTTATTGTGTTTATTTACCGTGAATGTAAATGTACTAACTATTTGAATTATGAGATTCCACTGTTGTGAAATTCTACCTCAAAAAGGAAATAAAAAGTTTCCAAATCATATTGTACATAATAAAACTGCATAGTATTGTAGAATCTGACATCTTTTAATAAAACTAATCTTTTTTTTTTTTTAGATCAAATAGGTTCAGAGTTAGCTCTATTACCTGAAAGTGAAAGTAGTTGTTCAGTCGTGTCTGACTCTTTGCATGCAACCCCATGGACTGTAGCCCTGCAGGCTCCTCTGTCCATGGTATTCTCCAGGCAAGAATACCGGAATAGTTAGTCATTCCCTTCTCTAGAGGATCTTCCCAAACCATCTGACCTCTTTTTATAACAACACTTTTTTAAATCAAATGGGTTCAGAGTTAGCTCTATTTCTTAGGAGCCTATAAATTGAGATTACTGAGATTACTTACTCCAGCTTTATCACCAAGTAATTTTCTTACATCTCTACACATCTGTTTTTGTAATCAGCGAAAAGTAATGACCCAATACACCTGACAGTTATAGTGGAGTAACTAAAAATGACCAGTATTACCACCTGGAACAAGAAGAAAAGCCAGAAAACAAATCTCTTAAAAACTATTGAAGTGCTTCTGAAGAAGCCAAGACTAGAGGCTTCAAGACTCCAAATAAAGGGAACATGCAGAGGTAAACTGAACTATTGAAGGAGCTCTTCCCCCCGGAACAGAGAATGGAGTCATTTGTCAACCTAAACACACAGCAAGAGGTTGAGAATATGGGCTTTGCCTCAGTGAAGGACTCCTGATTCAGGGTAGCAAATCCACGGGGGAAAAAAAAATGGCTTCTGGAGTGAAAGATAAAAAATTAAAGTTAGAACAGGCTAAGATTCCAGTAAGAAATAAATGATGAAGTACCAAACTGGAATATGCCTGGTTTTACCCATATGATGTTTGCTCATATAATGTTGTGCATATGATTGGAGAATAAGAGGCTAACAAGAAAGCATCTGAAAAGAAGAGCAGGATTCTCAGAAGTCTTTCTTGAAGTAATTGTGTTTAGTATTGGTGAATGCACTGGTGGAAGGCTCTGGATGTCTATTCCTTGGCAGTTAGATACCCCTGCCTGGGATGAAGTTCATTTACACTGGAGCCAGCTCCATCATCAACTGGATTGCAATGATTGTCCACCTCTCCATTTTATCTGTTCGTAGCATGTTACAGGGCGTCCCTTGTGGCTCAGATGGTAAAGAATCTGCCTACAGTATGGGAGACATGGGTTCGATCCCTGGGTGGGAAGATCTTTTGGAGAAGAAAATGGCAACCCACTCCAGCACTCTTTCCTGGAAAATCCCATGGATGGAGGAGCCCGGTAGGCTACAATCCATGGGGTTGCAAAGAGTCAGACATGACTCAGTGAATTCACTTCACTTCCATTTTGTCTACTTAGCAGAAGAAATGTTGACAACTCTTTGGTCTTGGATGAATTGTCTAGAGACATAAAATATTTTATACACAATTACTAAAACTGAAAGTAAAGAGATGCTGAAAAGAAGCTCACAATAATTTCAGTTATTGGCATTAGTAGAAAAAAATTTAAATAAATTTAATTAGTATGTGCAGAATAACAGGAAAAGATAGTGAAAATAAATTGATATGCATAGAAAAGAATGAAATATACATTTGAAAACTGAAAAACTACACTAATTAGAGTAGAAACCCATAGACAAGTTCAATAGTTTAAAGACCATAATGTAGGTGTAGGAAAAGATTAGAATAAAAAGTCAAAGGAAATTTTCCAAATAAGCATTGAGTAGAAAATATTGGAATATGTAAAACAGCCATGTTGGGCACAGTGAAATCATGTATTAAAATATATATTTGAGATCTCAGGAAAAGAAAGAAAATGGAGTAGAGTATCAATAATTCACTATGAATTTCATCTGATGAAAGACGTCTATCCACATATGCAAAAAGCTCTGCAAATTTAAAAGAAGTTAAATCAAAAGAATACTCAGGAACATCATAGTAGATGTGAGAAAAAATGACAAATGGAAATTTTAAAATCAATCAGAGGCAAAGACACAGTATCTTTAAAGCAACAACACGACTGACAGATCTGATGGACTCCACAATCAAAGAATAACAAGGTAAGTGTTGAAAGAAAGAAAGTGAAAGTGAAGCCACTCAGTCGTGTCTGACTCTTTGCAACTCCATGGAGTGTAGCCTACCAGGCTCCTCCATCCATGGGATTCTCCAGGCATGAATACTGGAGTGGGTTGCCATTTCCTTCTCCAGAGACTCTTCCTGACCCAGGGACCGAACCCAGGTCTTCCGCATTGAAGGCAGATGCTTTAACCTCTGAGCCACCAGGGAAGCAAATATTTTCAGACACACAAAAATTGAGACAATTTGTTAGTTGACAACTTTATAAAAATCTACTTAATATTTTTTATGAAGAGTACAATAAGTGAATTAAGAACGCCTCTACTTAAAAATACTAGATGTTTAAAATAGAAATCACAAACTAAATTAACTTTTATATAAATTTACTTCTTTAACTGAAAATACCTAAGGTTTAAAAGTTAACTAATACATAACCTTTAGTCCTTCTATTTTTAAAGTCATATTTGCATATTAGCTCATTTACTATATAGCACTTTCTGTGAGAAATACAGGGCACATGCTGTCATCTTTATTTTATGTAAGAGTAAATTGTTAGGAGAATCAGAGACTCATCTTCAATTTGATGACAAAGTTAAAGCTAGAACACATTTGTCTTACCTGGTCCTCAACATTCTTACATTGGGAAGTAGAAAATGAATTAATAGTATCAAAAGGGTCCATTAAGTTACAGAACGTATCCAATATATAACAAAGGAATAATTTTGGCTTCTGAAGATTTTTTTTTCAATTTCTTAAAAAATTATTTTTTAAAACCCCATTAACAAAATTATCTTCTCTTATAAACATCATCGTTGTTGTTTTTTAGTTGCTGAAAGAGTCATATGTGACTCTTCCACGACCTCATAGACTGTAGCCCACCAGGCTCTTCTATCCATAGGACTTCCCAGGCTAAAATATTAGAGTGGGCTGCCATTTCCTTCCCCAGGGGATCTTCTCAACCCAGAGATTACACCAATGTCTCCTGCAGTGGCAGGGAGTTTCTTTACCACTGAGCCACCTAGGAAACTCCAAGTATCACCACCTCCCTGAGTATTTTCAACAATTCTATAATTTTTGGTTTTCACTCTTAAATTTTAATTCCAGAAAAGGCTGAAACACAAAAACCTTTCAGCCACAAAGCGTTTACTGATCAATTTCAATACCCAAGTCATGATGTTTTATGATTTATAAAGCATCTTTAAGATCATAAAACAAACTTCTGAATGTGTTCAAGATTTAATTTTGCCTCAAGGAAAGTGAAAAGAGTTTTACTGTATTAAAGAAATTTTACATTATCTGTTCATATCAAGCAACTGAAATAACAAACCAAGAGGGCACCAAAAGCTATAGACTTATTCCTCATATGTTACTTTTTCTCAGGAATCTTCCTGTCTTCTGACATAATGCTCTTTTCCATGACCCTGAAACACCACTGCTAACTACTTGTGGCAATATAGTATAGCTCTGTTTTTGTCTTGCAACTTCCTCTTCTTCCCCTAATCTTTCCAAATTCAGAGTCCTGTGTAATAAAATAGTTTCAAATATTTGTGAAATATATTAAAGAACATTATGAGAATATTACTTCATGTATTTAAATGTTGTACTGCCTATCAAATATATTAAATAATATTGATTTATGAGATGCTTACATTTTCTGAGGACTTTCCTCACATATTCTATCTTATGTGTAGTAGAGCATCAGAGCATTTTTACTTTCTTGGATAAATATTTTGACATAAAATATTTCAGATCTAAAGTATAACCTGTTATTTTAATGTACATCTTTATTTATCATATAATGGAGGAGGGGTAAACTATCTTGTTGTTAAAGGAATTACAATTTGCCAAATACCATATACCTCCTGCTTATCACTGCTTGCTGTCAGATTGGAATTATATACTTTACATAAATGTATATTATTTTGTCTGGTACATGCCATCATGTGAGCACACTGAGAAGGTCATTCACTAGGCTAGTTTCAAACAGATTCTGGTATTACTGTATTTCAGGAGAACAGCTGATGTGAGAAGTGGGCTCTTTAAGAACTTTCATGGAAAATTCCTTAAGCTTTACTATAAATAGATGAATACAACAAAGTTAGAAATAAAATTTTTGAAAAAACTGGTGGAGCCCTTTCTGTTAAGAAGTCAGAAAACAAATAATGAAATAAAAATCATTTCTGAATCAACGGGAGAAAACCTTGTTTTTAAACCCAAAAGTTTAGGCTAAAGATAGGTTTTCTGTTTATATCACTGGTCTCTCAACATAACCATCAAATATTTAACTATGCAAAAGCTACAATAAACAAAAACCGATATGACATCCTCTGAAACCCATCTTCCTCCCACCGTTTCTATTTAGTAAAACCTGCCTGTGGGTCTCAACCAGTTCCTTTTTCACTTCCACAGCATTTCTTATTCCAATAACTTTTTTTTTAATCAAGTCTGTTCTGAAAAGACCTTATGTTTATCAGAAGATCATGCACTGATCAACAAAATATACTTTGATACTTCTAGTTTGGAAAAGCTTACGTAAGAACATCTGTCCAGAGAAAAAGCAGCAAATCTTTTTATAATAAAAAGAAAATAAAATGACCTCCCGAATTCCTCATACTCTCCTATTATGTTAGATGTTGGAATATCAAATGTGTATACCAAGAATCTCGTTACTATTCAGAGATCATTTATCATTATTAAATTCATGAATATGAACTAACTCTTAAAATTTTAAATATTTTCAGACGTCAATGGCAGTATATGGAACTCTAAAAGTAACTGAACCCAAAGTAGCAAAGTTTATCGTCTTTCACCTTTTTCACAAAGTGAAATAAACTGACATTAAAATCAAATATTCCAAAAGGTATCATGCTTTGTCATCTGAAAATCTGACTCTTCCTAAACAGGAATTCACTAGTAAAATATGTGTGGAACAGACAGGCAGCGAGCAGGCGTGGGAGTGGGCACTGTGGCTTCCAGCTTTCAGAGGCACCCCAACTCTAAACTAAGGGACTTGAGCAGCCAGGGACTTTTCTAAACTAAAGGACTTTTCTTCCAGCCCACAAAGCTCTGTACTAAGGCAGATGTTGACTTCAAAAATATTTAGCAAGCAAATCTCTTCCGGAACTATTGAAAAACAAAAGGGATTGCCAGGTAAACATGGGTCTCACTAATGATATGCTGGATATGCCTCCCTAACTCCATTCACTTGCCACAAAGAATCCTCAACAAAACAGCGCTTCGGAAACAAGCAAGAAAAAAAAAAAAGTGAGTCCCCCTAAGTTTCCTCTTTCACTCTTACCACTTGGGGACAGAACTTGGTCGTCTTTCTGCCTCGATTGGTCACTTCACTTCCTGGAGCTTAAGAAGCTCGCTTTGCAGAACTGCGATTCTCACCTGTGCGCCCAAGACCCTTCTGGGGTCTCAGTCCTGCCGACGGAAAGAACGCGACAGCACCCCTCTAGGCGGGCGGAGCCGGGACCCGCTCTCCCCTGGATAGTCGCCGAGAACACCCGCGGGGCTGAGCGCCCCAGCGCAAACGCGAAACAAAGGCTGCGCTCCGCGACCAGCTGCGCGCGCCTCCCCGGGGAATCGGTGTCCGACCCTCAATCCCACACTCGAGCCTGTCAAGGGACTGTCATCGATTTAGTGATGTCTGAGCGGCGCCATTCGGCCTTAACACGAAGGTGGTGTCCGTATTTGCCGCGCACCAGGGACCCACAAGAAAAGGCTGGCGCACAGGGAGAGCGCCGGCGGACAGGCGGGGGACCGCCTTGGCAGCCGCCGAGGTGGGTCCCAGCACTAGTGCAAAAGCCGACCCTGAGCTCTCGTGTGGACCCACTGGACAGGGGCACCTACTGCCTGCGCTTCTGGGCTACGGCACGGCGAGCCTCGCTAGGGTGGAAGTCCCAGGCTTCTGGGACCGCGAACTGAAGAGCTACGGGCTCGCAGCGGCGCTTCCTGGAAGATCTTCGTGGTCACTCACCGGCGAAGGGCGAAGCTGCTCAGGCGGCCTCCGGGCTGCGCACAATGCTCATCTCAGGGCGCAGCATCCTCCCATTCTTTGTCAGTAACCGGCGGAGCGCTCCTCCCGGACTGGCGGAAGGACGGCGGGCGGCAGGCAACTGCTCTGGCGCGGCTTCCCAGCCTCTTCCCTCCCCTCCTCCCTCCCTTTCTCCGTCCCCCTTGTGGAGCCGGTACTCACTAGCTCCCATGATGTCATCTGGTGAAAATCTGCCATGCTCAAAGACTGGATAACCCGGCGTGCACGCAGGGACGCAGCGCGGGCGGAGGCGGCGTGGAACCAGAGACGCGCCCAGAGTCGGCCAGACCAGGATCCTGGGAGTCAAGGACAGTACAGGGAGGGGTCTGCCAAAAGGTGGCTCCAAGCGTATGAACAAGCCGGGTGAGGATAAAGACCAGGAGGAAAAGTGCAGGTTCTGCTGTAAAGGTTTCTATATTGGTGTTTAGACTGACTGTATACGTTGAGGGTGAAAAAGTTTTTTGGCTTCTCAGCAGCTCATGCGCCCCAGCACACTGAGGGACTCCTTTGCTGCAGCCTGCATACTGACCAGAATCCTTGGGATTCTGGAGCCCTAACCTCGGTGTGAAAGTTTAGGATGTCTGGCTGTTGACAGCTTCAGTGACAAGCAGCTAAAAGGATGAAGAAAGGTGTGCACTGTTATGGGAGAAAGAATCTGAAACAAAGCATTGGGAAGCAATTGGGGACGCAATGACCCAGGAAACAAACATGGAAAAGACATTGGCTCCAAAGGGAGAAACCAATAACAGAGACTCACCTGTGGCGTTAGTTTGTTGTTCCTTGTCTCCCCACCAAATACTGTTGGACACTCTAGAGGTGATTTCCTCGTGGTCTCCCAAGGACTACCTTAGGTGATAAAACCGTCTAAATCAAAGAGGCTCATTAAGAGCCATAAAAGATGTAATGTCAACCCTTTTTGGTTNTCGATTGGTCACTTCACTTCCTGGAGCTTAAGAAGCTCGCTTTGCAGAACTGCGATTCTCACCTGTGCGCCCAAGACCCTTCTGGGGTCTCAGTCCTGCCGACGGAAAGAACGCGACAGCACCCCTCTAGGCGGGCGGAGCCGGGACCCGCTCTCCCCTGGATAGTCGCCGAGAACACCCGCGGGGCTGAGCGCCCCAGCGCAAACGCGAAACAAAGGCTGCGCTCCGCGACCAGCTGCGCGCGCCTCCCCGGGGAATCGGTGTCCGACCCTCAATCCCACACTCGAGCCTGTCAAGGGACTGTCATCGATTTAGTGATGTCTGAGCGGCGCCATTCGGCCTTAACACGAAGGTGGTGTCCGTATTTGCCGCGCACCAGGGACCCACAAGAAAAGGCTGGCGCACAGGGAGAGCGCCGGCGGACAGGCGGGGGACCGCCTTGGCAGCCGCCGAGGTGGGTCCCAGCACTAGTGCAAAAGCCGACCCTGAGCTCTCGTGTGGACCCACTGGACAGGGGCACCTACTGCCTGCGCTTCTGGGCTACGGCACGGCGAGCCTCGCTAGGGTGGAAGTCCCAGGCTTCTGGGACCGCGAACTGAAGAGCTACGGGCTCGCAGCGGCGCTTCCTGGAAGATCTTCGTGGTCACTCACCGGCGAAGGGCGAAGCTGCTCAGGCGGCCTCCGGGCTGCGCACAATGCTCATCTCAGGGCGCAGCATCCTCCCATTCTTTGTCAGTAACCGGCGGAGCGCTCCTCCCGGACTGGCGGAAGGACGGCGGGCGGCAGGCAACTGCTCTGGCGCGGCTTCCCAGCCTCTTCCCTCCCCTCCTCCCTCCCTTTCTCCGTCCCCCTTGTGGAGCCGGTACTCACTAGCTCCCATGATGTCATCTGGTGAAAATCTGCCATGCTCAAAGACTGGATAACCCGGCGTGCACGCAGGGACGCAGCGCGGGCGGAGGCGGCGTGGAACCAGAGACGCGCCCAGAGTCGGCCAGACCAGGATCCTGGGAGTCAAGGACAGTACAGGGAGGGGTCTGCCAAAAGGTGGCTCCAAGCGTATGAACAAGCCGGGTGAGGATAAAGACCAGGAGGAAAAGTGCAGGTTCTGCTGTAAAGGTTTCTATATTGGTGTTTAGACTGACTGTATACGTTGAGGGTGAAAAAGTTTTTTGGCTTCTCAGCAGCTCATGCGCCCCAGCACACTGAGGGACTCCTTTGCTGCAGCCTGCATACTGACCAGAATCCTTGGGATTCTGGAGCCCTAACCTCGGTGTGAAAGTTTAGGATGTCTGGCTGTTGACAGCTTCAGTGACAAGCAGCTAAAAGGATGAAGAAAGGTGTGCACTGTTATGGGAGAAAGAATCTGAAACAAAGCATTGGGAAGCAATTGGGGACGCAATGACCCAGGAAACAAACATGGAAAAGACATTGGCTCCAAAGGGAGAAACCAATAACAGAGACTCACCTGTGGCGTTAGTTTGTTGTTCCTTGTCTCCCCACCAAATACTGTTGGACACTCTAGAGGTGATTTCCTCGTGGTCTCCCAAGGACTACCTTAGGTGATAAAACCGTCTAAATCAAAGAGGCTCATTAAGAGCCATAAAAGATGTAATGTCAACCCTTTTTGGTTAGTATTCTGTATAATGTCAATTGAGATTTTACTAGAGAAATAGGAAAACAGCTTCAGTACTCTTGAATTCCCTTGTATGAATGGACACACACCCAGACACACCTGAGACCTAGCCCTACATCAATCATGTTAAAAACTCTCAATGTTCAGTACAAGTGATAGGCTGTGTTGTTATCTCTTGAAGCTCCCAGGATTGCCTATCTCCCAGTGAAAGGTTGTTGAATCACGACACTGGGATCCTTGGCCCCCAAAGGAGAAGAATTCAATCCGGGACCAGAGGCTTGATCGCTCAGAGCTTTTGTGTAATAAAGTTTTATTAAAGTATAAAGGAGATAGAGAAAGCATCTGACATAAGCATCAGAAGGGGGCAGAAAGAGTACCCCCCTGCTAGTCTTCAGCTGGATGTCATATAGTCACCAGCAGTCTGCTGATGAAAGAAAGGCATGTCTCAAAACTTAGAATGGCACCAGGCCTAAGGGATTTGATTTAGGTCATACCTGAATGATCTAGCAGTTTTCCCTATGTTCTTCAATTTGAGTCTGAATTTGGTAATAAGGAGTTCATGATCTGAGCCACAGTAAGCTCCTGGTCTTGTTTTGTTGATTGTATAGAGCCTCTCCATCTTTGGCTGCAAAGAATATGATCAATCTGATTTCGGTGATGTCCATGTGTAGAGTATTCTCTTGTGTTGTTGGAAGAGGGTGTTTGCTATGACCTGTGCATTTTCTTGGCAAAACTCTATTAGTCTTTGCCTTGCTTCATTCCGCATTCCAAGGCCAAATTTGCCTGTTACTCCAGGTGTTTCTTGACTTCCTACTTTAGCATTCCAGTCCCCTTATGATTATACAGTGGAAGTGACAAATAGTTTTAAGGGCCTAGATCTGATAGATAGAGTGCCTGATGAACTATGGAATGAGGTTTGTGACACTGTACAGGAGACAGGGATCAAGACCATCCCCATGGAGAAGAAATGTAAAAAAGCAAAATGGCTGTTTGGGGAGGCCTTACAAATAGCTGTGAAAAGAAGAGAGGTGAAAAGCAAAGGAGAAAAGGAAAGATATAGGCATCTGAGTGCAGAGTTCCAAAGATTAGCAAAAAGAGATAAGAAAGCCTTCTTCAGTGATCAATTCAAAGAAATAGAGGAGAACAACAGAATGGGAAAGACTAGAGATCTTTTCAAGAAAATTAGATACCAAGGGACTATTTCATGCAAAAATGGGCTCAATAAAGGGCAGAAATGGTATGGACCTGACCGAAGCATAAGATATTAAGAAGAGGTGGCAAGAATACACAGAAGAACTGTAGAAAAAAGATCTTCATGACCCAGATAATCATGATGATGTGATCACTAATCTGGAGCCAGACATCTTGGAATGTGAAGTCAAGTGGGCCTTAGAAAGCATCAGTATGAACAAAGCTAGTGGAGGTGATGGAATTCCAGTTGAGCTGTTTCAAATCCTGAAAGATGATGCTGTGAAAGTGCTGCACTCAATATGCCAGCAAATTTGGAAAACTCAGCAGTGGCCACAGGACTGCAAAAGGTCAGTTTTCATTCAAATTCCAAAGAAAGGCAATGCCAAAGAATGCACAAACTACCACACAATTGCACTCATCTCACATGTAAGTAAAATAATGCTCAAAATTCTCCAAGCCAAGCTTCAGCAATATGTGAACTGTGAACTCCCTGATGTTCAAGCTGGTTTTAGAAAAGGCAGAGGAACCAGAGATCAAATTGTCAACATCTGCTGGATCATGAAAACACCGAGAGAGTTCCAGAAAAACATCAATTTCTGCTTTATTGACTATGCCAAAGCCTTTGACTGTGTGGATTACAATAAACTGTGGAAAATTCTGAAAGAGATGGGAATACCAGACCACCTGACCTGCCTCTTGAGAAATCTGTATG
>SJYW01047771.1:285948-306071 GCA_006410735.1 Raphicerus campestris | reverse complement strand
CCTGATGTTCAAGCTGGTTTTAGAAAAGGCAGAGGAACCAGAGATCAAATTGTCAACATCTGCTGGATCATGAAAACACCGAGAGAGTTCCAGAAAAACATCAATTTCTGCTTTATTGACTATGCCAAAGCCTTTGACTGTGTGGATTACAATAAACTGTGGAAAATTCTGAAAGAGATGGGAATACCAGACCACCTGACCTGCCTCTTGAGAAATCTGTATGAAGGTCAGGAAGTAGCAGTTAGAACTGGACATGGAACAACAGACTGGTTCCAAATAGAAAAAAGAGTATGTCAAGACTGTATATTTTCACCCTGCTTATTTAACTTATATGCAGAGTAGATCATGAGAAACGCTGGACTGGAAGAAACACAAGCTGGAATCAAGATTGCTGGGAGAAATATCAATAACCTCAGATATACAGATGACATCACCCTTATGGCAGAAAGTGAAGAGAAACTAAAAAAGCCTCTTGATGAAAGTGAAAGAGGAGAGTGAAAAAGTTGGCTTAAAGCTCAACATTCAGAAAACGAAGATCATGGCATCTGGCCCCATCACTTCATGGCAAATAGATGGGGAAACAGTGGAAACAGTGTCAGACTTCATTTTGGGGGGCTCTAAAATCACTGCAGATGCTGACTGTAGTCATGAAATTTAAAAACGCTTACTCCTTGGAAAAAAAGTTGTGAGCAACCTAGATAGTATATTCAAAAGCAGAGACATTACTTTGCCAACTAAGGTCCATGTAGTCAAGGCTATGGTTTTTCCTGTAGTCATGTATGGATGTGAGAGTTGTACTGTAAAGAAGGTTGAGTGCCAAAGAATTGATGCTTTTGAACTATGGTGTTGGAGAAGACTCTTGAGAGTCCCTTGGACTGCAAGAAGATCCAACCAGTCCATTCTAAAGGAGATCAACCTTGGAATTTCTTTGGAAAGAATGATGCTAAAGCTGAAGCTCCAGTACTTTGGGCACCTCATGCAAAGAGTTGACTCATTGGAAAAGACTTTGATGCTGGGAGGGACTGGGGCAGGAGAAGAAGGGGATGACAGAGGATGAGACGGCTGGATGGCATCACTGACTCGATGGACGTGAGTCTGAGTGAACTCCGGGAGATGATGATGGACAGGGAGGCCTGGCATGCTGGGATTCATGGGGTCGAAAAGAGTGGGACAGGACTGAGCGACTGAACTTAACTAACTTCAAGTGAAACCAGGTGTCATTTTGGCAACACAGAATTTTAAGAGAAACTTCCTTTTAAGTTTGTATAGAGAAGGAAAAAATATCGCTAGTTTGTTTCCTCCTGCTGCTTAAGAGAGAGAAAAATGTCTGACACTTGCAGCCTATTTCTTTCATTTGGAGACCCCTGGCCTTCCTACCTGTTACCCTCTCACCAGGATGAGATCATCCTTTTTAGAAGCTAAAATTTCAAAGGAGACGACCAGCAACAGCCAGTAGCAACAGCCAGTACTAGGGAGACAGGCTGTCCTGGGTGTGCCTGGGCAAGAACATGGGACTCTGTGGGCAGGTTCATCCACCATCTTTCGTTTCAACCTTTTCAACCTTTGCACTTTTCCTCCTGGTCTCTACCCTCCCTTTAGAAAGAGAGAGTAGGCACAGCATTTATTGAAAGTATAGGTACAATGAGGAATTCCTTAATCTTTGTAAATACAAGGAGGAGAACTCCACGTTATAACAAACTAAAGCTATTTGCTGCATTAACAGGTGTTGTTATGCATTATGAAATTGTAAAGTCCACTGGGGCATCTCATAGAAAAGGTTAATAAATTGTGGGAATCGGTATCAGAAATTATTTTTAAAAATAAAATATCAAAAAGGTCATGATGCACATAGCATGTAAATAAAATAGGAAATCTATGTGTTAACTTATATTTGTTTACTTTAAAATTAAAAATATTTGGGCTTGTAAGGATGTTAACTATATATATATATATGATACCCAAAATATTTTAATCTATATATTATATATTTACCATCCCTGTTAACATCCTTACATTTTTGAGATTAAAAAATATATATTTTTAAGGATAATCACTTATTATTTCCTTCAAATCAAAGTACAAAAAAAACATAAAGTGTTTTATGCCCAAGTCATGAAATCTCCCAGTGACCACCAGGGAGCTCATATCCGATGCAAAAGCAAGAGAGTTTTTATCACCAAGCTCGAGCTGGGTCTCCCACCATTATCGATGCGGTGGCTATAGGGAGGAGCCCTGGGTTTTGGATTACATTGCTTATGTAGGGAGTGTTCATGAAAAAAAAAGAATTTATAGGTAGGGGGACGTCTGATTGGTCACTTTCTTTTGAAAGGTTGTGTGTCGGTTTTTGATTGGTCCCTATTACCTAGGTAAACCACAGGTTCTTGAATGTTAAGTCAGGAGACTCTGGTCTGGGATCCAATTGGCTCGTGGGTGGTGAAGTGAGGTCAGGGAATTTCCAAAGGCTCTTTTCTTGGAACCTTACAAAATGGAGTTTTTCTGTTAACAAAATGGAGTAGCTTAGATTCTTCAAGTGTAGAAACAACTTTTAGAAACAAGTATTTTTGAATGGCAAAATACTGAAGATTTTTTAAGGTTCAGGGCAACTAGGAAATAAATTAGATGGAAAAATAAAAACCTGAGAGGTAAGAATTTTGAAAAAAAATCATCTCATTGTTTGAAAGAAGGTAACTATAACTGCAAATGATGCTGTTCTAAGTGTAGCAGAAAGTCCTAGGTTGCTTCTTTGATGCCCCATCTATTTTCATTGCCTCTGTTTATCTTGCTGTTCTTCAACGTTCTCTGGAATAGTACAAAAATAAGGAGACAGAAGAAGTTCATAGGACCAGAGCATATCTGAGGGACTGAGCCAAATAACTAAAAAGATAAGAAAATGTATCTCTCAACTTTTTTTTTTTTTTTTTTTTAATGCTGCACTAAAGGGTTATCGTGAAAACTCTAGGAAAAATGAACTGTTTCTGTTTGTGTTCATCTATTTGGTCTTATGGAAAACTCTTCAGTTATATGAGTCTGACCTTTTTGAGAATTAAAATTACTGTGTTGTCACCTTTTCTGGGGCCCTTGATCTTAGCAAAGTGAATTAACTACATTTCTACAGAAGTCCCATGGGGTTCGCAGGTGATTCTAGTGATAAAGAACCCACCTGCAATGCAGGAGTCATAAGGGACACAGCTTCAACCCCTGGGTGAGGAAGATGCCCTGGAGGAGGAAATGACAACCCACTCCAGGATTCTTGCCTTATTTTAAGACAGTTGTATCCAAACGAATGGCTGTACATGACTAAAACAAAATATTCAATTATTACATTGAAAAGAGTATCACAATTCTTAGAAAAAATACATCTAAATTCATATCTTACAAAACTTACATTCTCATTTCATTGAATGGTAAATACATAAAATGCTGAAACTGAAGATTCTGAGTGGAAATGTTAACTTTGCCCCAATTGTTGATGCTTGGTTGCACTCTTTTCATATTGAGACATGATTCTCTTCACAAAACAATGAATGTTCAGGGGAGAAATAAACTCATTTTAGTATTTTCCTTTGTGAGTTTCAAGAAATATAGCATTTTTACACTGGTAAAATAATAGTGACTTTTTAAATCAAGGTTTGATAGATATGAATTTGTTAATACATAATAAACAAAGCTAATATTTTTAAGCCTTTATTAAATGTTAGATACTGTGCCGTTTACATATATATGTCCCTTTGATCTTTAAAACTGACTCATGACATGGATGTCTTATTAACCTCTCTTGAATATGAAGAAACAGATACCTAAAAGGGTTACAAAAATTGGCCAGTTAACAAAATAAGTAACATGTCAAAGCTAAGAATGTATTCTATCAGCCTAAGTACACAAAGCTAACTTTCCTAATGCATGCTAGCAACTTTTAGATAATTTTGCTCTGGAAAAGTAAAAGCATGATGATTTTCTATATACATATCCTATTTAGTGAGGTGGAGAATACAATTTTGTGATCTTTGCTATAAATTACTAAATTCATCACAAAATTTATTTTCATCATCCTGTTAATGAAATGCTTCCAAGGTTATTTATTAATACAAAGTAAAAGTACCTCTAGGATAGCAATGCATTTTAGTTTCTAAAGTATCCTTAAAGAATTTCGGACAGAAAGAAGGTACAGTGAATTCATACTGGAAGACAGATAACTGTAAAACGAAAATTTTAAAGAAAGACACATAAAAATATAAATAAACAGAGACTACTTCAGAAACTGTCTCCTCTGTACATTTGGTCTGCTAGTAGATCTGGGGACCAAACTGAACCACTCATTCAAACTGAAACTTCCTCCTTTCTGTGGATGTTAACAAGAAAAATAGATCATTTTACAAATCGTATCTCAAAGAACCCACACATTTTTCTCATACAAAGCAATATTCTCTGGGCACAAATGTACAACCAAGCTTCTTTAAATAGAAAAGTTCAGTATATGTGCTTATTTTATAGGACAGGTGGTTATTCCATGTCTTATGCTCATTTTCCAGGTCCTCTTTCTGTCGTGTCTGTAGCAGTTCATTGAAATTAATATGACACGAAAATCATCATAGAGGAAACACTTTTGTTCAAAGGTAGAGGAAAAAATGAGGGAAAGTTATCTGAAATGCCACATTGCTTGTAAAAAGGAAAAGGGGGCTATATATTAATATAACAGTAGCAGGCTTTGAAAAAGTTTATGTATATATCAGTTCAGTTTAGTCACTCAGTCGTGTCCGACTCTTTACAACCCCATGAATCGCAGCATGCCAGGCTTCCCTGTCCATCACCAGCTCCCGGAGTTCACTCTGACTCACATTCATCGAGTCAGTGATGCCATCCAGCCATCTCATCCTCTGTCGTCCCCTTCTTCTCCTGCCCCTAATCCCTCCCAGCATCAAAGTCTTTTTCAATGAATCAATTCTTTGCATGAGGTGCCCAAAGTACTGGAGTTTCAGCTTTAGCATCATTCCTTCCAAAGAAATCCCAGGGTTGATCTTCAGAATGGACTGATTAGATCTTCTTGGAGTCCAAGGGACTCTCAAGAGTATTCTCCAACACCATAGTTCAAAAGCATCAATTCTTCGGTGCTCAGCCTTCTTCACAGTTCAACTCTCACATCCATACATGACCACTGGAAAAACCATAGCCTTGACTAGACGGACCACAGTTAGCAAAGTAATGTCTCTGCTTTTGAATATACTATCTAGGTTGCTCACAACTTTTCTTCCAAGGAGTAAGCATCTTTTAATTTCATGACTACAGTCAGCATCTGCAGTGATTTTGGAGCCCCAAAAAATAAAGTCTGATACTGTTTCCCCATCTATTTCCCATTTCCACTGTTTCCCCATCTATTTCCCATGAAGTGATGGGACCAGATGCCATGATCTTTGTTTTCTGAGTGTTGAGCTTTAAGTCAACTTTTTAACTTTGCTCTTTTACTTTCATCAAGAGGCTTTTTAGTTCCTCTTTACTTTCTGCCATAAAGATGGTGTCATATGCATATCTGAGGTTATTAATCTTTCCTAAAATAAAAGTATTTAAAAAGTAGAGATACCAATTTATCTAAGCATATGTTAGTTTCTCTCCATATTAAGAGGAAGTTTCTCTTAATCAAATGTTCATGGCATTCAGATGTTATAGTAGCATACGTGATCTGTCTCCAATATTTCCACCGAGAAACTGTGATCATGTTTATATGTTCAGATTACTTCAATTACCTCAACTGACCCCATTTATAAACATATAAATCAGGATACCACAGAATTAAATATTCACAACAGGGTGATAGGTTTCTGATTTTTGAGTCACAGTTCTTAATCTTTACAGTAAACTACTATTCTAAACTGTATCATTTTTAACTAATGTAGGAGAAAACACTAAAAAACATATTTACCAAGGAAAGACCCTAATAGGCATTCCTGATTTTCCAAGTCAACTTTAATTTTTGAAGTACACCATACACTAAGAGCCATATGGAAGGGGCTCAGAGGGCTATGACCTTGCTTCTGGACCTGACACTCATAGTGACTAAGTTTTTTTTTTTTTTTTTTTAATGGCTTAAGCAATTCTTTTAACCTAGCCACCTTATCATTTTCATTTTGGAAAGGAAGTTAATGACATCTGTCCAACTTGAGAGGATTTTAAGATAAATGAAAGTAGAGTTGGAAGTGTGACATAAAGGTAGGGTAATAGTTTTAACAAATCTAGATGAAACTTCCTGAGCTGTGTCTTGTATTGACAGAATGAACATTGAATCATGTGTGGTTGATTTTTGATAACTAGGACAAGAAGGGAAAGAAGGAAGAGGAGGAAAGATTTAGTCTGCTGAGGAGCTTTCCAATAGGTGTGAAAATAGAGCAGTGAAAAGAGAGTGACCTTTGAAAAGGTTTTAACCTCAATTTTGCCATTCACTATACCTTGATTAATATCTTAATCTCTCTGAATATCACTTTCTCCTGTAAAATGCAAGTAAAGTTATTTTTATTAGTTTAGTGTAATGTTTTTGAACTCCAGATGTGCACTTCTACTGTAATTTTAACATATTGTTATTTTACACCACTCCTAAAATGTTATTAAGTATAGCAAGAGTTGGTGTTGAAGTCTCAAAGAAATAAGAGTTATTTCAAAGAAGGAAGGAGAAATTATTATTTTTATTAATGATATATCTAAACACTCTGAACAGGACCTGAGAACTCCCAGTTGAATGAATTAATATATGACTGGATCATCATGATGATTAGGTAGAATAACAGAATAATAATACCTAAGATGATATCTGGTACTTAGCAGCTGTTCAGTAACTTATAAGATAGAATCAAATTCTGGATCTGGAGACTAAACATTCTAAAACATTTTATTCATGTATTTGTTTAGAAATAAAAGAGAGAATATATAATATATTTGGTATAATATCCCCACTAGGTCTAGGTTACACAGCATTATGTCTGCAATAAAATCTATGATGTTTCACATCAAGTGTAATAAAAGGAGCCTTGAGTCAGTTCAGGTCAGATTGTACCAAATGAGTCGTGAAAAGTTTTTCAATATTCAGAGATTTCTAGATTTTAGAATTTAGTAAATAAATTATGAATGATAATGGATAACATTTATTGAGCACCTACAATGTGTCAAGTCCTGCTTTAAGCACTTTACATGAATTCACTTAAAGATCACAACAAATCTCTATGATAGGTACAACTATTATTCTCGTTTTGTAGAAGAGATACCTGATGCAAAAAAAGGTTAACTCACTTACTCCATTTGGTTTATGTACAAAAATACACCTGGAAGATTTGCATAAAACATGATAAAAAATAAATTTGAAACTAAATTAAGAGTAATATATAGGTAGATATATATTTAGTAGGCTAGAATTCCTAGAATTTTATCTCAGCAGGAAAAGAATTTCTAAGATACAAGCAGTGAAGCAAATGGGAAATTGAAAGAGTCATGCATTTCATTAAATAGCAAAATTTCTTGAATATCAAAAATACCAAGGAAATTTTTGAATATTTGAAAAAGTTATAGTTTAATAAACTATTAAATATATGTAATGAATTGTTAACATGTTAAATAAAGAATTCATACAGATCAATAAAAAGCTCTAGAAACTCAGTAGATGAGAAGAGAAGAAGCATAAAGAAATTATATATATAAAAAAATGTCTGTAGAAAAACAAGTGTGAAAATTTAAATCTAAAGTTCAAAGTTAGAAATTAAGGTAAGAGTTTTCAAGTATCAAGTAATGTTTTTGTATATTTTATAATTTCTTTATACTTCTTTTCTTCTCATCTACTGAACATTTTTTGACATTGCCTTTCTTTGGGTTTGGAATGAAAACTGGGGTTTTCCAGTCCTGTTGCCACTGCTGAGTTTTCCAAATTTGATGACATGTTGAGTGAAACACTTTAAAAGCATCATCTTTCAGGATTTTAAGTAGCTCAGCTGGAAATCTGCCACCCCCACTAGACTTGTTCATAGTAATGCTTCCTAAGGCTCGTATGAATCCATATTCCAGGATGTCTGGCTCTAGGTGAGTCATTAAGATCTTTTTATATAGTTTTTCTGTATATTCTTGCCACCTCTTTTTAATGCCTTCTGCTTTTGTTATGTCCTTCCAATTTTTTTTCTTTTATTGTGCCCATCCTCAAATGAAATGTTCCCTTGATGTCTTCAATTTTCTTGAAGAGGTCTTTCTTCAAGAAAGGTTTTCTTCAGTAGTTTTTTCCATTCTATTTTTTTCCTCTATTTTTTGCATCATTCATTTAAGAAGGCCTTCCTATCTCTCCTTGCTATTCTCTGAAACTATGCCTTTAGTTGGGTATTTTTCCCTTTCTCCCCTGCCTTTAACTTCTCTTCTTTCCTCAGCTATTTGTAAAGCTTTCTTGGACAACCAATTTGCCTTCTTGAATTTATTTTTCTTAATGTATACAAAGCACTTAAACTCTAGTCTATCAGTTTTCAGTATAATGTTTCTATTATGAAAGCTGAGAGAATTTGCCATGAAAGTGTTATATGGAGCATAGGTGAGTTCTTTTTAAAAATAGGAAGGAGATTACATAAAGCAGAGACGTGGAGAGAGTATGACACTTAGATAAACTAGAAGTACACATGAGTGAGCATTAGGCGAATAAACTAGAATATTAGAAAGACTCTCAGCTTTATTTTGAATAAAGACAATTTTAATATGCATAAATGAAGATCTAGTTGCTTGGACAAACAAGGTCAATATGAAGTCAGTCATGTTTTAAATGAGCTGGTGTTAAACTCATAACAGTAATTCAATTTTAAAAAGATTTGTGTATAGAGAGACTGATAATTTCACAGCAAATTCCTGAGTGTATAAAGATTTGTAGATCATTTGAAGTAAGTCGGGTTAGAAACCAATGCCAATGATGGTGTAAAACTCTGAAGATTTTGCTCATGGTAATATTTATGTCTGAGCTCATGGTTGAAGGGTGTCCTGTAAAAATGTTGGGGAAAAGATGAGCCTGAAGGCATGAATTTAGTTAGAGGCCATTTCTGTGGCTTGAAGAAGGGTTGTGTACCAGTGTATCTCAGTAGGAAACAGCACAATATTCGGGGGGTTATTACAAAGCTTTTTTGTAAAGGAACTACTGGACATGGAAATAACTTAAAAGGCCATTGACAGACAAGCAAATAAAGAAGATGTGGTGAAAATATAGCATACACAATGGAATATTACTCAGCCATAAAAGATGTCATTTTTAGTGATGTAGATGGACCTAGAAACTGTCATACAAAGAGAAGAAATTCAGAAAAAGAAAAACAAATATCATATATTGACAAATATATTTGAATTATTAAAAATGGTATAGATAAACTTATTTGTGGGGCAGGAGTAAAGACACAGACTTAAAGAACACACATATGGACATGGGATGAGGAAGGGAAGGGTGGGACAAATTGGGAGATTGGGATTGACATATATACACCATCATGTATAAAATAATTAATGGGAAGCTGATGTATAGCACAAGTAGATTAGCTCAGTGCTCTGTGATGACCTAGAGTAGTGAGACTGTGGTAGAATGATCTAGACATGTGGAATGGAGTAGGATAGAAAGGAGGCTCAAAAGGGAGGGCCTCTTGAGGCCCAAGTATCAATATATACTTATAGGTAATTCCCTTGGTTGTACAGCAGAAGCTAACACAACATTGTAAATTAATTATGCTCTAAAGTGCTTTAAATAGGAAATACTTATTGATATGTGAGTGAAATTGGAAAAGGACAGTTTTCATTCCAATCCCAAAGAAGGACAACACCAAAGAACATTCAACCTACAGTACAATTTCACTCATTAGACATACTAGCAATGTTATGCTCAAAATCCTTCAAGTTAGGCTTCAGCAATATGTGAACCAGGAAGTTCCAGATATACAAGCTGTGTTATGTAGAGACAGAGGAACCAAAGATCAAATTGCCAACTTTTGTTGGATCATGGAGAAAGAAAGGGAACTCCAGAAAAACATTTACTTCTGTTTCATTGATTACACTACAGCTTTTCACTATGTGAATCACAACAAACTGTGGCAAATTCTTCAAGAGATGGTAGTACCAGACCACCTTACCTGTCTTCTGAGAAACCTGTATGCAGGTCAAGAAAAAACAGTTAGAATTGGACATGGAAGAACAGACTGCTTTCAAATTGGGAAAGGAGTAAGTCAAGGCTGTATATTGTCACCCTGCTTATTTAACTAATATGCAGATTGCATCAAGCGAAATCCTGGGCCGGATGACTCACAAGCTGGACTCAACACTGGCAGGAGAAATATCAACAACCTCAGATATGTGGACAACACCATCCTAATAGAAA
This sequence comes from Raphicerus campestris, assembly GCA_006410735.1. NCBI lineage: Eukaryota > Metazoa > Chordata > Mammalia > Artiodactyla > Bovidae > Raphicerus > Raphicerus campestris. The sequence goes on along the minus strand of SJYW01047771.1, from coordinate 295,714 downwards.
ATTAAGAGGAAATAAGCTTCTTGATGAAGATGAAAGAGGAGAGTGAAAAAGCTGGCTGAAACCTCAACATTCAAAAAACTAAGGTCATGGTATCTGGTTCCATTATTTCATGGCAAAAGGAAAGGAAAAAAAGTGGAAGCAGTGATAGATTTTATTTTCTTGGGTTCCAAAATCCTTAAGGATGGTGACTGCACCCATGAAATTAAAAGACACTTGCTACTTGGAAGAAAAGCTATGTCCAACTCAGACAGTGTATTAAAAAGCAGAGACTTCACTTTGCTGGCAATGGTTCATGTAGTCAAAGCTATGATCTTTCCAGTAGTCATTTATAAATGTGAGAGTTGGACCATAAAGAAGGCTGAGGGCTGAAGAGTTAATGTTTTTGAATCGTGGTACTAGAGTAGACTCTGAAGGATTCCTTGGACTGCAAGGAGATCAAACTAATCAATCTCAGAGGAAATCAACCCTGAATATTCATTGCAAGTACTGATGCAGAAAATGAAGGTCTAATACTTTTGTCATCTGATAGGAATAGCTGACTTGTTGGAAAATACCCCAACACTGGGAAAGATTGAAAGCAAAAGAAGGGGGTGACAAGAATGAGATAGTTAAACAGCATCACCAACTCAACAGACATGAATTTGAGCAAACTCAGGGAGATTGTGAATGACAGAAGGGCCTGCTATTCCATGGAGTCATAAAGGATCAGACATGACTTACATACTGAACAATAATGCCAAGAATGCATTGTGTCACTTAATACTCATTATAATAGTTAACATGAAGCTTAAAGCCTTCGCACAAGTTCATGCAACTATGTATGAAATTAAGACTTAAAACCTAACTTCACTTACATCTTAGAGACTAAGCTGTATGTTCTCATAAGATGATACTCCAGAACATTGAAGAATTATATACTTTTTGAAATGACTCTCACAGGCCTTTCCTTCTGTTTATTCACATGACATTTTATACTTACTTCTTGTATATTCTATTTTCATAACTTACTGTTTATCTCTTCCACTGACATCAAATGTTTTAAGGATGAAAACTCCATCTTGCATTTTGTCTGTTCATTTTTTATTGATCCTTTGCATACTAAAATATAATAAAATATCCAGTTATAAAGCCTAGAATACCTTCTTAATCAAATGAATGTTTTATAAATGAATAACATTATTAAAATGAAATAATAGCTATGAGAAATTGTGGCCCTTTAACATTACTATAAGTGCTTATTTCTTTTAAATCTCTGATTCAGTACTGCCTTGATATTTATATAGTGTGTCTCATCTGACCATCTTATTGTGGCAACTGACCACTTTTTCTTTAGTTGCTAACTAATGATTAGCTAATCATACGTGCTAAGAAATGTCAATTCTTCTGTTAAGTTTAATTGACTTTTTTCACATATGAATGCTATTACAATATTATATATTGTAAATCAGCTACACAGTGAAAACCACTATTTATCTGGATGTCTTCATTTGTAATTTATGCTTTCTTGTTTATCCAGCTGCATAGACCAAATTTAGAAGATGTGTATGGAGCTGGACAAGCAGCCAAACTTCTATATTTAAATTATAAGAAAGTAATGCATATGAAATAAAATTAAATATTAAACCATATTCACAAAATTTTTTGTGAACAAGATAAGGTTTATCAAAATCTGATTTCATCTAATTAATGCTATGAAAACATACAATAATGATAGCTAACATATACTGAGTTCTGCTATGTACCAGGTATTTTTCTGAAACTTTATATTAATTAATTTAATCTTCACAACTTTATTCAACAGGTATTAATATTTCCCTACTTTATAGATTAGAAAATAGATGCAGAATGGATAACAAACTGCAAAAGTTATGGAAGTATTGATAATCCAAGTGATATTTAAAACACAGAAAGTCTATCTTCTACTCTTTTTAAATCATGCAAAAGTTATGGAAGTATTGATAATCCAAGTGATATTTAAAACACAGAAAGTCTATCTTCTACTCTTTCTAAATCACTATGCAATATTGCCTTATTTAAAGAAATATCAAGCAGAATCAATTATTATTAGTGAGCACACACACACACACACACAAATACACACAAAAGCATTAGAAATAAGGGAATATACTGGCCCATATTTTTGAACAGATTTGTCCCCGGGGCAGAGTTCTACTTCCCTAATTTACTATCTGTGCACTTCAAGTTTTTTATTTATAAAACAAAAATTGTAAGTGCTTACTTTATAGGTTTGTTGTGATTATTTTATCACAATATTTATAAGCTCTTCAAACAGTACCAAGTACAGACTAAACGCTGATTAAACCTCATTTCTGAATAAAAGGAGATTATTTGTACTCTTGATAATCATTCTTTCAAGTAGTTTTTATGTGAAAATTAATAAACTGTTATTCCAATTGATAGATGAGTCAACTGGGTACATATGAAAATGAGTTTTCTTCCACACGTTCCGAAGTACACACAGATGTGAGACATGAATTCTAGTTGAACTGACTGATAGGTTTTAATTTGTGAACCATCTATAAGGAATTGAGGGCAGTTTCCTCAATATATGCAGTTGAGGTACCTGTAGTGCAGCAGGAGTAAGTGCTTTACTTGATTCCTGATGAAGTTTTGCATTTGTGTCAAAGAAGCTGGGTTCAACACCATGGACAGCACTTTGCAGATACCCTGTCCACTCTCAACTACTCTCAACTACTCTGAGTCTGCTCCATCACTCATGTTTTTCATCAGGAAAGAGACACAATGAGAAGAAACCTGGTTTGTTTGTTTGTTTGTTTTTAATAAACTTGACTAAAACTACACATGTTACATATAATTTCATTAACTTTTGTATATATAGCACCAGTTATTACTCTATTCACAAGAAATCAAGACCCTTAAAGCAGGCAAATATCTCAAGCAAAAAGAAGTTCTATAGNACTTTATATTAATTAATTTAATCTTCACAACTTTATTCAACAGGTATTAATATTTCCCTACTTTATAGATTAGAAAATAGATGCAGAATGGATAACAAACTGCAAAAGTTATGGAAGTATTGATAATCCAAGTGATATTTAAAACACAGAAAGTCTATCTTCTACTCTTTTTAAATCATGCAAAAGTTATGGAAGTATTGATAATCCAAGTGATATTTAAAACACAGAAAGTCTATCTTCTACTCTTTCTAAATCACTATGCAATATTGCCTTATTTAAAGAAATATCAAGCAGAATCAATTATTATTAGTGAGCACACACACACACACACACAAATACACACAAAAGCATTAGAAATAAGGGAATATACTGGCCCATATTTTTGAACAGATTTGTCCCCGGGGCAGAGTTCTACTTCCCTAATTTACTATCTGTGCACTTCAAGTTTTTTATTTATAAAACAAAAATTGTAAGTGCTTACTTTATAGGTTTGTTGTGATTATTTTATCACAATATTTATAAGCTCTTCAAACAGTACCAAGTACAGACTAAACGCTGATTAAACCTCATTTCTGAATAAAAGGAGATTATTTGTACTCTTGATAATCATTCTTTCAAGTAGTTTTTATGTGAAAATTAATAAACTGTTATTCCAATTGATAGATGAGTCAACTGGGTACATATGAAAATGAGTTTTCTTCCACACGTTCCGAAGTACACACAGATGTGAGACATGAATTCTAGTTGAACTGACTGATAGGTTTTAATTTGTGAACCATCTATAAGGAATTGAGGGCAGTTTCCTCAATATATGCAGTTGAGGTACCTGTAGTGCAGCAGGAGTAAGTGCTTTACTTGATTCCTGATGAAGTTTTGCATTTGTGTCAAAGAAGCTGGGTTCAACACCATGGACAGCACTTTGCAGATACCCTGTCCACTCTCAACTACTCTCAACTACTCTGAGTCTGCTCCATCACTCATGTTTTTCATCAGGAAAGAGACACAATGAGAAGAAACCTGGTTTGTTTGTTTGTTTGTTTTTAATAAACTTGACTAAAACTACACATGTTACATATAATTTCATTAACTTTTGTATATATAGCACCAGTTATTACTCTATTCACAAGAAATCAAGACCCTTAAAGCAGGCAAATATCTCAAGCAAAAAGAAGTTCTATAGTGTCCTCACATTTTTAGTTGCACCTAAAGAATGCATGTTGGCATTTTCTTAAGTATTTTTAAAGAAATAATTTATTGTAATGGAACTTAAATATTTAAAGTGACCAAATTAATGATATTGATGATTTGACAATAATGCTTTGTAAGTCTTATTTTATAACAACTTATACACTGTATAAAGTTCATACTTAAAGATGTTGTAGTATATGTCAACAAATTGAACCTAGAAGATGTTAATAACTTCTTATCATACAATCTCCCAAGATAGAAACAAGAAAGAAATAGAAATTTTAAATAGAAAGTTACTAGTAAGGAGATTATGTCAATAGTCAAATTTACACAATAAATAAATGTTCAAGACAAGATGGTTTCACTAGTCAGTTCTACCAAACACCTAAAAGTTTAAAACCCATCTTTCTAAAGCTTTTCAAGAGGAAAAAATTATTCCAAACTCATTTTACAAGGCCAAAATTACCCACATATCAAAGCCAGATAATGATATCAAAAAAAGAAAAATATAATTATAGGCCAATATACTTGATGAACACAGATGCAAAACAAAATATTAATAAAACAGATTCAATAATACATTAAAAGTATAATACATCATGATCAAGTAGATTTATTCCAGGGATTCAAGGATGGTTCAACATCAGCATATCAATCAGTGTAACATATGACATTAATAAAATGAAGGATAAAAATTATATGATTATCTGAACAGATATAGAAAAAGTATTTGATAAAGTTCAACTTCCATTCAGTTCAGTTCAGTGGCTCAGTCGTGTCCGACTCTTTACGATCCCATGAATCATAGCACGCCAGGCCTCTCTGTCCATCACCAACTCCCGGAGTTCACTCAGACTCACGTCCATTGAGTCAGAGCCATCTCATTCTCTGGCGAGCCTTCTCCTCCTGCCCCCAATCCCTCCCAGCATCAGAGTCTTTTACAGTGAGACAACTCTTCACATGATAGCCTTGACTAGATGGACCTTAGTCAGCAAAGTAATATCTCTGCTTTTCAATATGCTATCTAGATTGATCATAAATTTTCTTCCAAGGAGTAAGTCTCTTTGAATTTCATGGCTGCGGTCACCATCTGCAGTGATTTTGGAGCTCCCCAAAATAAAATCTGATACAGTTTCCAGTGTTTCCCCATCTATTTCCCATTAAGTGATGGGACTGGATACCATGTTCTTTGTTTTCTGAATGTTGAGCTTTAAGCCAACTTTTTCACTTTCCTCTTTCACTTTCATCAAGAGGCTTTTTAGTTCCTCTTCACTTTCTGCCATAAGGGTGGTGTCATCTGCATATAGAAGGTTATTGATATTTCTCCCAGCAATCGTGATTCCAGCTTGCGTTTCTTCCAGTCCAGCGTTTCTCATGATCTACTCTCATATTAGTTAAATAAGGGTGACAATATACAGCCTTGACATACTCCTTTTCCTATTTGAAATCAATCTGTTGTTCAATATCCAGTTCTAACTGTTGTTTCCTGACCTACATACAGATTTCTCAAGAGGCAGGTCAGGTGGTCTGGTATTCCCATCTCTTTCAGAATTTTCCACAGTTTATTGTGATCCACTCAATCAAAAGTTTTGGCATAGTCAATAAAGTAGAAATAGATGTTTTTCTGGAACTCTCTTGCTTTTTCCATGATCCAGAGGATGTTGGCAACTTGATCTCTAGTTCCTCTGCCTTTTCTGACACCAGATTGAACATCAGAGAGTTCACGGTTCACGTATTGCTGAAGCCTGGCTTGGAGAATTTTGAGCATTACTTTACTAGCATGTGAGATGAGTGCAATTGTGTGGTAGTTTGAACATTCTTCGGCATTTTCTTTCTTTGGGATTGGAATGAAACCTGACGTTTTCCAGTCCTGTGGCCACTGTCGAGTTTTCCAAATTTGCTGGCATAGTGAGTGCAGCACTTTCACAGCATCATCTTTCAGGATTTGAAATAGCCCAACTGGAATTCTATCACCTCCACTAGCTTTGTTTTTAGCAATGCTTTCTAAGCTCCACTTGACCTCACATTCCAAGATGTCTGGCTCTAGATGAGTAATCACACCATCGTGATTATCTCAGTCATGAAGACTTTTTTGTACAGTTCTGTGTATTCTTGCCACCTCTTCTTAATATCTTCCACTTCTGTTAGGTCCATACAATTTCTACCCTTTATCGAGCCCATCTTTGCATGAAATGTTTCCTTGGTATCTCTAACTTTCTTGAAGAGATCTCTAGTGTTTCCCATTCTGTTCTTTTCGTCTATTTATTTGCTTTGATCACTGAAGAAGGCTTTCTTATCTCTTCTTGCTATTCTTTGGAATTCTGCATTCAGATGTTTATATCTTTCCTTTTCTCCTTTGCTTTTCACCTCTCTTCTTTTCACAGCTATTTGTAAGGCCTCCCCAGACAATCATTTTGCTTTTTTGCATTTCTTCTCCATGGGGATAGTATTGATCCCTGTCTCCTGTACAATGTGATGAACCTCATTCCATAGTTTATCAGGCACTCTATCAGACCTAGGCCCTTAAATCTATTTCTCACTTCCACTGTATAATCATAAGGGATGTGATTTAGGTCATACCTGAATAGTCTAGCGGTTTTCCCTACTTTCTTCAATTAATTCTGAAATTGTCGACAAGGAGTTCATGATCTGAGCAACAGTCAGCTCCTGGTCTTTTTTTTGCTGACTTTAAAGAGCTTCTCCATCTTTGGCTGCAAAGAATATAATCAATCTGATTTCAGTGTTGACCATCTGGTCATGTCCAAGTGTAGAGACTTCTCTTGTGCTGTAGGAAGAGGGTGTTTGCTATGACCCGTGTATTTTCTTGGCAAAACTCTATTAGTCTTTGCCCTGCTTCATTCCGCATTCCAAGGCCAAATTTGCCTGTTACTCCAGGTGTTTCTTGACTTCCTACTTTCTTATACCAATCCCCTATAATGAAAAGGATATCTTTTGGGGTGTTAGTTCTATAAGGTCTTGTAAGTCTTCATAGAAGTGTTCAAGTTGAGCTTCTTTGGTGTTACTGGTTGCGGCATAGACTTGGATTACCGTGATATTGAATGGTTTGCCTTGGAGACGAACAGAGATCATTCTGTCATTTTTAAGATTGCATCCATGTACTGCATTTCAGACTCTTTTGTTGACCTTGATGGCTACTCCATTTCTTCTGAAGGATTCCTGCCCACAGTAGTAGATATAATGGTCATCTGAGTTAAATTCACCCATTCCAGTCCATTTTAGTTCACTGATTCCTAGAATGTCGATGTTCCTTCTTGCCATCTCTTGTTTGACCACTTCCAATTTGCCTTGATTCATGGACCTGACATTCCAGATTCCTCTTTACAGCATCGGACCTTACTTCCATCACGCGTCACATCCACAGCGGGGTACTGTTTTTGCTTTGACTCCATCTCTTTATTTTTTCTAGAGTTATTTCTCCACTGATCTCTAGTAGCATATTGGGCACCTACTGACCTGGGGAGTTCCTCTTTCAGTATCCTATCATTTTGCCATTTCATACTGTTCATGGGGTTCTCAAGGCAAGAATACTGAAGTGGTTTGCCATTCCCTTCTCCAGTGGACCACATTTTGATAGACCTCTCCACCATGACCAGCCTGTCTTGGGTTGCCCCGTGGGCATGGCTTAGTTTCACTGAGTTAGACAAGGTTGTGGTCCTAGTGTAATTAGATTGACTAGTTTTCTGTGAGTATGGTTTCAGTGTGTCTGCCCTCTAATGCCCTCATGCAATATCTACCATCTTACTTGGGTTTCTGTTACCTTGGGCGTGGGATATCTCTTCACGGCTGCTTCAGCAAAGAGTCACCACTGCTCCTTACCTTGGATGAGGGGTATCTCCTCACTGCCGCCATTCCTGACCTTCAATGTGGGATGGCTCCTCTAGGCTTTCCTGTGCCTGTGCAGCCACTGCTCCTTGGATGTGAGGTTGCTCTTCCCAGCCACTGCCCCTGGCCTCTGGCATGGGGTTGCTCCTCCCAGCAGCCGCCCTGGCCTTGGACATGGGGTTGCTCCTCCTGGCCGCTGCTCCTAGCCTCGGACATCACCCCTGGCCTCAGATGCGAGGTGGCTCCTCTCCGCTACCATCCCTTGCCTCATACGCGGGATATATCCTCTTGGCCACTGGCCCCGACCTCGGACGCAGGGTAGTTCCTTTCGGCCACCATTCCTGACCTCAGACATGAGGTAGCTCCTCTCAGCCACACTTAGTGCACTGGGCACAGCCACCTGCGCTTACTGTGCCGGGCGCACCTGTCTGCGCTTAGTGCATCCAGATGCCATATGTCAGAAGTCCATATATGAGAAATTAACATCATATTTGGGCTTCCCTGATGGCTCAGATGGTACAGACTCTGCCTTGAATTGATCCAGATTCGATTCCTGGGTTGGAAGATAAAGGAATGGCATATCCATATCAGTATTCTTGCCTGGTAAATTCCATGTATAGAAGAGCCTGGAAATCTAGAATCAAGGGATCACAAAGAGTTCGACATGACTGAGCAACTAATACTAACTAACATATTTTATGGTGAAAACTGAAAGTTTTCCCCTAAGATCAGGAAAAAACAAGGATACCCAATATCCCCTCTTCAGCAGAGTATTGGAAGTGCTTTCCAGAGCAATTAAGAAAGAAAGAAAAAGATATCCAAATCAGAAAGGAAGAAGTAAAACTGTAATTATTTTCAGATGGCATACTTTTATACATAGAAAACTCTAAAGATACTACCAAAAAAAAAAGAAGAAGAAAAAGAAAGACGGAAAATCTGTTAGAACTAATAAGTGAATTCAGTAAAGTGACAGGGTACAAAATCAATACACAAAAAACTGACATATATTAGCCACAAACTATTGGAAAGACAAATTGAGAAAAACAAGCCCACTTAAAATTGCATCATAAGGAATAAAACACATGGAGATGAATTTAACCTAAGTGATGAACTACCCCTATGCTGAAAACTGTAAGTCAGTGATGGAAAAAATTGAAGAAGTCAGAAAAAAATGAGAAGCTATTTCCCATTCATAAATGGAAAGAATTTAATATTTTTAAATGTTAAAATGCGCTATATACAAACACATGAAAAGATGCTCAACATCACTCATTATCAGAGAAATGCAAATCAAGACCACAATGAGGTACCACTTCACACCAGTCAGAATGGCTGCGATCCAAAAATCTACAAGCAATAAATGCTGGAGAGGATGTGGAGAAAAGGGAACCCTCTTACACTGTTGGTGGGAATGCAAACTAGTATAGCCATTATGGAAAACAGTGTGGAGATTCCATAAAAAATTGCAAATAGAACTGCCTTATGACCCAGCAATCCCACTGCTGGGCATACACACTGAGGAAACCTGAATTGAAAGAGACATATGTACCCCAATGTTCATTGCAACATTATTTATAATTGCCAGGACATGGAAACAACCCAGATGTCCATCAGCAGATGAATGGATAAGAAAGCTGTGGTACATATACACAATGGAGTATTACTCAGCCCTTAAAAAGAATAAGTTTGACTCAGTTCTAATGAGATGGATGAAACTGGAGCCGATTATACAGAGTGAAGTAAGCCAGAAAGAAAAACACCAATACAGTATACTGACACATATATATGGAATTTAG
>SJYW01047771.1:218716-281138 GCA_006410735.1 Raphicerus campestris | reverse complement strand
GCCAGGACATGGAAACAACCCAGATGTCCATCAGCAGATGAATGGATAAGAAAGCTGTGGTACATATACACAATGGAGTATTACTCAGCCCTTAAAAAGAATAAATTTGACTCAGTTCTAATGAGATGGATGAAACTGGAGCCGATTATACAGAGTGAAGTAAGCCAGAAAGAAAAACACCAATACAGTACACTGACACATATATATGGAATTTAGAAAGATAGTAATGATGACCCTGTAAGTGAAACAATATAAGAGACACAGAGGTATAGAACGGACTTTTGGCTTCTGAGAGAGAGGGAGAGGGTGGGATGATCTGGGAGAATGGCACTGAAACATGTATACTATCATATAAGATATGAAGCGCCAGTCTATGTTCAATGCAGGATACAGGATGCTTGGGGCTGATGTACGGGATGATCCAGGGAGATGGTGTGGGGAGGGAGGTGGGAGGGGGCTTCGGCATGGGGAGATCGTGTACACCTGTGGCTGATTCATGTCAATGTATGGCAAAACCAATACAGTACTGTAAAATAGAATAAAGTATTAAATTTTAAAAAAGAAACAAAAAAATGTGTTATACATTCAAAGCAATATATAGAATTAATGCAATCTCTATAAAAATTGCAATTTCATATTTCACAGAAATAGAGCAAAACAATCCTAAAATTAGTATGGAACCACAAAAGATCCATAACTAGTCAAAGCAAAGTAGAGAAGGAAAAACAAATCTGAAGGCATCAGGCTTCCTGATTTCAAACTCTGTTGCAGAGCTATAGTAATCAAAACGATAAGGCATTACCATAAAAAAGACACATACACAGCATTGTAAATCAATTATTTTAATACTTCTGTTTAAAAAATAGGCACATAAGTCAACAGAACACTACAGAGATCCAAGAAATAAACTCGTTCACACAAGGTCAATTAATTTACAATGAACTGTAATTATAAGGAGGCAAGAATATACAGTGGGGAAAGAACACTCTCTTTAATAAAAAAATACTGGGAAAACTGAACAGCTTTATGGAAAAGAATCAAACTAGATAAATATTTTACACCACACCAAAAAATTAACTCAAATGGATTAAAAACTTAAATGCAAGACTTGAAACCATAAAACTCCTATGGGTGGGGGGCGGAACATAGATGGTAAGCTCCTTTATGATGGTCATAGCAATGAATTTCTAGATCTGACTCCAAAATCAAAGCCAGCAAAAGCAAAATAAATAAATAATGTCACATTAAACTCAAAACCTTCTATACATCAATAAAATAGAAAACCATCAATAAAATAATAAGTCAGCCTACTGAGTGAGAAAAATTAGTTGTAATCCACGTATCTGAAAAGGTATTAATAACTAAAATTTACAAATAACTCATAAAATTTAGTAACAACAGCAACAAGGAAAAATTATTTGATTAAAACCTAGGCTTCCCTGTAGCTCAACTGGCAAATAATTTTCCACAGTACAGGAGACCCCATTTTGATTCCTGGGTCAGGAAAATACCCTGGAGGAAGGCAGGGCAACCCACTACAGTATTCCTGCCTGGAGAATCTCCATGAGCAGAGGAGCTTGCTGGGCTACAGCTGGACATGACTGAGCAACCAAGTACAGCATAGCACAGATGATCTGGATAGATATTTTCCAAAGAAGACATGCAGATGGCCAAAAGACACATAAAAAGTACTCACCATCATTAATCATCAAGGAAATACAAGTCAAAACCACAATGAGATATCACCTCACACTATTAGAATAGTTATTATCAAAAAGACAAAAAATAACAAGTGTTACAGAGGATGTTCAGAAAAGGGAACTCTCATACACTATTGATAAAAATATAAATTGATAGAATCCTTGTGGAAAACAGTATGAAATTTTCTCAAAAAATGAAAAGTAGAATTATTAAATGATCCAGCAATTCCATTTCTGAGCATTTATCTGAAGAAAACAGAAGCACTAATTCAAAAATATACATGCATCCCCATGCTCATTACAGCATTATTTACAATAGCCAACATATGGAAACAACTATCTATCTATCCATCTATCTAAGTATCTGTGATGGAATATTATGCAGCCATGAGAAAGAATCAAATCTTGTAATTTGTGACAATATGAATGAATCTTGAGGTCATTATGATGAGTGAAATATCATATGGGGATATAAGTTCACTTATCTGAAAAATCTAAAAAATAAAAAGAAATAAAAAACAAAAATCATAGATACTGAGAACAGAGTGATGGTTTTGAGGGGAGTGACTGTTGGGGAGTGAGTACATTGGATAAAGGAGATCAATAGATACAAACTCCATCTATAAAGTAAGTAAACCATGGGGATATAATGCATAGCATGGTGACTATAGTAATTAATATGGCAGAGCACACTTCACAGTTTCCAAAAGAGTAATTTCCAAAAGTTAGCTTTGTATGGTAACTAGATTATGATAATTATTTCACAGTGTATATAGTATATACAAATATTGAATGACTATGCTATAAACATGAAGACCATATAGTAGTATGTCGATTATACCTCAATAAAGGAAAACTTTCTTACATGAGGGAGATAAGGTCATGATGAACAGTGAAAGGAAGGAAAGAGAAGGTGGGAAAGACTCAAGAACTAGTGAAAAAGCGGAGACTCTCTGTTCTGGTTAACTTCCTCCTTTTTCCCTCTTTCATGTCTAAGCTGCTATTTCTTTGTTGCTCCCTTCAGGATCATATCCAAGTGAACAGATAATAAAATGGTCAACTGACACAATATTACACCAGTATCAGTAAGCACACACAGCACCCAAATCTTGGTTTCTAAATACCATATGCCATTTTAAAAAATAGGGGGAAACTTCCCTGGTGGCACAGTTGATAAAAATATGCCAGCCAAAGCAGGGGACATGGGTTTGATTCCTGATTTGGGAAGATTCCACATGTCATAGAGCAATTAAGCCTGTGCACCACAATTACTGGGAATACACTCTACAGCCCAGAAGCCACAACTACTGAAGCCTGCATTCCTAGAACCTGAGCTCCACAAGAGAAGTCAGCACAATGAGAAGCCCATGCACCACAATGAAGAGTAGCCCCTATTCACTACAACTAGACAAAGTTCGTGAGCAGCACTGAAGACCTTGTGCAATCAAAACTAAATATATGAATTTGCAGGTTTTTAAAAGGAAAATAAGACTCCTTGGTGGAATAATGGATTCATCTGGAGAGCAAAAAACTACAAGATGATCCTAGAATATTTTTTTTTTTCTGCCATGAAGTAAGACTGATACAGACATGTCAAAAGACACGTGTTTTAATTTGCAGAGAAGTCAGTTCGAATAGGCCAATTAGTAAGAAGGAATCATGGTATAGAAAATTATCATGTATGAAAACCAGTGGGTAAAAGCTTATGGCACACACAATCTCACTGTCTCCCCACAATTACTTTGCTGTTTTTTGTTTTGTTTTGTTATGCATTATTTTTTGACTGTGCTGGGTCATCATTTCAGCAAACAGGCTTCTCCAGCTGTGGTACTCAGCTCTAGAGTGTTCTGCCTAAGTAGTTTTGTCGCACAGACTTCTCTAGTCATGGCATGTGGATTTAGCGGTCCCATGGCATGTGAGATCTTGTTCCATAACCATGTATTAAACACACATCCAGTGCGTTGGAAAGTGGATTCTGTACCACTGGACCACTATGGAAGTCTCCAGTTATTTTTGATTGCAAAGAAATAACTGCAATTGTACTGTGGGGGAACTTGGTGCACACCACCGGAGCCAAGTGATCAAAGACAGCATCGTTAATAAATGGGAAAATGGACATCTTGTGCCTCCTGATGTGATACTCTTAGAAGAGAAAGACAAATTGGCTTGCAGAAATCTTGACAAAAATGCATAACCTGAAACAAATAATGAGGAGAGAAAAAAGAATTTGAGTGAGATCATTCTGTTAAAAAACCTGGTCTAAACTTTTCAAAATTATCATGTTCAAGAAACATACAGAAAATCTGAAGAGTTCTTCTAGATTAAAAGAGGCTAAAAAGACATGAAAATTAAATGCAATTGGTGGCCCTGGATCCAGCAAAGGGTAGACATAAAGCATATGTGACTGAGATAATTGATGGAACTTGAATATGAACTAAAGATAAAAATATTGTATCATGTTGCATCAGTATTAAATTTTATCCTTTTAATAAAATATATCATTGTTCTGTTAAAGAATATTTTTGTTCTACGGAATGCACACCAAAGTACTAAAGAGTAAAAAGGCATGGCGTTTTCAAGTTACTATCAAAAGACTAAAAATAAATGCCTGTTGTGTGTATGTACTATGTATAGTATATGTACTGTGTAGCATAGAAAGAATTACAAAATAAAAGGATAACATATAAGTAGATGGTGATTGCATATATGGAATTGTTTGCAAATTTTCTGTAAATTTGAAATTATATTATTTTTCTTTGAAATTACAGTAAAGTTTCAGTTCAGTTCAGTCGCTCAGTCGTGTTCAACTCTTTGTGTCCCTATGAATCGCAGCACGCCAGGCCTCCCTGTCCATCACCAACTACTGGAGTTCACTCAGAGTCATGTCCATCAAGTCAGTGATGCCATCCAGCCATCTCATCCTCTTTCATCCCCTTCTCCTCCTGCCCTTAATCCCTCCCAGCATCAGAATATTTTCCAATGAGTCAACTCTTCGCGTGAGGTGGCCAAAGTACTGAAGTTTCAGCTTCAGCATCATTCCTTCCAAAGAAATCCCAGGGTTGATCTCCTTCAGAATGGAGTGGTTGGATCTTCTTGCAGTCCAAGGGACTGTCAAGAATCTTCTCCAGCACCACAGTTCAAAAGCATCAATTCTTCAGCACTCAGCCTTCTTCACAGTCCAACTCTCACATCCATACATGACCACAGGAAAAACCATAGCCTTGACTAGAATGACCTTAGTCGGCAAAGTAATAACCCTGCTTTTGAATATGTTTTACATAAATAATAATGATAGCCAATAATTTTTAAAAAGTAAAAGATATTTTAAAAATAGATATATAATAAGTCTCTGAAAGATAATACCATAATCAGTATATGTTTTCTGCCCCCAAAGCTGTGTGTGGTCATGTTTTTCAATATTTTGCTATAGAATTATAAATTCTCTGTGTTTCTACTATAAGATCAGAATAGCAAAGTTTACTTTTGTTCCCATGCATTTACAGGTAAATTGAATTAACTTCTGAACTGACCTCACCAGTTGATAAATTTATGTGGCATTAACTGCACTGTGTAAATCCTCTTGGGGACACAGTGGTAAGACATGTGAAGAATGCACATTTCAATGCAGGAGACATAGATTTGATACCTGAGTTGGGAAAATCCCCTGCAGAAGAAAATGGCAATCCACTCCAGTATTCTTGCCTGGAAAATTCCATGGACAAAGGGAATTTTCGGTCTACAATCCATGGGATTGCAAAGAGTTGGACATGACTGAACAACTAAACATAATTCCCCTTAGCAGCGAGTTGACTTTTCTTGGCAAACTTTTATCTTTATACGTCCCTTATATTCCTAAATCACAAGGACTTTCCATATTCCTTTTCTTTAAATTTTATATTTTTAATTTTTTTTTTTAAATTTATTTGACTGTACCAGGTCTTAGTTGCAGCATGAGGGATCTAGTTCCCTGAAAAATGATTGAACCTGGGACCTCTCCATTGGGAACATGGAGTCTTATCCACTGGACCACCAGGAAAGTTCTCACACTTCCTTTTTATAAATGGCATCTCTCCCTCTTCTGGATTCTTCCTCTAGGTTCCTACAGTACTCAACTCTGCATATTTTTACATTTTTACTTTTTGTGCTATTTCACCACATATGAACACTCCTTGCCCTGTTTAACACCAATTTCTTGCAGACAAATATTGCATCTTCACGTCTATAATTTCCATGTGATCCAATATAATACATTACACATAGAAGTCCCTTAAACAATGTTTATGAAAGAGACATAAAATGTTTGAAATATCAGCTCGTTTAAAGGATTATAGACTGAAGGATGCTTTATAGTATTTAGAGCATTTTACTTTTGACAACTTTTCAGAAAAATAAAATAAATACGTATTTCTACAAATAAATTCCATAGTCTGTGCAGCAGAATTAATAATCATCAAATATAGCAGTCAAATTAGTACTGATAAAATATCTATCAGTCCATCCTCAGAATACTTACTGTTATGAAAAATGTTGTCATGAAGTAAATTATCTTGGTGCTATAATGTCCTCCAAATCTACTCACAGATAGATATCAAAGGCCTTGGAAAAGAAAGGCTAACAGAAAAAAATTAAAATGCTCAAATAACATGATATATTTAGTCAATTAAAATGCATAAGGAGAAGCAAACAGGAACAGACGACCTACTTTAATACACTTTAGATGCTGTGGAAAATCACTGAACTTCAGGGTAATGTGATATTTTCCATATAGACAGATAGAAAGATGAGACAGATATATAGACAGGCAAACAGGTATACTATGTAAGGGATATATACAGATATATCTATTATATTATCTTATATGCTGAGCTTAGTCACTCAGTCATGTTCATGTTCCTCTGTCCATGGGGATTCTCCAAGCAAGAATACTGGAGTGGGTTGCCATGCCCTCCTGCAGGGGATCTTCCCAACCCAGGGATCGCACCTAGGTCTCCTGCATTGCAGGTAGCTTCTTTACTATCTGAGACACCACGGAAGCCTATGAATAATGAAGTGAGTAGCCTATCCCTTCTTCAGGGGATCTTCTCGACCCAGGAACTGAACCAGGGTCTCTTGCTTTGCAGACGGATTCTTTACCAACTGAGCTACCAGGGAAGCCCTATATAATCTTATAATACTATTCAATCTTCTATTCTCTCTCTTCAGAGCTGCTCTAGCCCCTTAATTATTAAGGGGTATAATTACAAGCATAGAGTTGACGATTCAGTAAATAGGCTTAACGGATACAAAAGGCCTGGGCCCAGCACACGTACATGGTCTACCAGAGAGATTCAGGACAAATATGCCCAGCTAATCACTGGACTCAGCCTATGGGGAGCTATGAATTTTTTCTGTGTTTCTTGAGTAGAGAACATATGAGGCCAGAATGAGTGACTATTAGTAATGACAGGCCAAATTAAAATCTTATGAACACTCAATGGCTAACATATATATTTAGTGTCTCATGAATATCATGTGATATTTGTGTGTTGTGCTTAGTCTCTCAGTCGTGTCTGATTCTTTGAGGCCTCACGGATTGTAGCCTGCTAGACTTCTCTGTCAATAGGATTCTCCAGGCAAGAATACTGGAGTAGGTTGCCATGCCCTCCTCCAGGAGATCTTCTCACCCGGGAATCAAACCCAGGTCCTCACACTGTAGGTAGGTTCTTTACCATCTGAGCCTCCAGGAAAATCCTGGTGATATTTAGTTTACCACAAATATTAGGTAGTTTTTGATCTTTCTATTTTCTATATCTATCTTCAGCTCAGCTTTCTATCCCCCTTATCAATATATCTCACAAGCTGCTTATTAACACGCTTACATGTTATCCACACCTAACAAATCTTGAGTCTTGCCTGTGTATTCCTCCTCATATTCCTCTTCGATAATATACTCAAATATTTTAAAATAATTCATAAAAAAGCCTTTGTGGCAATATTATAAACTGTGCCATTGGGCTCAAAACGTATAGTATTGACATATTTAACATATTCAAAAGAAATTAAAGAGACAACAAGTTTAGCATGAAGTTTGCGGCATAATTTGTATGTATAAAAACAAACAGAAACATTCCACAAAGCCATATAGCAAAAAAAGATATTAGGTTGGTGAAAAATGTGTTTTTTTTTTTCTTTTTCCTGCATTATGTCTCTAGTAGCAGTTAGTTGTCTTTGACTTCGTTCAAAACAATTATGTTCGATTGCATTGTGACAGCTGTCATATCATGTACATTTAAAAAAATTATCAAAATTTGTCAACTTTTGTGTAGCCATTTTAATACCCAAGATGGAAGACAAAAAGCAACATTTCAGCATATTTTACTTTATTGATTCAAGAAAGATAAAAATGCAGCTAAACCACACCAAAAAAAAACTCACTTGTGTAGAATATGCAAAAAGTGCTGTGACAGATCAAATATGTTTTGTGAAGTTCTATGCTGAAGATTTCTTATTGGGCAATGCTCCATAGTCAGGAAGACAAGTGGAAGTTGATAGAGATCAAATCGAGATATTCACTGAAAACAATCAACAGTGTACTATGTAGGTGACAATCTAAACACTCAAAAAATTCAAACAAAGCAGAGAAAATAATTTGTAACAGCTTGGTTATATTAATTGCTTTGATGTTTGAGTTCCACATAATCTAAGGGAAAAAAAAAAATCTTGACTGTATTTCAGGATGCAGTTCTTTACTGAAATGTAAGGAAAATATTCTTCTTTTAAAACTAATTGTGACAGGCAATGAAAAGTAGATACTGCACAATAAGTTGAAACAGAAGAGATCATGGGATAAGTGAGATGAACCACCACTAGCCACACCAAATGAGTCTTCATCCAAAGAATGTAGAATTGGAAGGGCAACATCCTTCTGGAAAACAAAGTGGTTAATTCCAACAAGTACTGCTCACAATTAGACCAACTGAAAGCGGCACTTGATGAAAAGCATCCAGAATAACTCAATGGTAAACATACAGACTTCCATCAGGGTAACCCAAGACTACATGTGAATGCCAGAGAATGTTCAAACTATCACACAATTGCACTCATCCCACATGTTAGCAAGGTAATGCTCAAAATTCTCCATGCCAGGGTTCAACAGTACGTGAACTGTGAATTTCCTCAGTTCAATCTGGATTTAGAAAAAGCAGAGGAACCAGAGATCAAATTGCCAACATCTGCTGGAGCATCAAAAAATCAAGAGAGTTCCAGAAAAACATCAATTTCTCTTTTATTGACCACGCCAAAGCCTTTGACTATGTGGATCATAACAAACTGTGGAGAATTCTTCAAGAGATGGGAATATCAGACCACCTTTCCTGCCTGCTGAGAAATCTGTATGCAGGTCAAGAAGCAACAGTTAGAACTGGACATACAACAGACTGGTTTCAAATTGAGAAAGGAGTATCTCAAGCCTGTACATTAGCAACCTGCTTATTTAACTTACATGCAGAGTACATCATGAGTGAAGCACAGGCTAGAATCAAGATTGCCAGAAGAAATATCAATAACCTCAACTATGCAGATGGCACCATCCTTATGGCAGAAACCAAAAAGAACGAAATAACCTCTTGATGAAAGTGAAACAGGAGAGTGAAAAATGTGGCTTAAAACTCAAAATTTAAAAACTAAGATCTTGGCATTTGGTCCCATCACTTCATGGCAAAAAGATGGGGAAACAATGGAAACAGAAGCAGACTTTATTTTCTTGGGCTCCAAAATCGCTGCAGATGGTGACTGCAGGCATGAAATTAAAAGACACTCACTCCTTGGAAGAAAAGTTATGACCAAACTAGACAGCATATTAAAAAGTAGAGACATTAATTTGCTGACAAATGTCTGTTTAGTCAAAGTTGTTGTTTTTACAATAGTCATGTATGGATATGAGAGTTAGACAGCAAAGAAAGCTGAGCCATGAATAATTGATGTTTTGAACTGTAGTGTTGGAGGAGACCCTCGAGAGTCCCTTGGACTGCAAGATCAAACCAGTCAGTCCCAAAGAATGTCAAACCAGTCAATCCCAAATGAAATCAAACCTGAATATTCATCGAAAGGACTGATGCTAAATCTGAAGCTCCTATACTTTGGCCACCTGGTGCCAAGAACTGAGTCATTGGAAAATACCTTGATGCTGGGAAAAATTGAAGGCAGGAGGAGAAAGAGACAACAGAGGTTGAGATGGTTGTATGGCATCACTGATTTGATGGACATGAGTCTGAGTAAGCTTGGAGAGTTGGTGAAGGACAAGGAAGCCTGGTGTGCTGCAGTCCATGGGATCTCAAAGAGTCAAAGATGACTGAGTGACTGAAATGACATCTTTCTTTGATGTCCAGGCAAAAATTGTTACAGCTTTGCTGCAAAGTTTTGATTTATCCACCATATTCATCTAACAATGCACCTTAGGGTGTCCTTTTATTTCACAATTTACAAGTTTCTTAATGGGAAAAGTTCCTATTCCATGGAAGTCTCTAAAATGCACCTGGAACAGTTATTTCCTCAAAAAGATAAATAGTTTTGGGGAAGATGGAATTATGAAGTTGCCTGGAAAGTGGGAGAAAGTAGTGGAACAAAGAACATTGTTCAACAAAGTTTTGGATGAAAATGAAAAAAATATGCCTTTCATTTCTACTTAAAAACTGAAAGAAAGTTTTGGTCAACCCAATATTTTGATAGAATGAAATAGTATTAGAAGGGTCAGGTAGAAGATAAGTTTAAGGAATCAACAAGTTATATTGGTAGAGTTACTGTGATGGTCTGTATAAGCTGGACAAGACACCCCAGAACCTCAACCTTAAAATTTCAAAGATTTATTTCTCACTGTTTATGAATGACTTGGAGAACACTGGCAAACCCTTTCTTGGTAAAAAGATTGAAAGCAACAATCAGGTTGAAAGCAACCATCAGAGATTTAAAATCTGATTGAAAGTAGCAATCTGAGATTTACCAAATTGAATGGCAACCTAAAATAGTGAAAATTCAATAGTGAAAATTGTAACTACATCTTCACACCTATATATACATGTCTATACATACATGTACAGACTTATGAATATATATATATATGTTTATGCACATACATTTATATTTGAAGTAAGAAATGGTGACCCAGTCCAGTATTCTTGACAGGAAAAGTCCATGGAGTCACAGTGTCAGACACTGCTGAGCAACTATACAACAACAAACATATATATGTATACATGTTACACCATTAGTGTTGCTGAAGTCAACCTGATTCTCAGTCAGCAGAAAGTTTGGTATCAAAATACTCTACATTGGGGTGTTTCCTCCCACACCAGCAGGTTCAAAGTCCTTCCTGGTGAATGAGGTAATCATTGTAGCTCTTGTTGGCAAAGTAATGTCTCTGCTTTTTAATATGCTATCTAGGTTGGTCATAACAGGGAAAATACTATTAGTGGTGCCTTGGATTTAACTTGTATATATTTTATTTTATAGTTTTCCATAATATGAATCTGATCCTTCAAGAAAAGAACTGTACGTTTTTATTCTGAGGCAAGCTGTCCTTAGAGAAGCTAGTGTCTGATTTCTGACCCTCTTTCAGGTTTGCAAGCAAGAGCAACTACCATCTCTGAGGACGAAGCTGCTGACATTCGATATGATAAAGCTTGGGAGAACCTAGGACTGGATTTTATGTCTCACTTTCACCCCTTGCATATGAAGAGCCCTATGTGTACACAATGGGGAACAGAAGGAGGGTTGGGAGAATGCTAGTAAGTCCTCAGAAAATACACTATGACTCTATTTCTCATTTCCCATTTCCTCATTTCGTAAATTAGAAATGGCAATAGGGCACTGAATCATTAACACTTTGTGAGGATCAAATGTGTACATCATTTAAAAGATATCTGAAACTGTAAAGAGCTGGTATGTCCTTAATAATTTGCTTATTTTGGACATAGAAAATTTACAGTTACCAAGGAGAAAGGGGGAAAGGAAAAAATGTGAATTTGTTATTAATAGATACACACTAGTGTATATACACCCAGTCCAGTGTTCTTGCCTGGAGAATCCCAGGGATGGTGGAGCCTGATGGGCTGCCGTCCATGAGGTTGCACAGAGTCGAACATGACTGAAGCGACTTAGCAGCAGTAGCAGCAGCAGTGTATATATGTATATATATATATATATATAATAGATAAACAACAAGGACTGAAAGATGAAATCCCCAACTCTTTAGGTAGCTCACATGCTACAGGAGAAGAGTGAAGAAATAGCATGTCTTTTTCAACCTAGGGAACAGGAATGCAAAAGTAGGAAGTCAAGAGATACCTGGAGTAAAAGGATGTTTGGCC
Source organism: Raphicerus campestris (assembly GCA_006410735.1). NCBI lineage: Eukaryota > Metazoa > Chordata > Mammalia > Artiodactyla > Bovidae > Raphicerus > Raphicerus campestris. The sequence goes on along the minus strand of SJYW01047771.1, from coordinate 269,095 downwards.
TCGGAGTACAAAATGAAGCACAGCAAAGGTTAACAGAATTTTACCAAGAGAACATATCGATCATAGCAAACACTCTCTTCCAACAACACCAGAGATGACTCTACACATGGACATCACCAGGTGGTCAATACCAAAATCAGATTGATTATTTTCTTTGCAGCCAAAGATGGAGAAACTCCATATAGTCAGCAAAAACAAGACCAGAAATTGACTGTGGCTCAGATCAGGAACTCCTTATTGTATAATTTGGACTTAAATTGAAGAAAGTAGGGAAAACCATTAGTCCTTTTATGCATGACCTAAATTAAATTCCTTGTGATTATTCAGTGCAAGTGACAAATAGATTCAAGGGATTAGATGCAATCAACAGAATGCATGTAGATCTATGGATGGAGGTTCATACTGTACAGGAGGTGGTGATCAAAGCCATCTCCCCAAAAAAAAGAAGTCAAAAAAGGCAAAATGGGTGTCTGAGGAGGTCTTACAAATACCCAAGGAAAGAAGAAAAGTGAAAGGCAAAGGGGAAAAGGAAATATATATACCCATTTAAATGCAGACTTCCAAAGAACAGCAAGGAGAGATAAGAAAACCTTTCTAAGTAAACAATGCAAAAATAAATAAATAAATAAAAGAAGAAGAAGAAGAAAACAGAATGGGAAAAACTAGAAAACTCTTCAAGAAAATTGAGGATACATGGGGAATATTTCTTGCAAAGACAGGCAAAATAAAGGACAGAAAATGTATGGAACTACCAAAAGAAGAAGATATAAAGAAAAGGTGGCAAGAATACACAGAAGAACGGTACAAAAAAAGGTTTTAATAACCTGGATAACCAGGATGGTGTGATCAATCACCTAGAGCCAGCTATACTAGAGTGTGAAGTCAAATGGGTCTTAGTAAATATTACTATGAACAAAGCTAGTGGAGGTGGGAGAATTCTAGCTGAGTTATTTCAAATCATAAAAATGATGCTATTAAAGTGCTGTATTCAAGAGGTCAGCAAATTTGGAAAATTCAACAGTGGTCATAGGACAGGAAAAGGTTAGTTTTCATTCCAATCCCAAAGAAGGTCAGTGCCAAAGAATGTTCAAACTACCACACAATTGAGCTCAGTTTACATGATAGCAAGGTAATACTGAAGACCCTTCAAGCTAGGCTTCAGTAATACATTAACTGAGAATTCCCAGATGTACAAGCTGGCTTTAGAAAAGGCAGAGGAACCAGAGATCAAAATGCCAAAATATGTTGGATCAAAGAAAAAGCAAGAGAATTCCAGATAAACATATACTTTTGTTTCAGTGACTATACTAAAACATTTGATTCTGTGGATCACAACAAATTGTGGAAAATTCTTAAAGGGATGGGAATACCAGTCCATTTTACTTGCCTCCTGACAAACCTGTATGCCAGTCAAGAAGCAACAGAACCAGACATGGAAAAATGGACTGGTTCAAAATGGAAAGGAGTACATCAAGGCTGTGTATTGTCACTCTGATAGTTTAATTTATATACAAATTACATCATATGAAATTCTGGGCTGGAAGAAACATAAGCTAGGATCAAGACTGCTGGGGGAAATATCAACAACTTCAGATATGCAGATGGCACCACCCTAATAACAGAAAATGAAGAGGTACTAAAGATCATCCTGATGAAGGTGAAAGAGGAGAGTGAAAAAGCTGGCTTAAAACTCAACATTGAAAAAACATGTACCATGGCATCTGGTCCCATCACTTCATGGCAAATAGATGTGGAAACAATGAAATAGTGACATATTTTATTTTATTGGGCCCCCAAATCACTGCAAATGGTGACGACAGCCATGGAATCAAAAGACACTTACTCTTTGAAGAAAGCTACATCAAACCTAGAGAGCAGATTAAAAATGAGACATTACTTTTTAACTATACATTTAACTATACTTTTAAAGTATCCATATAGTTGAAATGTAGTTGAAACTATTGTTTGAACTTAGTTTAAACTAAGTTCATATAGTTTAAGCTATGGTTTTTCCAATAGTCATGTATGGATGTGAGAGTGGGATCATAAAGATGAGTGCCAAAAAATTGATGCTTTAGAACTGTGGTGTTTGAGAAGACACTTACAGTCCCTTGAACTGCAAGGAGATCAAGCCAGTCAATACTAAAGGAAATCTATCATGAATGTTCACTGGAAGGATTGAGGCTGAAGTTGAAGCTCCAAATTTTTGGTCACCTAATGCAAGACCCAACTCGTTGGAAAAGCCCCTGATGCTGGCAAATATTGAAGGCTGGAGGAGAAGAGGAAGACAGATGAGATGGTTGGATGGAATCACTGGCTCCATGGACATGAGTTGAACAAACTTCAAGAGATGCTGAAGGCCAAGGAAGCCTGGCATGCTGCCATCCATGTGGTTGCAAAGAGTCAGACACAAATAAGGGACTGAATAACAATAACTGTATATTAAAAAATAAAGGGATTTATATTCAATATCTTGTAATACCCTATTAAAAAGAACCTAGAAAGGCATATATATATAACTGAATCAATTTGCTATGCACCTGGAGCATTGCAAACCAACTATGTTGTGCTTAGTCACTCAGTCGTGTCTGATTCTTTGTGACACCATGGACTGTAACCTTTAGGCTCCTCTGTTTTGGGGGATTCTCTATGAAAGAGTACTGGAGTGGGTTGCCATGCCCTACTCCAGGGGATATTTCTAGCCAGGGATTGAACCCAGGTCTCCTGCACTGCAGGTGGATTCTTTACCATCTGAGTTATCAGAAGGCCCAAAAAGCACTATCAGTTCTGTTCAATCACTCAATAGTGCCCGACTCTGTGACTCCATGGATTGCAGCATGCCAGGCTTCCCTATTCTTCACCAACTCCTGGAGCTTGTTCAAACTCATGTCCATAGAGTCAGTGATGCCATCCAACCATCTCATCCTCTGCTGTCCCCTTCTCCTCCTGCTTTCAATCTTTCCCAGCATCAGGGTCTTTTCCAATGAGTCAGTTCTTCACATCAGGTGGCCGAAGTATAAGGGCTTCAAATTCAGCATCAGTCCTTCCAATGAATATTCAGAATTAATTTTCTTTAGGATTACTAGTTTGACCTGCTTGCAGTCCAAGGGCCTCACAAGAGTCTTCTCCAACACCACAGTTCAAAAGCATCAATTTTTCGGTGCTCAGATTTCTTTATAGTCCAACTCTAACTTCCATACATGACTACTGGAAAAACCATAGCCTTGACTAGACAGACCTCTGTTGGCAAAGTAATGTTTTTGCTATTTAATATGCTGTCTAGGTTGGTCATAACTTTCTTTTGGAGTAAGTGTCTTTTAACTTCATGTCTGCAGTCACCATCTGCAGTGATTTTTTGAGCCTCAGAAAATAAAGTCTGCCACTGTTTCCACTGTTTCCCCATCTATTTGCCATGAAGTGATGGGCCCAGATGCCATGATCTTTGTTTTCTGAATTTTGTTGAGCTTTAAGCCAACTTTTCCCCTCTCCTCTTTCACTTTCATCAAGAGGCTCTTTAGTTCTTCTCTTTCTGCCATAAGAGCAGTGTCACCTGCATATCTGAGGTTACTGATATTTCTCCCAGTAATCCTGATTCCAGCTTGTGCTTCATCCAGCCCAGCGTTTCTCATGATATATTCTGCATAAAAGTTAAACAAGCAGGGTGACAATATATAGCCTTGAGAAACTCCTTTCCTAATTTGGAACCAGTCTGTTGTTCCATGTCCAGTTCTAACTGTTGCTTCGTCACCTGCCTACAGATTTCTCAAAAGGCAGGTCAGGTCGTCTGATATTCCCATCTCTTTCAGAATTTTCCACAGTTTATTGTGATCCACACAGTCAAAGACTTTGGCATAGTCAATCAAACAGAAATAGAAGTTTTTCTGGAACTCTCTTGCTTTTTTGATGATCCAGTGGTGTTGGCAATTTGATCTCTGGTTCCTCTGCCTTTTCTAAATCCAGCTTGAACATCTGGAAGTTCACAGTTCATGTATTGAGATGCCTGGTTTGGAGAATTTTGAACATTACTTTGCTAGTTTGTGTGATGAGTGCCCTTGTGAAGTAGTTTGCACATTCTTTGGTGTTGCCTTTCTTTGGGATTGGAATGAAAACTGCAATTTTCCAGTCCTGTGGCCACTGCTGTGTTTTCCAAATTTGCTGGCATATTGAGTGCAGCACTTCCACAGCATCATCTTTCAGGATTTGAAAGAGCTCAACTGGAATTCCATTACGTCTACTAACTTTGTTCATAGTGATTTTTCCTAAGGCCCACTTGACTTCAAATTCCAGATGTATGGCTCTAGGTGAATGATCACACCATTGTGATTATCTGGGTCATGAAGATCTTTTTTGTACACTTCTTTTGTGTATTCATGCCACCTCTTCTTAATATCTTCTGCTTCTGTTAGTTCCATACCATTTCTGTTCTCTGCTGCTGCTGCTAAGTCACTTCAGTCATGTCTGACTCTGTGCTATCCCATAGATGGCAGCTCACCAGGCTCCCCTGTCCCTGGGATTCTCCAGGTAAGAACACTGGAGTTGGCTGCCATGTCTTTCTCCAATTCTGTTCTTTATTGAGCCTATCTTTGCATGAAATGTTCCCTTGGTATCTCTAATTTTCTTGAAGAGATCTCTAGTCTTTCCCATTGTATTTTTTCCCTTTGTTTCTTTGCATTGATCATTGGGGAAGGCTTTCTTATCTCTCCTTGCTATTCTTTGGAACTTTGCATTCAACTGGGTATATTTCCTCTTTTCTCTTTTGCTTTTCACTTCTGTTTTTTCCAGAGCTATTTGTAAGGCCACCTCAGACAACCACTTTGCTTTTTTACATTTCTTTTTCTTGAGGATGGTCCTGCTCCTGTCTCCTGTACAATGTCATGAACCACTGTCCATAGTTCACTAGGCATTCTGTCTGTCAGATCTAGTCCGTTAAACCTATTTCTCACTTCCACTGTATAATCATAAGGGATTTGATTTAGGTCATACTTGAATGGTCTAGTGGTTTTCCCCTACTTTCTTCAATTTAAAGTCTGCCTTTGGCAATAAGGAATTCATGATCTGAGCCACAGTAAGCTCCCAGTCTTGGTTTTGCTGACTGTATAGAGCTTCTCCACCTTTTGCTGCAAAAGAATATAATCAATCTGTTTTCAGTATTGACCATGTCATGATGTCCATATGTAGAGTCTTCTCTTGTGTTATTGGAAGATGGCTTTTGCTATGACCAGTGCATTTTCTTGACAAAACTCTGCCTTTTCCCCTGCCTCATCCTGTACTGCAAGGTCAAATTTGCTTGTTACTCCAGATGTTTCTTGACTTCCAACTTTTGCATTCCAGTCCCCTAGAATGAAAAAGGGCATCTTTTAGGTGGTGTTAGTTCTAAAAGGTCTTATAGGTCTTCATAGGACCGTTCAACTTCAGATTTTTCAGCATTACTGTTCAGGGCATAGATGTGGATTACCATGATATTGAGTGGTTTGCCTTGGAAATGAATAGAGATCATTCTGTCATTTTTGAGATCACACCCATGTACTGCATCTGGGACTCTTCTGTTGACTATGACGGCTACTTCATTTCTCCTGAAGGATTCCTGCCCGCAGTAGTAGATATAATAGTCATCTGAGTTAAATTCACCCATTCCAGTCCATTTTAGTTTGCTGATTCCTAAAATATCAACGTTCACTCTTGTCATCTCCTTTTTGACCATTTCCAATTTACCTTGATTTATGGACCTACCATTCCAGGTTCGTATGCAATATTGCTCTTTACAGCATTGGTCCTTGCTTTCATAACCAGTCACATCCACAATTGGGTGTTGTTTGTGCTTTAGCTCCATCTCTTCATTCTTTCTGGAGTTATTTCTCTACTGATATCCAGCAGCATTTTGGGCACCTATCGACCTCGGGAGTTCATCTTTCAGTGTCTTATCTTTTTGCCTTTCATACTGTTCATTGGGGTCTCAAGATAAGAATACTGAAGTGGTTTGTTATTCCCTTCTCCAGGGAAGAGAGAATACATGGCTTCTCCATGCATTCACCTCATATACCTTCTATCATAATAATGCTCAAAATTCTCCAAGCCAGGCTTCAACAATATGTGAACCATGAACTTCCAGATTTTCAAGATGGATTTAGATAAGGCAGAGGAACCAGTGGTCAAATTGCCAATATCCATTGGATTACTGTAAACCAAGAGTTCCAGAAATTAATCTACATCTGCTTTATTGACTATGCCAAAGTTTTTGACTGTGTGGATCACAACAAACTGTGGAGAAACCAACTATATATAAAAAAATTATCAGTTCTTTTGAGTATGAAATTAGGTAATCTTAATTTAGGTTTACATGATTTTGAAAGTCACTGCCTGGTGGAAAAACAATCTGATATGTCAATTGTTAAAGTAATCCTATCTAGTATAAAAATACTTCTTTCAGATTTATTTTTGTAGCAAGCTATGCCAACTGTGAGTTTCAGAATGAGAGGGTTTATTTTTAAACTTAAATCCTCTGAATAGGAAAATATAGCACTAAGTTTTTAGTGGTCAGTGCACCAATCATTAAGCAAATTTCTGCTGATAAATATTTGTTTTACTCTGATAGCTATTCCTAACATACCAACATAGCACTGTAATTACATTGTTATCTATTTTTATAAACACCTTAAAAGAGCTTGACAATTTCATAGAAGTTTATAATATTCTCAGAAGAATCTCAGAAATTATCTAGACCATATAAATAATGCCAAAAAAGATTAATGGCTTTTATTAGATTATGTGGTTTCTGCCAGCAATATTACAACTTTGACTTAGATCACTTTACTAAATAGTAGATTTAAAAAATAAAAACTTTATAAAGAAGTGTTCTCAATTTTACTTAACATAGAGAAACTATACTATGGTGATGTATGGCTAAAAGGAATGTATTTTACTTCAAAACTAAATAATACATTATATCGAAACAATTATATTCATAGTCAATCAAGTGGTATTGCATTGAGCTTTAAACATTCAATTAATTCTATGATATATATCAAAAAACACACTATTAAAAAATAAATCATGACGAGCATGCAGTGTATCAAATAATACCTAAAATCACTGAATGTACTATATGAAGTGTTTATCTTCCAAATGAAATATTCAGTCTAAAAGGAAATTAATGGCTAACAAACACATGAAAATATGCTCAACATCACTCATTATCAGAGAAATGCAAATCAAGACCACAGTGAGGTACCATTTCACACCAGTCAGAATGGCTGCAATCCAAAAGTCTACAAGCAATAAATTCTGGAGAGGATGTGGAGAAAAGGGAACCCTCTTACACTGTTGGTGGGAATGCAAACTAGTACAGCCACTACGAAAAACAGTGTGGCGATTCCTTAAAAAACTGAAAATAGAACTGCCTTATGACCCAGCAATCCCACTGCTGGGCATACACACCGAGGAAACCAGAATTGAAAGAGACACATGTACCCCAATGTTTATTGCAGCATTGTTTATGGAAACAACCTAGATGTCCATCAGCAGACTAATGGATAAGAAAGCTGTCGTACATATATACAGTGGAGTATTACTCAGCCATTAAAAAGAATACATTTGAATCAGTTCTAATGAGGTGGATGAAACTGGAGGCAATTATACAGAGTGAAGTAAGCCAGAAAGAAAAACACCAATACAGTATACTGACACATATATATGGAATTTAAAAAGATAGTAATGATGACCCTGTATGTGAGACAACAAAATAGACACAGAGGTATAGAATGGATTTTGGCCTCTGAGGGAGAGGGAGAAGGTGGGATGATTTGGGAGAATGGCATTGAAACGTATACTATCATGTAAGAAATGAAGCGCCCGTCTACGTTCGATATAGGATACAGGATGCTTGGGGCTCATGCACAGGGATGATCCAAAGAGATGATATAGGGTGGGAAGAGGTTGGTGGGAGGGAGCTTTGGGATTGGGAGCTCATGTACACCTGTGGCTAATTCATGTCAATGTATGGCAAAACCAATACAGTCTTGTAATGTAGAATAAAGTAAAACTAAAATTAAAAAAAAAAATAAAAGGAAATTAATGAAAATTGGCCACTAGTAGGTTTATATGTCTCTAAAACATATCAATTATATAAGAAATTGTGTGGACCCAAAGAACTGTGCACATACACACACACAGACGCCATGAAATAGCTGAGTCATCTATGTCTAAGGTTTCTTTTAGAAGATAACTATGCAAAAATATAAAACTCTAAAGATGATGTCTTAGTGTTTAAAATATGACCATTTTTTATAGCCAATTCTTTGGTTCTATTTAAATTGCCTCTTACCCAATCAGTGCTTTTGGTAAACAGAGCAATGTTTTTCTTTCTTTCTTTCTTTCTTTTTTTTTTTTTTTAAAGTAGTCATTACTCAATTGCCATAAAACCATGTTGGAGAAAAAAATAAGGAGCTAATATAATTTAATAAAGTGCTGTCTTAGCAAGATTTGAGTTTTGACTCCAAAATAGATATGAGGCATTCTTTGTAACAAATTATATAGGACAAATCTCATGTGATATATATATATGTGTGTGTATGTGTGTGTGTGTGTGTGCGTGCAAAAAGGCAAAACAATAAAAAATATTTTTATTTAATTTCTATTCTTTGACTTAGAATTCATAAGAAAAGCCCTTTTAGGAGAAATTCATAATCAGAATCAATTTTGTCATGTTGATTTTTGTAGACATAAAATACACAGTTCACATTTATTATCAGGTTCTACCATATGAGGAGTGCATCATTAAGCACTGCATTGATTGACAGAGAAACAGAAAATTATTTGAGAACTATGATTCCCCTGGAGGGACTGGTGAGAATGTGGATGTGTCCTCCACTTCCAAAGCTAACTGGAGACCTTCACAGAGCTGCAGCAATAGTTTCGTTACATGCTAGACCATGTGATGCCATATCTGCTCTCTCATCCATCTTCCCTCCTATTGCGCATCTGATCATTGGGCTTCACTGTGCCCACAACACATGTGTAAAATATTTGTACTCTTAGGAGCTCTCATAGGATATTAACTCAAAGTGAATGAGCTCTAATACATGCACAAAAGATATTTTTAATACTTGATATCTGTTTCACGACAAGTGTGTTAATTTCCCACTTAATAGAGAGGCATCAGTTCTGATACTGCTTCAAGCTTGACCAAGAACAACAAACTTTCTGCACAACTTTATCTTCACTTCTCACAGCTTAGACTCTGCTTAGTGTCAACCCCTCTATCTATAGAGGAATGGTTTAGAAAAAAAAAAAAATCATTGAACAGTTTTCCCTCACTGATTGTAAAATTGTGCTCAAGGATATTGTGCCCTCCCTCTGTCTTTCAATGTTCTCCATTCAATGATACACATTATCAATTTATGCTTTGGTTTAGTTCAACAAAAAATCATCTTCATACATGGATGTGTCTGTTTTCTATTGTCACAAGATGAAAGCTGAGTTTCTTTGTTTTTTAAATCTGAATGAAAAAAAAGTATTACATTTATTCATCAAACACTGTAACCCAACTCTGGTCCTGAAAATATTTCACTTTTCCTGATAAATTTAAAGGTATCATTTAGTCTTATAGTTCTAATACACAATCTTGAAAGCACTAAATTTTTAAACTTATTCAAAATCTCATTTTCAGCCTTGCTGTCCTCAGTGGATCCATTCTTTGGAAACCTGATCTCACTTAGACCCTGTGCCTGGGCTGGAGAGGGATGAGGAGAGGAATGCATTAGTGAGATATGTTGGGACCAGTCATTTGCTGCAGAGCTGCAACGACTACACCTGGACTCGCTTGCTCCTGGACATGCCTGCTCCTCCAGGAACAAAATAACAATGAAACTATATGTGACTGGAAATAACTGTATGCATGGACAGCTGGGGTAAATTCTGGACAAGAAGTACAGAGGCCAAAAATAGACAAACAAAAATCCACTGGCATTTTTGAAGAGCTTGTGGAGCAAAAGCAGGACAATAGCAGGTTACTGAGCATGACTCCTGCACTCAACACCACCAGTGAAGTGAAGTGTGAAAGTCACTCAGTTGTGTTCGACTCTTTGCGAACCATAGGCTGTACAGTCCATGGAATTCTCTAGGCCAGAATACTGGAGTGGGTAACCTGTCCCTTCTCCAGGGGATCTTCCAAACCTAGGGGTAGAATCCAGTGTCTCACATTGCAGGTGGATTCTTTACCAGCTGAGCCACAAGGGAAGCTCAAGAGCATCACCAGAGGGATGGGCAAACCACCTAAGCATCCCTCTGGCCCAACCTCTAAACACAGAGAGGGTAACAGATAGGAAGGCCAGGCCAGAGGTCCCCACTTGGAAAGAGGAAATAAAGTACAAATGGCAGTTATTTTGTTTTGTTTTGTTTTCCCCATTCTCTGCTGATGAAAGCAGTTCTGCCTAAGACTAACTTTTTTTTTTTTCTTTTATCAAACCTTGAATAATAATGGCTCAACAAACCAGTATTCATGTCCATTGTTTTATGGCTGGGGATGATACATCTCACATCTTTCTATTTCAAAAATGCATATTGTGGGAAAGGGGTTTGGTGAAATTTCCTCAGCCTTGAGGTGTCTCTCTTATCTGATTAGCAACTTGCTAAAAGACATAAAACACCCTGCTGAAAACTAGCAAGGGAACATGATTTCTGTCCCCTCCTGAAGTCTATGTCAGAAGCTTTCTCTGTCTCTCTTAAATCCTGTTACACAAAATGCGCCAGTGGTCAAGCCTGGTCTCTGGCCATGGGTCGAAATCTTCCCTTTCCTGAGGTCATGAATCCCAGTGTAGTACATGGCTTGCAACAGCAACCTTTCATCCTGGGTTCTTGTTCAGAATCTTCAAGACAAAGTAAGGATGATTGGAGCTCTAGTTCTTTGTTCTCCTAGTAAACACGTTTTCTGCTGCAATTTACTAAATCTACAGTGTGCCTGTGTGTGTAAAAGTAGCATGAAAGAGACATGGAATTAACCACAAACATGTGTTGAGCCCTGCTCTGTGGATTTGTGGTGCTTCATAATGACTGAAGACAACTCCAAAGGGGAGACTTGTCAGGGGTTTATACCGACCTGCCAATACCTAGAGGGTCCCAATGTCCCTGAGAAGGGAGGGGCCAGAAATAGGTGAATCCTGTGGCCCAAACTTTTCTTTCTTAGTCACCTTTTCCTGGTCTCTTTGATCACTTTGTAACTGCCTGGGGGCTTAGAACTACTAACCTAACCTACCAGATCACAGAGTTTCAAAGGATTTGCAATCCATGCTGTTGGTTGTTTTGTCAAGCACTCCAGACAAGAGCACTTTAGGGAGCTTGGTGGAGCTGTAGCTCCAAGAACATCTCTCAGGATGGAAGTGGCTCTCTTGACTGCCTGCCTCAGGGGCCAGAGAACTGAAAGTGAATCTCTGTCACAGCTATGCCTCTGATCTATGTGGATAGGAGCACTATTGGTGACCATGAGGTTTTGAGGACACAGATTGGGAATCCCAGGATTAGGTCAGATTGGAAGTGCAATGGGTCTTTTTCCTTTGGTAATGCTAGCTCTTAGAGGACAAGAGGAGGGTCTCCAGTGCCTTTTGTCTCCACTCCTTAGATATTCTTTCTGTGGAATCTGTTGGGATGGACTGGAAAAATTGACCCTAATAGCTTGGTGACAAAAATCACTTCTTCCTCACTGCCCAGCCCTTCACCACCTCTTTTGTTATCACATACACTGGAGTGGTAACACTTGGAAGGACTATCTTGGGCTTTATGTTTATCCTCTTATGATGTACCAGTTCTGTTGTGGTCAGGAATACATTCAGAGCTGTGCACAGGCACACAGGAGATGGATATTTCCCTAGTGGACTTACCTTGGGAGGCATTCTTGAAGGCTACTCTGTTGCACCCTGGGTGGCATCAACAAAGATCAGGTAAAGGTTTTAATGGTGAGGAACTGGACATCAACCTGTGATTCACCAGGTCTACCCCTGAAGCTGAACGGTTTTATGAAGACCTACAAATCCTTTTAGAACTAACACCCCAAAAAGATGTCCTTTTCATTACAGGAGACTGGAATGCTAAAGTAGGAAGTCAAGAAACACCTGGAGTAACAGGCAAATTTGGCCTTGGAATGCAGAATGAAGCAGGGCAAAAATTAATAGAGTTTTGCCAAGAAAATGCTCTGGTCATAGCAAACACCTTCTTCCAACAACACAAGAGAAGACTGTACACATGGCTATCACCAGATGGTAAACACCAAAATCAGATTGATTATATTCTTTGCAGCCAAAGATGGAGAAGCTTTATACAGTCAACAAAAACAAGACCAGGAGCCGACTGTGGCTCAGTTCATGAACTTCTTATTACCAAATTCAGACTCAAATTGAAGAAAGTAGGGAAAACAGCTAGACCATTCAGGTATGACCTAAATNATAGACACAGAGGTATAGAATGGATTTTGGCCTCTGAGGGAGAGGGAGAAGGTGGGATGATTTGGGAGAATGGCATTGAAACGTATACTATCATGTAAGAAATGAAGCGCCCGTCTACGTTCGATATAGGATACAGGATGCTTGGGGCTCATGCACAGGGATGATCCAAAGAGATGATATAGGGTGGGAAGAGGTTGGTGGGAGGGAGCTTTGGGATTGGGAGCTCATGTACACCTGTGGCTAATTCATGTCAATGTATGGCAAAACCAATACAGTCTTGTAATGTAGAATAAAGTAAAACTAAAATTAAAAAAAAAATAAAAGGAAATTAATGAAAATTGGCCACTAGTAGGTTTATATGTCTCTAAAACATATCAATTATATAAGAAATTGTGTGGACCCAAAGAACTGTGCACATACACACACACAGACGCCATGAAATAGCTGAGTCATCTATGTCTAAGGTTTCTTTTAGAAGATAACTATGCAAAAATATAAAACTCTAAAGATGATGTCTTAGTGTTTAAAATATGACCATTTTTTATAGCCAATTCTTTGGTTCTATTTAAATTGCCTCTTACCCAATCAGTGCTTTTGGTAAACAGAGCAATGTTTTTCTTTCTTTCTTTCTTTCTTTTTTTTTTTTTTTGAAAGTAGTCATTACTCAATTGCCATAAAACCATGTTGGAGAAAAAAATAAGGAGCTAATATAATTTAATAAAGTGCTGTCTTAGCAAGATTTGAGTTTTGACTCCAAAATAGATATGAGGCATTCTTTGTAACAAATTATATAGGACAAATCTCATGTGATATATATATATGTGTGTGTATGTGTGTGTGTGTGTGTGCGTGCAAAAAGGCAAAACAATAAAAAATATTTTTATTTAATTTCTATTCTTTGACTTAGAATTCATAAGAAAAGCCCTTTTAGGAGAAATTCATAATCAGAATCAATTTTGTCATGTTGATTTTTGTAGACATAAAATACACAGTTCACATTTATTATCAGGTTCTACCATATGAGGAGTGCATCATTAAGCACTGCATTGATTGACAGAGAAACAGAAAATTATTTGAGAACTATGATTCCCCTGGAGGGACTGGTGAGAATGTGGATGTGTCCTCCACTTCCAAAGCTAACTGGAGACCTTCACAGAGCTGCAGCAATAGTTTCGTTACATGCTAGACCATGTGATGCCATATCTGCTCTCTCATCCATCTTCCCTCCTATTGCGCATCTGATCATTGGGCTTCACTGTGCCCACAACACATGTGTAAAATATTTGTACTCTTAGGAGCTCTCATAGGATATTAACTCAAAGTGAATGAGCTCTAATACATGCACAAAAGATATTTTTAATACTTGATATCTGTTTCACGACAAGTGTGTTAATTTCCCACTTAATAGAGAGGCATCAGTTCTGATACTGCTTCAAGCTTGACCAAGAACAACAAACTTTCTGCACAACTTTATCTTCACTTCTCACAGCTTATACTCTGCTTAGTGTCAACCCCTCTATCTATAGAGGAATGGTTTAGAAAAAAAAAAAAATCATTGAACAGTTTTCCCTCACTGATTGTAAAATTGTGCTCAAGGATATTGTGCCCTCCCTCTGTCTTTCAATGTTCTCCATTCAATGATACACATTATCAATTTATGCTTTGGTTTAGTTCAACAAAAAATCATCTTCATACATGGATGTGTCTGTTTTCTATTGTCACAAGATGAAAGCTGAGTTTCTTTGTTTTTTAAATCTGAATGAAAAAAAAGTATTACATTTATTCATCAAACACTGTAACCCAACTCTGGTCCTGAAAATATTTCACTTTTCCTGATAAATTTAAAGGTATCATTTAGTCTTATAGTTCTAATACACAATCTTGAAAGCACTAAATTTTTAAACTTATTCAAAATCTCATTTTCAGCCTTGCTGTCCTCAGTGGATCCATTCTTTGGAAACCTGATCTCACTTAGACCCTGTGCCTGGGCTGGAGAGGGATGAGGAGAGGAATGCATTAGTGAGATATGTTGGGACCAGTCATTTGCTGCAGAGCTGCAACGACTACACCTGGACTCGCTTGCTCCTGGACATGCCTGCTCCTCCAGGAACAAAATAACAATGAAACTATATGTGACTGGAAATAACTGTATGCATGGACAGCTGGGGTAAATTCTGGACAAGAAGTACAGAGGCCAAAAATAGACAAACAAAAATCCACTGGCATTTTTGAAGAGCTTGTGGAGCAAAAGCAGGACAATAGCAGGTTACTGAGCATGACTCCTGCACTCAACACCACCAGTGAAGTGAAGTGTGAAAGTCACTCAGTTGTGTTCGACTCTTTGCGAACCATAGGCTGTACAGTCCATGGAATTCTCTAGGCCAGAATACTGGAGTGGGTAACCTGTCCCTTCTCCAGGGGATCTTCCAAACCTAGGGGTAGAATCCAGTGTCTCACATTGCAGGTGGATTCTTTACCAGCTGAGCCACAAGGGAAGCTCAAGAGCATCACCAGAGGGATGGGCAAACCACTTAAGCATCCCTCTGGCCCAACCTCTAAACACAGAGAGGGTAACAGATAGGAAGGCCAGGCCAGAGGTCCCCACTTGGAAAGAGGAAATAAAGTACAAATGGCAGTTATTTTGTTTTGTTTTGTTTTCCCCATTCTCTGCTGATGAAAGCAGTTCTGCCTAAGACTAACTTTTTTTTTTTTCTTTTATCAAACCTTGAATAATAATGGCTCAACAAACCAGTATTCATGTCCATTGTTTTATGGCTGGGGATGATACATCTCACATCTTTCTATTTCAAAAATGCATATTGTGGGAAAGGGGTTTGGTGAAATTTCCTCAGCCTTGAGGTGTCTCTCTTATCTGATTAGCAACTTGCTAAAAGACATAAAACACCCTGCTGAAAACTAGCAAGGGAACATGATTTCTGTCCCCTCCTGAAGTCTATGTCAGAAGCTTTCTCTGTCTCTCTTAAATCCTGTTACACAAAATGCGCCAGTGGTCAAGCCTGGTCTCTGGCCATGGGTCGAAATCTTCCCTTTCCTGAGGTCATGAATCCCAGTGTAGTACATGGCTTGCAACAGCAACCTTTCATCCTGGGTTCTTGTTCAGAATCTTCAAGACAAAGTAAGGATGATTGGAGCTCTAGTTCTTTGTTCTCCTAGTAAACACGTTTTCTGCTGCAATTTACTAAATCTACAGTGTGCCTGTGTGTGTAAAAGTAGCATGAAAGAGACATGGAATTAACCACAAACATGTGTTGAGCCCTGCTCTGTGGATTTGTGGTGCTTCATAATGACTGAAGACAACTCCAAAGGGGAGACTTGTCAGGGGTTTATACCGACCTGCCAATACCTAGAGGGTCCCAATGTCCCTGAGAAGGGAGGGGCCAGAAATAGGTGAATCCTGTGGCCCAAACTTTTCTTTCTTAGTCACCTTTTCCTGGTCTCTTTGATCACTTTGTAACTGCCTGGGGGCTTAGAACTACTAACCTAACCTACCAGATCACAGAGTTTCAAAGGATTTGCAATCCATGCTGTTGGTTGTTTTGTCAAGCACTCCAGACAAGAGCACTTTAGGGAGCTTGGTGGAGCTGTAGCTCCAAGAACATCTCTCAGGATGGAAGTGGCTCTCTTGACTGCCTGCCTCAGGGGCCAGAGAACTGAAAGTGAATCTCTGTCACAGCTATGCCTCTGATCTATGTGGATAGGAGCACTATTGGTGACCATGAGGTTTTGAGGACACAGATTGGGAATCCCAGGATTAGGTCAGATTGGAAGTGCAATGGGTCTTTTTCCTTTGGTAATGCTAGCTCTTAGAGGACAAGAGGAGGGTCTCCAGTGCCTTTTGTCTCCACTCCTTAGATATTCTTTCTGTGGAATCTGTTGGGATGGACTGGAAAAATTGACCCTAATAGCTTGGTGACAAAAATCACTTCTTCCTCACTGCCCAGCCCTTCACCACCTCTTTTGTTATCACATACACTGGAGTGGTAACACTTGGAAGGACTATCTTGGGCTTTATGTTTATCCTCTTATGATGTACCAGTTCTGTTGTGGTCAGGAATACATTCAGAGCTGTGCACAGGCACACAGGAGATGGATATTTCCCTAGTGGACTTACCTTGGGAGGCATTCTTGAAGGCTACTCTGTTGCACCCTGGGTGGCATCAACAAAGATCAGGTAAAGGTTTTAATGGTGAGGAACTGGACATCAACCTGTGATTCACCAGGTCTACCCCTGAAGCTGAACGGTTTTATGAAGACCTACAAATCCTTTTAGAACTAACACCCCAAAAAGATGTCCTTTTCATTACAGGAGACTGGAATGCTAAAGTAGGAAGTCAAGAAACACCTGGAGTAACAGGCAAATTTGGCCTTGGAATGCAGAATGAAGCAGGGCAAAAATTAATAGAGTTTTGCCAAGAAAATGCTCTGGTCATAGCAAACACCTTCTTCCAACAACACAAGAGAAGACTGTACACATGGCTATCACCAGATGGTAAACACCAAAATCAGATTGATTATATTCTTTGCAGCCAAAGATGGAGAAGCTTTATACAGTCAACAAAAACAAGACCAGGAGCCGACTGTGGCTCAGTTCATGAACTTCTTATTACCAAATTCAGACTCAAATTGAAGAAAGTAGGGAAAACAGCTAGACCATTCAGGTATGACCTAAATCAAATCCCTTATGATTATACAGTGGAAGTGACAAATAGATTTAAGGGCCTAGATCTGATAGATAGAGTACCTGATGAACTATGGAATGAGGTTCCTGACATTGTACAGGAGACAGGGATCAAGACCATCCCCATGGAAAAGAAATGCAAAAAAGCAAAATGGCTGTCTGAGAGGCCTTACAAATAGCTGTGAAAAGAAGAGAGGCAAAAAGCAAAGGAGAAGAGGAAAGATATAAGCATCTGAATGCAGAGTTCCAAAGAATAGCAAGAAGAGATAAGAAAGCCTTCTTCAGCGATCAATGCAAAGAAATAGAGGAAAACAACAGAATGGGAAAGACTAGAGATCTCTTCAAGAAAATTAGAGATACCAAGGGAACATTTCATGCAAAGATGGGCTCNTGTGAGTTTCAGAATGAGAGGGTTTATTTTTAAACTTAAATCCTCTGAATAGGAAAATATAGCACTAAGTTTTTAGTGGTCAGTGCACCAATCATTAAGCAAATTTCTGCTGATAAATATTTGTTTTACTCTGATAGCTATTCCTAACATACCAACATAGCACTGTAATTACATTGTTATCTATTTTTATAAACACCTTAAAAGAGCTTGACAATTTCATAGAAGTTTATAATATTCTCAGAAGAATCTCAGAAATTATCTAGACCATATAAATAATGCCAAAAAAGATTAATGGCTTTTATTAGATTATGTGGTTTCTGCCAGCAATATTACAACTTTGACTTAGATCACTTTACTAAATAGTAGATTTAAAAAATAAAAACTTTATAAAGAAGTGTTCTCAATTTTACTTAACATAGAGAAACTATACTATGGTGATGTATGGCTAAAAGGAATGTATTTTACTTCAAAACTAAATAATACATTATATCGAAACAATTATATTCATAGTCAATCAAGTGGTATTGCATTGAGCTTTAAACATTCAATTAATTCTATGATATATATCAAAAAACACACTATTAAAAAATAAATCATGACGAGCATGCAGTGTATCAAATAATACCTAAAATCACTGAATGTACTATATGAAGTGTTTATCTTCCAAATGAAATATTCAGTCTAAAAGGAAATTAATGGCTAACAAACACATGAAAATATGCTCAACATCACTAATTATCAGAGAAATGCAAATCAAGACCACAGTGAGGTACCATTTCACACCAGTCAGAATGGCTGCAATCCAAAAGTCTACAAGCAATAAATTCTGGAGAGGATGTGGAGAAAAGGGAACCCTCTTACACTGTTGGTGGGAATGCAAACTAGTACAGCCACTACGAAAAACAGTGTGGCGATTCCTTAAAAAACTGAAAATAGAACTGCCTTATGACCCAGCAATCCCACTGCTGGGCATACACACCGAGGAAACCAGAATTGAAAGAGACACATGTACCCCAATGTTTATTGCAGCATTGTTTATGGAAACAACCTAGATGTCCATCAGCAGACTAATGGATAAGAAAGCTGTCGTACATATATACAGTGGAGTATTACTCAGCCATTAAAAAGAATACATTTGAATCAGTTCTAATGAGGTGGATGAAACTGGAGGCAATTATACAGAGTGAAGTAAGCCAGAAAGAAAAACACCAATACAGTATACTGACACATATATATGGAATTTAAAAAGATAGTAATGATGACCCTGTATGTGAGACAACAAAATAGACACAGAGGTATAGAATGGATTTTGGCCTCTGAGGGAGAGGGAGAAGGTGGGATGATTTGGGAGAATGGCATTGAAACGTATACTATCATGTAAGAAATGAAGCGCCCGTCTACGTTCGATATAGGATACAGGATGCTTGGGGCTCATGCACAGGGATGATCCAAAGAGATGATATAGGGTGGGAAGAGGTTGGTGGGAGGGAGCTTTGGGATTGGGAGCTCATGTACACCTGTGGCTAATTCATGTCAATGTATGGCAAAACCAATACAGTCTTGTAATGTAGAATAAAGTAAAACTAAAATTAAAAAAAAAAATAAAAGGAAATTAATGAAAATTGGCCACTAGTAGGTTTATATGTCTCTAAAACATATCAATTATATAAGAAATTGTGTGGACCCAAAGAACTGTGCACATACACACACACAGACGCCATGAAATAGCTGAGTCATCTATGTCTAAGGTTTCTTTTAGAAGATAACTATGCAAAAATATAAAACTCTAAAGATGATGTCTTAGTGTTTAAAATATGACCATTTTTTATAGCCAATTCTTTGGTTCTATTTAAATTGCCTCTTACCCAATCAGTGCTTTTGGTAAACAGAGCAATGTTTTTCTTTCTTTCTTTCTTTCTTTTTTTTTTTTTTTGAAAGTAGTCATTACTCAATTGCCATAAAACCATGTTGGAGAAAAAAATAAGGAGCTAATATAATTTAATAAAGTGCTGTCTTAGCAAGATTTGAGTTTTGACTCCAAAATAGATATGAGGCATTCTTTGTAACAAATTATATAGGACAAATCTCATGTGATATATATATATGTGTGTGTATGTGTGTGTGTGTGTGTGCGTGCAAAAAGGCAAAACAATAAAAAATATTTTTATTTAATTTCTATTCTTTGACTTAGAATTCATAAGAAAAGCCCTTTTAGGAGAAATTCATAATCAGAATCAATTTTGTCATGTTGATTTTTGTAGACATAAAATACACAGTTCACATTTATTATCAGGTTCTACCATATGAGGAGTGCATCATTAAGCACTGCATTGATTGACAGAGAAACAGAAAATTATTTGAGAACTATGATTCCCCTGGAGGGACTGGTGAGAATGTGGATGTGTCCTCCACTTCCAAAGCTAACTGGAGACCTTCACAGAGCTGCAGCAATAGTTTCGTTACATGCTAGACCATGTGATGCCATATCTGCTCTCTCATCCATCTTCCCTCCTATTGCGCATCTGATCATTGGGCTTCACTGTGCCCACAACACATGTGTAAAATATTTGTACTCTTAGGAGCTCTCATAGGATATTAACTCAAAGTGAATGAGCTCTAATACATGCACAAAAGATATTTTTAATACTTGATATCTGTTTCACGACAAGTGTGTTAATTTCCCACTTAATAGAGAGGCATCAGTTCTGATACTGCTTCAAGCTTGACCAAGAACAACAAACTTTCTGCACAACTTTATCTTCACTTCTCACAGCTTATACTCTGCTTAGTGTCAACCCCTCTATCTATAGAGGAATGGTTTAGAAAAAAAAAAAAATCATTGAACAGTTTTCCCTCACTGATTGTAAAATTGTGCTCAAGGATATTGTGCCCTCCCTCTGTCTTTCAATGTTCTCCATTCAATGATACACATTATCAATTTATGCTTTGGTTTAGTTCAACAAAAAATCATCTTCATACATGGATGTGTCTGTTTTCTATTGTCACAAGATGAAAGCTGAGTTTCTTTGTTTTTTAAATCTGAATGAAAAAAAAGTATTACATTTATTCATCAAACACTGTAACCCAACTCTGGTCCTGAAAATATTTCACTTTTCCTGATAAATTTAAAGGTATCATTTAGTCTTATAGTTCTAATACACAATCTTGAAAGCACTAAATTTTTAAACTTATTCAAAATCTCATTTTCAGCCTTGCTGTCCTCAGTGGATCCATTCTTTGGAAACCTGATCTCACTTAGACCCTGTGCCTGGGCTGGAGAGGGATGAGGAGAGGAATGCATTAGTGAGATATGTTGGGACCAGTCATTTGCTGCAGAGCTGCAACGACTACACCTGGACTCGCTTGCTCCTGGACATGCCTGCTCCTCCAGGAACAAAATAACAATGAAACTATATGTGACTGGAAATAACTGTATGCATGGACAGCTGGGGTAAATTCTGGACAAGAAGTACAGAGGCCAAAAATAGACAAACAAAAATCCACTGGCATTTTTGAAGAGCTTGTGGAGCAAAAGCAGGACAATAGCAGGTTACTGAGCATGACTCCTGCACTCAACACCACCAGTGAAGTGAAGTGTGAAAGTCACTCAGTTGTGTTCGACTCTTTGCGAACCATAGGCTGTACAGTCCATGGAATTCTCTAGGCCAGAATACTGGAGTGGGTAACCTGTCCCTTCTCCAGGGGATCTTCCAAACCTAGGGGTAGAATCCAGTGTCTCACATTGCAGGTGGATTCTTTACCAGCTGAGCCACAAGGGAAGCTCAAGAGCATCACCAGAGGGATGGGCAAACCACTTAAGCATCCCTCTGGCCCAACCTCTAAACACAGAGAGGGTAACAGATAGGAAGGCCAGGCCAGAGGTCCCCACTTGGAAAGAGGAAATAAAGTACAAATGGCAGTTATTTTGTTTTGTTTTGTTTTCCCCATTCTCTGCTGATGAAAGCAGTTCTGCCTAAGACTAACTTTTTTTTTTTTCTTTTATCAAACCTTGAATAATAATGGCTCAACAAACCAGTATTCATGTCCATTGTTTTATGGCTGGGGATGATACATCTCACATCTTTCTATTTCAAAAATGCATATTGTGGGAAAGGGGTTTGGTGAAATTTCCTCAGCCTTGAGGTGTCTCTCTTATCTGATTAGCAACTTGCTAAAAGACATAAAACACCCTGCTGAAAACTAGCAAGGGAACATGATTTCTGTCCCCTCCTGAAGTCTATGTCAGAAGCTTTCTCTGTCTCTCTTAAATCCTGTTACACAAAATGCGCCAGTGGTCAAGCCTGGTCTCTGGCCATGGGTCGAAATCTTCCCTTTCCTGAGGTCATGAATCCCAGTGTAGTACATGGCTTGCAACAGCAACCTTTCATCCTGGGTTCTTGTTCAGAATCTTCAAGACAAAGTAAGGATGATTGGAGCTCTAGTTCTTTGTTCTCCTAGTAAACACGTTTTCTGCTGCAATTTACTAAATCTACAGTGTGCCTGTGTGTGTAAAAGTAGCATGAAAGAGACATGGAATTAACCACAAACATGTGTTGAGCCCTGCTCTGTGGATTTGTGGTGCTTCATAATGACTGAAGACAACTCCAAAGGGGAGACTTGTCAGGGGTTTATACCGACCTGCCAATACCTAGAGGGTCCCAATGTCCCTGAGAAGGGAGGGGCCAGAAATAGGTGAATCCTGTGGCCCAAACTTTTCTTTCTTAGTCACCTTTTCCTGGTCTCTTTGATCACTTTGTAACTGCCTGGGGGCTTAGAACTACTAACCTAACCTACCAGATCACAGAGTTTCAAAGGATTTGCAATCCATGCTGTTGGTTGTTTTGTCAAGCACTCCAGACAAGAGCACTTTAGGGAGCTTGGTGGAGCTGTAGCTCCAAGAACATCTCTCAGGATGGAAGTGGCTCTCTTGACTGCCTGCCTCAGGGGCCAGAGAACTGAAAGTGAATCTCTGTCACAGCTATGCCTCTGATCTATGTGGATAGGAGCACTATTGGTGACCATGAGGTTTTGAGGACACAGATTGGGAATCCCAGGATTAGGTCAGATTGGAAGTGCAATGGGTCTTTTTCCTTTGGTAATGCTAGCTCTTAGAGGACAAGAGGAGGGTCTCCAGTGCCTTTTGTCTCCACTCCTTAGATATTCTTTCTGTGGAATCTGTTGGGATGGACTGGAAAAATTGACCCTAATAGCTTGGTGACAAAAATCACTTCTTCCTCACTGCCCAGCCCTTCACCACCTCTTTTGTTATCACATACACTGGAGTGGTAACACTTGGAAGGACTATCTTGGGCTTTATGTTTATCCTCTTATGATGTACCAGTTCTGTTGTGGTCAGGAATACATTCAGAGCTGTGCACAGGCACACAGGAGATGGATATTTCCCTAGTGGACTTACCTTGGGAGGCATTCTTGAAGGCTACTCTGTTGCACCCTGGGTGGCATCAACAAAGATCAGGTAAAGGTTTTAATGGTGAGGAACTGGACATCAACCTGTGATTCACCAGGTCTACCCCTGAAGCTGAACGGTTTTATGAAGACCTACAAATCCTTTTAGAACTAACACCCCAAAAAGATGTCCTTTTCATTACAGGAGACTGGAATGCTAAAGTAGGAAGTCAAGAAACACCTGGAGTAACAGGCAAATTTGGCCTTGGAATGCAGAATGAAGCAGGGCAAAAATTAATAGAGTTTTGCCAAGAAAATGCTCTGGTCATAGCAAACACCTTCTTCCAACAACACAAGAGAAGACTGTACACATGGCTATCACCAGATGGTAAACACCAAAATCAGATTGATTATATTCTTTGCAGCCAAAGATGGAGAAGCTTTATACAGTCAACAAAAACAAGACCAGGAGCCGACTGTGGCTCAGTTCATGAACTTCTTATTACCAAATTCAGACTCAAATTGAAGAAAGTAGGGAAAACAGCTAGACCATTCAGGTATGACCTAAATCAAATCCCTTATGATTATACAGTGGAAGTGACAAATAGATTTAAGGGCCTAGATCTGATAGATAGAGTACCTGATGAACTATGGAATGAGGTTCCTGACATTGTACAGGAGACAGGGATCAAGACCATCCCCATGGAAAAGAAATGCAAAAAAGCAAAATGGCTGTCTGAGAGGTCTTACAAATAGCTGTGAAAAGAAGAGAGGCAAAAAGCAAAGGAGAAGAGGAAAGATATAAGCATCTGAATGCAGAGTTCCAAAGAATAGCAAGAAGAGATAAGAAAGCCTTCTTCAGCAATCAAAGCAAAGAAATAGAGGAAAACAGACGAATGGGAAAGACTAGAGATCTCAAGAAAATTAGAGATACCAAGGGAACATTTCATGCAAAGATGGGCTCTATAAAGGACAGAAATGGTATGGACCTAACAGAAGCAGAAGATATTAAGAAGAGGTGGCAAGAATACACAGAAGAATGGCACAAAAAAGATCATGACCCAGATAATCATGAGGATGTGATCACTCATCTAAAGCCAGACATCTTGGAATGTGAAGTCAAGTAGGCCTTAGAAAGCATCACTGTGAACAAAGCTAGTGGAGGTGATGGAATTCCAGTGGAGCTGTTTCAAATCCTGAAAGATGATGCTGTGAAAGTGCTGCACTCAATATGCCAGCAACTTTGGAAAACTCAGCAGTGGCCACAGTACTAGAAAAAGTCAGTTTTCATTCCAATCCCAAAGAAAGGCAATGCCAAAGAATGCTCAAACTATCGCACATTTGCACTCATCTCACATGCTAGTTAAAGTAATGCTCAAAATTCTCCAAACCAGGCTTCAGCAATACGTGAACCGTGAACTCCCTGATGTTCAAGCTGGTTTTAGAAAAGGCAGAGAAACGAGAGATCAAATTGTCTACATCCGCTGGATCATGGAAAAAGTAAGAGAGTTACAGAAAAACATCTACTTCTGCTTTATTGACTATGCCAAAGCCTTTGACTGTGTGGATCACAATACACTGTGGAAAATTCTGAAAGAGATGGGAGTACCAAGCAGGTCAGGAAGCAACAGTTAGAACTCGACATGGAACAACAGACTGGTTCCAAATAGGAAAAGAAGTACGTCAAGACTCTGTACTGTCATCCTGTTTATTTAACTTATATGCAGAGTACATCATGAGAAGTGCTGGACTAGAAGAAAAACAAGCTGGAATCACGATTGCCAGGAGAAATATCAATAACCTCAGATATGCAGATGATACCACCCTTATGGCAGAAAGTGAAGAAGAAATAAAGAGCCTCTTGATGAAAGTGAAAGAGGAGAGTGAAAAAGCTGGTTTAAAGTTCAACATTCAGAAAACAAAGATCATGGCATCTGATCCCATCACTTCATGGGAAATAGATGGAGAAACACTGTTAGACTTTATTTTGGGGGGCTCCAAAATCACTGCAGATGGTGACTGTAGCCATGAAATTAAAAGACACTTAGTCCTTGGAAGAAAAGTTATGACCAACCTAGATAGTATATTCAAAAGCACAGACATTACTGTGCCAACTAAGTTTCGTCTAATTAAGGCTATGGTCTTTCCTGTGGTCATGTACGGATGTGAGAGACTGTGAAGAAGGCTGAGCGCCGAAGAATTGATGCTTTTGAACTATGGTGTTGGAGAAGGCTCTTGAAAGTCCCTAGAACTGCAAGGAGATCCAACCAACTCATTCTGAACGAGATCAGCCCTGGGATCTCTTTGGAAGGAATGATGCTAAAGCTGAAACTCCAGTACTTTGGCCACCTCATGCGAAGAGTTGACTCATTGGAAAAGACTTTGATCCTGGGAAGAATTAGGGGCAGGAGGAGAAGGGGACGACAGAGGATGAGATGGCTGGATAGCATCACTGACTTGATGAACGTGAGTCTGAGTGAACTCCAGGAGATGGTGATGGACAGGGAGGCCTGGAGTGCTGCAATTCATGAGGTCGCGAAGAGTCGGACATGACTGAGCGACTGAATTGAACTGAACCGAACCCCTGGTGCATCTTCAGCCTGCCTTGGTGGTAAAATAGAGAGGGACAGTGGTGGGACACCTGTGTTCATAAAGGACAGGTTAATTCCAGCCAGTGAAGGAAGCTTAAATGAAAAACCTGTCTCCATCCCCAACTAGAGCAGGGAGGAACACCTCCAGTAAAAAAAAGGTGCTGGATGCTGCTTTTATTTTCTTACAGATGGGAGTTAACAATTCCAGCTTCACTCCTTTGAACTGCATCCTGAAAAATGGATAGATTAAATCCCCAGAGCTTAAAGAATACTTGCCTGATCATCCTGTGTAAATACTGCATGGCCACAGTACCCATTGGAAGATGGCAAACAGTGGCCAGTTGGAGTGTCTCTTAATTATTATACTGCCTTACAATTAGACTGGTTCTGCAGTAAACAAGGGAAATGGAGAGAAATAGCATATGTCTTACGTTTTTTCTCTCTGTAAGACATGCCAAACTTATGGCCTATGAGTATAGATTTGGGTGTGAAATCTTCAGCTCCCTCCTGTCCTACTTGGCCCCCATGTTTGGGGCTTCCGACTGAGCAAACTGTTTAAGTCAGGGCCCTCCTCAAGGGAGAGTTGCCTTAATGTCAGTAGAAACACGAAGTGAAATTCAAACTTCTCCAATCTCAGTAGATGTTCAAACTCCTGTCTCAATACAACCTCAGAGTACTGTTTTCACTTGAAACTCAGACAATTGAAGAAAGAGAAGCTCAAACAGCCAAAACTAAAGTTGAGATACAGGATGAGACAGAGGACATGAGACAAAGAGATAAGAAAAAACAGGTTTCTGCAATCTACCCCTGGAGATCATATGCAAAAGGCAGCCAGAGATCCTGAGGAATAGTCACACAAGCTATTTCCTCTTCATGAAGCCCCCATCAGGAAAAATAATCAATCTATGGGAGTTAATAAGTCCTTTTCTTATCAAAAAATTCAAAGGACCAAAGAAGACCTGGGAGACTGTTTGGAGTACCCAGAAAAATATATTAGAACCGTTAAGGGTTTTAATCTGCTTTATGACTTTACTTGGCAGAATGTGACGTGTATCCTGGGACAGACACTAACTCCTGACTCAAAAACTTGAGTTTTGGAGAAATTTATTATCTATGGAGATGAATGGCTTGGTTATGAATCAACAGGAAAGAGAGAGGAAGATAAAGTTTCCCTCTTACTGGTCATAGTCAAGGCTATGGCTTTTCCAGTAGTCATATATGGACGTGAGAGTTGGACTGTGAAGAAAGCTGAGCACAGAAGAATTGATGCTTTTGAACTGTGGTGTTGGATAATACTCTTGAGAGTCCCTTGGACTGCGAGGAGATCCAACCAATCCATTCTGAAGGAGATCAGCCCTGGAATTTCTTTGCAAGGAATGATACTCAAGCTGAAACTCCAGTACTTTGGCCACCTCATGTGAAGAGTTGACTCATTGGAAAAGACTCTGATGCTGGGAGGGACTGGGGACAAGAGGAGAAGGGGACGACAGAGGATGAGATGGCTGGATGGCATCACAGACTCGATGGACGTGAGTCTGAGTGAACTCCGGGAGTTGGTGATGGACAGGGAGGCCTGGTGTGCTGCGATTCATGGGGTCGCAGAGTTGGACACGACTGAGCAACTGAACTGAACTGAACTGGGAATCAGGAGGGCCCAACTATAGAACAATACTGGGACTATAACATGGCTAAAGGAAGATGGGATCAGAGTCATTTTGTAAGATATATTCTTGAAGGACTCAGGCAAGCACATACTAGGACTTTAAACTATGCCAAATTGGCAAACATAGAACATAAAAGGAAGGAAGCACTTGGTAAATACCTAGATAGACTGTGAGAAGCACTTCACATATTTATTGAGATTGATCCCAAAAATGAAGAGGGAAGAGTCATCTTAAAGGATAGATTTCTCGCTCAGTCAGCTCCAGATACCTGCCGTAAGCTACTAAAATAGGTGTATGTACAAAAGCAGTCTTTAGATAACTTGTTGCAACTGGCTCAGACAGTTTATTATGGCAAGGAATATGAAAAGAGGATGGAAAGACAGAAGGAGACAAAGGGACAGACTGAAACCCTAATAATGGTGATTAGAATAGTTCTGAGACAGCCTGAGAAAATTGCCCAGAGGGACTCAGGTGGAAAGGGACAGATTTGATATTGTTGTGGAAAGGACAGGAAGCTTAAA
The DNA here is from genome assembly GCA_006410735.1 of Raphicerus campestris. NCBI lineage: Eukaryota > Metazoa > Chordata > Mammalia > Artiodactyla > Bovidae > Raphicerus > Raphicerus campestris. Next base: position 241,392 of record SJYW01047771.1, on the reverse strand, counting down.
TGGGATTACCCTCAGGTTTCGAAGTTGCTCTTGGGTCCATGTAAGTCTGTAAAGGACCACAATGGAGAAAAACTGCCTTCAGAGGTGTAGGCCCCAGGCANTAGTCAAGGCTATGGCTTTTCCAGTAGTCATATATGGACGTGAGAGTTGGACTGTGAAGAAAGCTGAGCACAGAAGAATTGATGCTTTTGAACTGTGGTGTTGGATAATACTCTTGAGAGTCCCTTGGACTGCGAGGAGATCCAACCAATCCATTCTGAAGGAGATCAGCCCTGGAATTTCTTTGCAAGGAATGATACTCAAGCTGAAACTCCAGTACTTTGGCCACCTCATGTGAAGAGTTGACTCATTGGAAAAGACTCTGATGCTGGGAGGGACTGGGGACAAGAGGAGAAGGGGACGACAGAGGATGAGATGGCTGGATGGCATCACAGACTCGATGGACGTGAGTCTGAGTGAACTCCGGGAGTTGGTGATGGACAGGGAGGCCTGGTGTGCTGCGATTCATGGGGTCGCAGAGTTGGACACGACTGAGCAACTGAACTGAACTGAACTGGGAATCAGGAGGGCCCAACTATAGAACAATACTGGGACTATAACATGGCTAAAGGAAGATGGGATCAGAGTCATTTTGTAAGATATATTCTTGAAGGACTCAGGCAAGCACATACTAGGACTTTAAACTATGCCAAATTGGCAAACATAGAACATAAAAGGAAGGAAGCACTTGGTAAATACCTAGATAGACTGTGAGAAGCACTTCACATATTTATTGAGATTGATCCCAAAAATGAAGAGGGAAGAGTCATCTTAAAGGATAGATTTCTCGCTCAGTCAGCTCCAGATACCTGCCGTAAGCTACTAAAATAGGTGTATGTACAAAAGCAGTCTTTAGATAACTTGTTGCAACTGGCTCAGACAGTTTATTATGGCAAGGAATATGAAAAGAGGATGGAAAGACAGAAGGAGACAAAGGGACAGACTGAAACCCTAATAATGGTGATTAGAATAGTTCTGAGACAGCCTGAGAAAATTGCCCAGAGGGACTCAGGTGGAAAGGGACAGATTTGATATTGTTGTGGAAAGGACAGGAAGCTTAAATGGGATTACCCTCAGGTTTCGAAGTTGCTCTTGGGTCCATGTAAGTCTGTAAAGGACCACAATGGAGAAAAACTGCCTTCAGAGGTGTAGGCCCCAGGCATTGGACTCTCAAGACAATCAGGACTGAAGGTGCCTGGGGGTCCCACAAAGCTCCCATCCTAATTACACCTGAGGAACCCCGGGTATTAATAACTGTGTGTATATGGCGGCCAGGAGGGGGAGATATAGACAATTTCCTTTTGGACACCAGGGCAATTTACTCTGTGTTTACTGAAGGCCCTGGCCCACTTTCTCCTCTGTCTGTTTTCATGATGGGACTCTCTGGATGAGCCAAATGTTATTGTTTCAGTTGTCTTCTAAACTGCAATTAGGACTCTGTTCTCTTTGCAAACAAGTTTTTGATAGTGCCAGAGTCTCTTTCACCCCCTTGGAGGAGGGATATACTGAGCAAGGTTCATGCTTTTATCTTCACGAATATGGAGCTTTCTCTTTCTCTCCCATTAATTGAATAAAATGTAAATCCTAGAGTGAAGACTGATGGAAAAACTGTGAATCAAATACAAAAATCTGTTCCTGTAATTGGCAGGTTCAAAGACCCACACATATTTCTACATCAAAAGCAGTATCCTCTAAAATCCAAGGCTAAGAAAGGATTAAAACCTATCACTGAAAATTTAAAAGAGGAGGGCCTATTAATTCCCTGTAACAGTTCATGCAAAACTTCTATTTTGGGTGTGAAAAAATCAAATGATAAATAGATACTAGTTCAAGATTTACAAATAATAAATGAGGCTATGGTTCCTTTTTACCCCTTCATGCACAATCCTTATACAATATTGTCTGAAATTCCTGAGCTAGTCAAATATTTTTCAATAATTGATTTAAAAGATGCTTTCTTTTCTATACCACTGGCAAAGGAAAGCCAGCTTTTATTTGCTTTTGAAAACTCTACCCAGCAAACTTCTCAGTTAACCTGGGCAGTTTTGCCTCAAGGATTTTGTGACAGCCCTCAATTATTTGGGAAGAGCTTGTCACAGGATCTACAAAACTTTAATAGCCCCAAGGCAATTACAATACATAGGTGATATTCTGCTCTGTGCTGAGGCAGAGGAAGCTTGCACACAAGCCTTAGAAGACTTCCTAAACTTTTTGGCTTACTGTGGTTATAAGGCTCAGCTTTGTCAACAATCTGTTAAATATATGGGCCTAACCATATCCAAAGTACAAGGGTCATGGGCCCCAAGAGAATTAAGCCTACATCAAATCATCCCCTATTTATGTATGACTTTAAGACAATTGAGAGGATTTTGAGGCATCACAGGCTACTGCTGTGTTTGGATTCTGGGTTATAGGGAACTTCCCAGCTATTATATAAACTTATAACTGAAATTCAACAAGCCCAAACTGACAAGCTAGTTTGGTTTCCAGATTCTCAAAAGGCTTTTAAGGCTCTTCAAACTGCTCTCCTGTAAGTTCCCACTTTGAGTTTGCCAACTGGGTCAGAGTTTAATCTGTCACTGAAAGAAAAATTATGGCCTTGGGAGCTCAGCTCAGAGGGCCTCACTACCAACCTGTAGCTTATCTAAGTAATGAATAAAATGTAGTGGCCTGGGGGTGGCCACATTATATAAGAGTAATTGCTGATATTGCTTTATTAGTGCCTGAAGCTCTTAAGTGTACTAATGGGAAGTATATTACTTTGCTGACATCTCATGGTGTGAGTGGGATCTTAAACTCTAAAGTTAATATTTGGATGACAGACAATTAGCTTCTTAAATATCAGTCATTGTTATTAGAAGCGCCAATAACTAAGCTTAAAGTTTGTGGAAACTTAGATCTTTCCACTTTCCTTCCCAAAAAAGCAAATGAAACACTAGATTACAGTTACTCCATTTTTTAACTTTAAGGTATGCAGCTTGGGGAGATCTGATGGTTACCCAATTAGACAATGCTGACACATAAATATTTACAGATAGCATTTTCTTTTGTTTGGAATACTATGAAGAAAGCAGGTTAAACTATATTCATGGCTGAACAGGTTTTAGAAGCAAACTTTTACCCTGGAAGTGAGTGCTTCGCTAGTGGAGCTTATGGGTCTGACCCAAACTAGAGTTAAGCAAAGGGCAGTTTGTAAATATCTACCCTGATTCTAAGTATGTTTATTTGACTTTACATGCTTATGCTCCAATATGGAAAGAAAGTTTAAAACAGCAACAAGAGGACCTCTTAAACATTTTAAAGAGATTGGGAAACTTTTAACTGATGTATATTGTCCTAAAGAAGTAGCTTTTATGCATTATAAAGGACACAACAGGGATGGGAGTAAAGTAGCTGAGAGTAATCAGCTTGCTGACTGTCAAGCCAGAAAAGTGACACTTTAAACCTCCCTCCTTCACTAAAGACACCATTGACCTGGACAAGTTCTGTTGAACAGAAAAAGAAAAGAAAAGAAACCACAATAAATATAGGAAGAATTAGAAAGATATGAGAAAAGAGAAGCAAAAGTTACTGATGAAGGATGGTTGCAGTCTGAGGGTGGATGATTAATGATTTTTGAAAATGCTCAATGATAAATACTTAAAGGTTTAAACCAGAGCTCTCATTTCGGCATTTAAAGCACTTACCAAATTGCTTCTCATTTATTGAAGGTAAAAATGTAATGAAAACTTTAAAGAACATGTGAGGTTTGTCATAAAAATAACCCATCTATTGAGATAATCATATGGTTTTTATCTTTCAACTTGTTAATGTGGTATATCACATTGATTGATTTCTGAATATTGAAGAATCCTTGCATCCCTGGAGTAAAGCTCCCTTGGTCATAATGTATGATCTTTTTAATATCTTGTTGGATTCTGTTTGCTAGAATTTTGTTAAGGATTTTTGCATCTATATTCATCAGTGATATTGGCCTTTTTTTTTTTTTTTGGTGGCATCTTTGTCTGGTTTTGGTATTAGGGTGATGGTGGTCTCATAGTATGAGTTTGGAAGATCACCTTCCTCTGCAATTTTCTGGACCTGAGTAGGATAGGTGTTAGCTCTTCTCTAAATTTTTGGTAGAATTCAGCTGTGAAGCCATCTGGTCCTGGACTTTTGTTTGCTAAAAGATTTCTGATTACAGTTTTGATTTCCATTCTTGTGATGGGTCTGATAAGATTTTTTTATTTCTTCCTGGTTCAGCTTTGGAAAGCTATACTTTTCTAAGAATTTGTCCATTTCTTCCAAGTTGCCTATTTTATTGGTATACAGTTGCTGATAGTAGTCTCATATTTCTCTGTTGTCTGTTGTGATTTCTCCATTTTAATTTCTAAATTTGTTGATTTGATTCTTCTCCATTTTTTTCTTGATGAGCCTGGCTAATTGGTTTGTCTATTTTATTTATCTTCTCAAAGACTCAGCTTTTAGCTTTGTTGGTTTTTGCTATGTTCTCCTTTTTTTTTTTTTTCCATTTATTTCTGCCCTAATTTTTATGGTTTCTTTCCTTCTACTAACCCTGGGTTTATAATAATCAGGACATGGAAGCAGATTAGATGTCCATCAGCAGATGAATGGATAAGAAAATTGTGGTACATATACACAATGGAATATTACTCAGCCATTAAAAAGAATACATTTGAATCAGTTCTAATGAGCTGGATGAAACTGAAGCCTATTATACAGAGTGAAGAAAGTCAGAAAGAAAACACCAATAAAGTATACTAAAGCATATATAAGGGATTTAGAAAGATGGTAATGATGACCCTATATTCACGACACCTAGAGACACAGATGTAAAGAGCACTCTTTTGGACTCTGGGAGAAGGAGAGGGTGGTATGGTTTGAAAGAATAGCATTGAAACATCTATATTATCATATGTGAAACAGATCACCAGTCCAGGTTTGATACATGAGACAGTGTGCTCAGAGATGGTGCACTGGGATGACCCTGAGAAATGAGATGGGGAGGGAGATGGGAGGGGATTTCAGGGTGGGGAACATATGTGTACCCATGGCTGATTAACATCAATGTACAGCAAAAGCCACTACAGTAGTTTAAAGTAATTAGCCTCCAATTAAAATAAATAAATTAATTTAAAAAACCTGAAAATCTAGCAAAATCTGGAAAAGAACAAAGCAGAAATGTCCTGAAGAGGATTGGGAAAATAATTTTACTCATATGCCAAAAAAAAAAAAAAATCCAGATTTTCTTACTTACAGATTTGAGTGGACATGCTTACTGGATGGATCTGTCTCTTATACACATCTTCTTCTGCACACTTTCTTCTTCTCACCTTCTNTGGGAAAATAATTTTACTCATATGCCAAAAAAAAAAAAAAATCCAGATTTTCTTACTTACAGATTTGAGTGGACATGCTTACTGGATGGATTGATGCTTTTCCCAGTCATCAGTTCAGTTCAGTTCAGAGGCTCAGTTGTGTCCAACTTTGTGTCTTTGTGACTCATGGACTGCAACACGTCAGGCTTCCCTGCCCATCATAAACCCCTGAAGTTTACCCAAAATCATGTCAATTGAGTCTGTGATGCCATCCAACCATCCCATCCTCTGTCCTTCCCTTCTCCTCCCACTTTCAATCTTTCCTAGCATCAGGGTCTTTTCAAATGAGACAGTCACTTGCATCAAGTGGCCAAAGTATTGGAGTTTCAGCCACAACATCAGTCCTTCCAATGAACACTCAGGACTGATTTCCTTTCGGATGGACTGGTTGGATCTCCTTGCAGTCCAAGGGACTCTCGAGAGTCTTCTCCAACACCACAGTTCAAAAGCATCAATTCTTCAGCACTCAACATTCTTTATAGTCCAACTCTCACATCCATACATAACTACTGGAAAACCATAGCTTTGACTAGATGGATCTTTATTGGCAAGGTAATCTCTCTGCTTTTTAATATGCTGCTAGATTGGTCATAACTTTTCTTCCAAGGAGCAAGCGTTTTAACAGTCACCATCTGCAGTGATTTTTTGAGCCCTCCAAAAATAGTCTGTCACTGTTTCCATTGCTTCCCCATCTATTTGCCATGAAGTGATGGGACTGGATACCATGATCTGTTTCCTGAATGTTGAGTTTTAAGCCAACTTTTTCACTCTCCTCTTTCACTTTCATCAAGAGACTCTTTAGTTATTCTTCACCTTATTCCATAATGGTGGTGTCATCTGCATATTTGAGTTTATTGACATATCTACCAACAAATATGATTCCAGTTTGTGCTCCATCCAGCCCAGAGTTTCTCATGATGTAGTCTGCATATAAGTTAAATAACCAGGGTGACAATATATAGCCTTGAGGAACTCCTTTCCCAATTTGGGACCAGTCTGTTGTTCCATGTCCATTTCTAGCTGTTGCTTCCTTACCTGCTTACATATTTCTCAAAAAGCAGGTCAGGTGGTCTGGTATTTCCATATCTTTCAGAATTTTACACAGTTTATTGTGGTCCACACAGTCAAAGGCCCTTAAGGTTAGGTTTTAGCCCTTAATTTGAACAAATATAAAGGTGGTTTTACAAAATCGATTGGCCTTAGATATTTTTACAGTCTCACAAGGAGTAACTAGTGCCATTATTCATACTCAGTGTTGTCATATCTACCAGATAGGAGCACTAATGTTATTCATTTTTACTAAACACATGAAAAAGTTGATTCAGGTGATGGAGGCCTCAATTGCCTCACTTTGGGTGATATTAACTAGTTCCCATGGTGGAAGACTGTCTTAATTGTAATAATTCTGATTGTTCTGTTTTTGTTTGCTCTCTGTATCTGTAATTGTGTAGAGTGATTTGTCTCTAGTTGCATGAAGGTTTTTAAATTACAAATGATTGTCCAGACTCCTATGAGTGCCACAGCTTCCTCCAACTACAACTTGGGGACCTTCAATATGAAGGCTAAGAGAATATATTACCTCAACAATTTAGGAACATGCCCCTTCCCAGCAAGAAGTGGTTATGGAATGAAAATTCCACCCCTCTCCTTTGGCAATATAATTCTCCTAAAAGAAAAGGGAGGAATGAGAGGGTAACAGATAGGAAACCCAGAAATCCCTGAGTAACAGGAGAAAATAAACTATAAGATAAACTGCAAGTGGCAGGTGCTTCTCCTCCTCCCCTTCTCTGTTGACAAAACCAGTTCTGCCTAAGGCTAACCTTATTTTTATTCTTTTTTTAAACCTTGGACTGACAATGGCTCAACAAACCACTAATCAAGTCAATTGTTTTATGACTGGGGATGACACACCTCTCCTTATTCTATCTCAAAAAATGCATACTGTGGGAGAGGGTCTTGGTGAAACTCCCTCAGCCCTGAGATATCTCTCTTATCTGATTAGCAGCTTACTAGCAAACATAAAACACCTTGCTAAAAACTAGCAAGGAGGCATTCTTTCTGCCCCCTTCTGATATCTATGTCAGAAGCTTTCTCTATCTCTCTTGCACTTTAATAAAATTCTGTTACACAAAAATTTGAAGGAATGATGCTAAAGCTGAAACTCCAATACTTTGGCCACCTCATGCGAAGAGTTGACTCATTGGAAAAGACTCTGATGCTCGGAGGGATTAGGGGCAGGAGGAAAAGAGGACAATAGAGGATGAAATGGCTGGATGACATCACTGACTCTATGGAAGTGAGTTTGGGTGAACTCTGGGAGTTGGTGATGGACAGGGAGGCCTGGCGTGCTGCAATTCATGGGGTCACAAAGAGTCAGACACAAGTGAGCGACTGAACTGAACTGAAATGAACACAAAAATTTTCAGTGGTTAAACCTGGTCTCTGGCCCTTGATAGAAATACTCTTCTCCAGAGATCACAAAACACATCATAGCAAATGGCTCGCAGCAGCGACCTTTCAACAGCCTTACCTTTATGACATATAAAATACAAGTTTGTCTCTCCCTCAGCAAGTGGACGAGCAAAGGAACTTGCTGTTTGTTATCACTGTAGCAACCTTGCTGAATTTCTTGTCTTGCCTGTTTTCAATTTCTATTGAACAGGGAAGGTAAAGAATCCTGATTGGAATCTTAGGAGGCCTCATCTAGTCAGAATTACTGATCTGAGACAAGATACACTGTATTATATTCAGGAAACAGTGAGCTGGATAGATTGTAGATACTTGTATCCACACTTAGCAATATACTTCTTTCTTCTTCCGCTTTTCTCATGGTGAAGATTAAGTTCTTGCCTCAGTTTTTAGAAATAGCATTCCAAGTTTCTTTCTTAGACTGGTGAAGTGAAGTGAAGTCACTCAGTCATGTCTGATTCTTTGTGATCCCATGGACTGAAGCCCACCAGGCTCTTCTGCCTATGGGATTCTCCAGGCAAGAATACTGGATTGGGTTGCCATTTCCTTCTCCAGAGTATCTTCCTGACACAGGGATCAAACCCAGGTCTCCTGCATTGCAGGCAGACACTTTAACCTCTGAGCCACCAGGGAAGCCCTGGTAGACTTCTTAGACTGGAGAACTATACTAAACCCTAATCAGTTTTGCTAGAATCGTGAGAAAAATCATGAGAACTATCATCAAATAATCTCTTTCATACAAGAAAGATTCTGTGGTGTGCATCCTTCTATAAGTGTGGCACTCTCCATATCAGAAAATTCCTTGAAAAAATAATACAGCCATTTATCCAAGCTTAAATAGGAAAGGTCCATCTAGTCAAGGCTGTAGTTTTTCCAGTAGTCATATGGATGTGAGAGTTGGACTGTGAAGAAAGCTGAGTGCTGAAGAATTGATGCTTTTGAACTGTGGTGTTTTCTTGAGAGTCCCATGGACTGCAAGGAGATCCAACCAGTCCATTCTAAAGGAGATTAGTCCTGGGTGATCTTTGGAAAGAATGATGCTAAAGCTGAAACTCCAGTACTTTGGCCACCTCATGCAAAGAGTTGACTCATTGGAAAAGACTCTGATGCTAGGAGGGATTAAGGGCAGGAGCAAAAGGGGACGGCAGAGGATAAGATAGATGGATGGCATCACCGACTCGATAGATGCGGGTTTGGGTGAACTCCAGGATTTGGTGATGGACAGGGAGGCCTGGCATGCTGTGATTCATGGGGTCACAAAGAGTCGGACAGGACTGAGTGACTGAGCTGAACTGGAATAGGGTTGCATCTTAGACAATACAACTGCCAGAATCTTCACGTGCTTTATTGGATTTGCTTGTATATCTATGTTTGCCCAAATCAAAGTCAAATATATAATTTGTCTATTTATCCTAGGAGATTTTATTACTGTCTACAATCCTACAACATTGCCTTAGTCAACTTATTATCTGACTTTCTCAGGCCATTATTTCCTACTCTCTATTATCTCCTGAACCCCTCCAATCCCCTTTCCCCTTCCCACATGCAGGTGAAGAATTTCTCATTACATAATGCCTCATACTCACAAAAATAGGTGGTATTTTTGTACAGATGTGTTCAGTGGACAAAATACACCTACTTCTACTAAGGCATCACTCTATTATTTCCACAGAACCAGTTTTCTCTTATCTATCTAAGAGTTATCCCACTTTGAGTAATCTGACTCTATTCTGCATTATTAAATGTTATCTCTTTTTCTTGAGGTTGACATAAAAAGTACTGTTGCTTCTTTCATCTTAAAAATATAATTTCTCTTAAGGTTGCTGCCTCATTTTTCTGCTCCCCTTTAAAGAAAACTTCAGTTTTCATTCTACACTCACTTATTTCAGTCTAGAAGTCATTTCAATCAAAGTTTCATTCCATCTACTCAACTAAAATAGCTTTTGTGAAGTTAAGCAATAATCTCCACCAGACTTCTTCCAGTGTTTCATTTTTAGTCTTCATCTTGTTTGAATTCTTGGGAACATTTGAAACATGTAATTGTGTCCTTTTTGAAACACCTTAGTTGGTCATTTGACTTCTAGAATATCATGTTTCCCTGTTTTATCTTATGTCTGATGATTCTTTATCTCCTGTGATGGATATCTTTCTTTTCCTGACTTGCAAATACTGGGCTGCTCTAGGAATATACTCTTGTAACTTATCTCCACTTAATTCTTTGGATGATCTAATCCAGTTTCATCAGCTTTAAATATGATCTTTATGTTGAAGACTTTAAAATTTCTCTTCAAACTCAACTTACTTGATGAACTTCTGACTGATATATGTGTAAGTCTTCACTAGAATAAGATTCTCAAATAAAACTCTCTGTCCCAATACTTTTCCCTCAGGATTCTCCATTTCAGTAAATAGTACTGTCATTTGTGAGCCATGTTTTCTATCACATCCCACCCTGAGTCCATTAACAAAGTCTGTTAAAAAATAATGCAATTGTCACCACTTCTTGTCACCTTCTGTGCTACCACTCCATTTCAAGCCATCATGATCTTCACCTAGAACATGATCAAAGCATCCTATCTGATTCCTGCCTTCTTTTCTCCAGAACAACCATAGTAATCTCTTTAATATATAAAAGCTGATTATTCCTTGCTTAATATGCTTCTGCAAATTCCCATCATATTTAGGAAAGTAAATAGGCTTTATCTGAAATTTACACATTTCTACAGTTACATCCATATAGTAGTCATGTATGGAGGTGAGAGTTGGACTGTGAAGAAAGCTGAGCACCAAAAAATTGATGCTTTTGAACTGTGGTGTTGGAGAAGACTATTGAGAGTCTCTTGGACTGCAAGGAGATACAACCAGTCCATTTTCAAGGAGATCAGTCCTGGGTGTTCTTTGGAAAGAATGATGCTAAAGCTGAAACTCCAGTACTTTGGCCACCTCATGTGAAGAGTTGACTCATTGGAAAAGACTCTGATGCTGGGAGGGATTGGAGGCAGGAGGAGAACAGGACAACAGAAGATGAGATGGCTAGATGGCATCACTGACTCGGTGGATGTAAGTTTGAGTGAACTCCGGGAGTTGGTGATGGACAGGGAGGCCTGGCGTCGCAAAGAGTCAGACACAACTGAGCAATTCATGGGGTCACAAAGAGTCAGACACTACTGATCGACTGAACTGAACAGTTAAGTGAATGGGCCCTGGCTAAGCTCCCAGCAACATCTCATACCATCTTCACTCTGAGAAACTGATTCCAGTCACATAGGTCTATTTCTCAAATCAGCCAAGTATAGTCCTCCTCCAAAAAGACTTCATTGATAAAACTATTGAAAAGAATGCCTAACATCACAATCTCTTATCTTTAATTATTTATTAATTTCATGTTAATATAATTTCCTGTCACTGAAACGGCCAAGGAATCTGGTCAATTTTGTGTGAAAGTATTAGTATCATTAAAAAAAAAAAAAAAGCCGACATTTAATTCCTGACATCATTAAAATAAAAGATAAAACAATGGATTACTTTTTAAAAGTTAATTTTGGCATTGAAAACACAAAGAATGTGATCAACATGACCTTCCTACTCTCCATTTTAAAGAACATTATATAAAATGTTATAAAATATCTTACGTAAAATTCAGTTGTGTTTTTTTTTTTTTTTGGAAACACTGGGAGATAATTTTCAGAGAGAATTATGTGCACTTCTCACATATTTTAACACAGAATTGACAGTATTTTTAATACTAAATATACTACATGGTAAAAATTTTATTTCTGACATACTCATCCTGCTCATATAATTCAGAGACAATTTTTTGAAAAATTGTGCCCTCTTTGATTGGACTCCTTGTTTTGACATGAGTGTTACCAGAGGACTGTGTGGAGTCATGAGTGAGTTACTCAGTGCTGTGTCTTCAGTGCTCTCATTGTTACAAAAGGTGGAGGGCGGGGGAGAGACAAGATTTTTTTGAGACACTTTAAAATATTTAATGAAACTGAAAATTGGAAATTTTTTTAGTAATCTAAATTGAATATTGACAGTTTTTTAAAGTAGGTTTGTTGCATGCAAATGATTTGTATAGAAACAGTGATCTAAAACTGGAAACAACTATTTATGCACAACTGGGCATTTTGCCACAGTGTAATATCATAGGATTTTTGGAGGGGTTGATAAATTTATTAAGTCCTTATGTTTACTAAGATATATGGAGGTGATAATTTTAAAAGGAAGAATCAGTTGCATAGCCAAATAATATTGGTTGATATAATACACACACACACACACACACACACATGCACACGCACACACACACACACATATATATGTACATATAATATTTTCCTTCAAATAGTTTCAAAATCCTAATATTTGAATAGCAGTTACACCAGAGAGATTACAAATGAGTAAAGGAATTATTCTTTTTAAATTAATTAATTAATTTAGCTGTGCTGGGTCTCTGTTGTGGCGCATCAACTCTCCACTGCTGTAGAGGTTTTCTCTATTTGTGGAGAGCAGGGGCTACTCTCTAGTTGGGTGTGGGCTTCTTATTGTAATGGTTACTCTTATTGCAGACACTGATTTTAGGATGCTTGGGCTTCAATAGCTGTGGTTCAGGGGCTCAGTAGCTGTGGCACACAAATTTAGTTGCCCATGGCATGTGGGATCTTATTTCCCAGACTACGGATCAAAACCATGTCCTTGCACCTGGTAGGTGGATTTTTAAGCATTGTACCACCTGGGAAGTTTTCAGGAATTATTCTTGTTTTACAAATTTTGCCACGTATAGTTCAGCTGATGTCTGTCAACTTGCCTGTCACTTGACACATCAGTGACAGATTAAAAAGAAAAAAAAGATCATAGCTAAACATAAGACTTAAGGCAGAAGTTTAATTTTTGAACCATTTTAACACTAATTCTGTTTACAAATGTATTTTGATATGATTATATGTTAACATGTCCCATCAATCTTGAGTTCTTAAAAATATATATATATATATATTGTGATCCCAGTGAGTATGTTCTACTCAATTAACTGACAAATAGTCAAATCATTTTATTGCTGAGAAAAATGGAGGAAGTTTGAAAGACTTCTAAGCACAGTGTTAATTTTGAATTATACTATCCACAAAACTTGCTTACATGTGATATGCAAAATAAATTTCCACCTTCTAGAATAAACCTTTCCAGTGTCACATATGGCATAGCATATCAAATCTGTGAGATGACACTCCCCTGCCTCCTTCCTCTACTTCAGAGTACTCAAACCATTACACAGTCACTCTTAGCACTTTTGGTGCTATTGTGGTGAGATTTTCTCTTTTGATGTAAGAATGTTACTCACACACTTGTAGATTATGCTGTGGCTTTTGGGCATGGAAAACTGATAGCTTCTCTAGTTGGGACAGACTCTTGGATTCAAGGAAATATGCATTTGAGAGACGATGTGATCTCTTAGTGGACACAACTAGCTTAAAGGATGATCTTCTCATGATGAAATCTATTAACTTCTTTTCATCTTTTTTTCACTATACTCTTGTTGAGAGTCTTGAGAATATTAGCATTTGCTCAGGGGATAATCGTTTTCTGTTTTAATTTGGCTTCATAATTAATTCTGCCATGAATAACATTAAAGTTAAAATGATTGAAATTCATCCACATCTATCTTATACATTGGTACTTTTTCCATTTTTTTTACTGTTGTGATTTTCCACTTTCATCTCTTACATTAAAAGTGAATGAGCTCTTATAAAATGAAACAATTAAGATATTTTCTTGGGTGAAGGCTAACAACTTCATAAGTTTCTTGTACGTATAACTTCCTCTATTTGTATAGCCTATACAAAATTGTTTCATGCTATTTGCTTGCCTTGCCTTTATTCAAAATATGAACAAGGCAAAGTGATGTTCTGAATCTGATCAGATGTCACTATCAAACCTCTTCCTTCCAGAATTCTGTGACAAGTAGCTGATTTAGTCATGTTGCTTTTCTGTTACTGAAGTCTATCAATATTAAGTCAAGCAAGCCTTCAAAATTTCAATCTTTCCTATCTCTTTCTCTCACCATTGCAATTTACCTTGTTTTCCATTTTTTTTGAGGTGTTTTGTTGTTGTTGTTGTTTTGCTTAAGACTTTGAGAAATTCATTGTTCCAAGGTGACAAAAACTAATGCTATTCTACCTAAGAAGCACATATTAGTAGATGCAGTTAATTTTATAGCTAAAAGGGAAGTTCAAAGATAGTCCTCAACAGCTGAAGAAGCTTTGGAAGGGAAATGAATATGTGGTGGGAGGAAGTGGAAGGAGGTTACTCAATAGTCTTTAGATGACACTGTGTACAGATGACAAACTCACTGGAATATAAACTGGCCTAATTTACTTAACTGCCCTAATTTACTTACTTAGCTTGAACTTTGAAGATAATTCACAAAGAGATAAGGAAGCAGTAAGATCTCTTATGATTACCATGCAGCATAAATTTTCACCCCCGTTTTGATTTTGAATAATCTCCTCTAAAGTCCAATGAAATTAACTCATAAGTTCATGCATTTCCATTTTTATTTCAGAACTGGTACTATGGAAAACATTACTAAACTGATGATTCACCATTAATCCAGATTCTTAGATTACATTGCTACTGGAAAATATCAAAGGCAGTTTTTTTGATACAGTCATTTTCTTATAAGAAAAAAATAAAACTGTTGGAACTGAAACAATCACAGATACTTAAAGATTCACTGATTCCATTAGAAAAAAATTGCTTGATTTACATTTATTTGAAAGAATCCTACTTAATGATGTATTCCTAAAATTTTTTATCATCTATCTATTCATTTAGTAATGTGTTGACAAATTAACCAGCTTAGAATTTTGAGTTGGGAAACTTGATTTCAAAAATTACCTGAAACTAAAAGAAGGGAAGAAATATAGAAAGCCAAACATTCAGATAAAAAAATAAATGTCTTAAATTTTATCTGAAATGATAAAAATTATTAATAATCTAATGGTTAATTGAACATTTCAATAGTGGCCATCTTACTGTTCAGTTGATAAGTCATGTGCTACTCTTTGTGACCCCATGAACTGCAGCATGCAAGTTTTCCCTTTCCTTCACTGTCTCCCAGAGTTTACTCAAACTCAGGTCCATAGAGTCAGTGATGCCATCCAAACATCTCATCCTCTGTTGCTCCCTTCTCCTCTTGCCCTCAAACTTTCCTAGCATCAGGAACTTTTCCAATGAGTCAGCTTCTCATATCAGGTGGCCAAAGTATTGGAGCTTCAGTTTCAGCATCAGTCCTTCCAATGAATATTCAGGGTTGATTTCCTTTAAGACTGACTGGTTTGATTTCCTTGCTGTCCAAGGGACTTTCAAGAGTCTTCACCATTACCACAGTTTGAAGGCATCTGTTCTTCAGCACTCAGCCTTCTTTATGGTTCATCTCTCACATCCAAACATGAATCTTTGTCAGCAAAGTGATGTCTTTGCTTTTTAATATGCTGTCTAGGTTTATCATAGCTTTTCTTCCGAGGAGAAAGCTGCTTTTACTTTTGTGGCAATAGTCACAGGATGCAGTAACTTTGGAGCCCAAGAAAATAAAATCTGTCACTGTTTCCATTGTTTCTCCATCTATTTTCCATGAAGTCATAGGACTACATGCCATGATCTTTATTTTTTGGATGTTGAGTTTTTAGCCAGCTTTTTCACCATCCTCTTTTACATTCATCAAGAGGCTCAATATTTCCTCTTCGTTTTCTGCCAGTAAAGTTGTATCATCTGCATACCTGAGGTTATTGATAGTTCTTTTTGCAGTCTTGATTCTAGGTTGTGCTTCATCCACTCTGGCATTTTGCATGATGTACTCTGCATATAATTTGAATAAGCTGTGTGACATTATACAGCCTTGACATATCCCTTTCCCAATTTTGAATCAGTCCATTCCATGTCCAGTTTAACTGTTGCTTCTCGTCCAGTATACAACTTCCTCAGAAGACAGGTTAGGTGGTCTGGTATTACCATCTCTTTAAGAATTTTCTGCAGTTTGTGTGTGTATGTGTGTGTGTTTGTGTGATGCACACAGTAAAAGGTTTGAGCATAGTCAGTGAATCAGAAGTAGATTTTTTTTTTTTTTAGATTCCCTTGCTTTTCCTATGATCCAACTGATGTTAACAATTTGATCTCTGGTTCCTCTGCCTTTTCTAAATTTAGCTTGCACATCTGGAAGTTCTTAGTTCACGTATTGGTAAAGCCTAGTTTAAAGGATTTTTAGCATATTATGGTTTGATATGAAATCATTTCACATGCTAGCATGTGAAATGATTGCAATTGTTCAGTAGTTTGAATATTCTTTGGGATTGCCTTATTTTTGGAGATTGGAGTGAAAACTGATTTTTCCAGTCCTGTTGCCACTGCTGAGTTTTCCAAATTTGCTGGCATATTGAATGTAACACTTTAACAGCATCATCTTTTAGAATTTGAAATGTTTAAACTGGAATTCCATCATGTCCACTAGCTTAGGTACAATCTCATATACTACAGAACGATCTTGGTTCATTTGCAAGGAAAATGATTCAACATCATAGTAATCAAAGGCTATAACCCAGCCACTAATGTCAAAGAAGCAGAATTTGAATGGTTCTATAAAGATCTATAAGACCTTAGAACTAACACTAAAAAAGACATATTTTTCATCATAGGGGATCTGAATGCAAAAATAGAAAGTCAAGAGATGCCTGGAGTAATAGACACACTTGGCTTTGAAGTACAAAATGAACCAGGGCAAAGCTTAACAGAGTTTTGTCGAAAGAATGCAAACACCATTTTAGAACAACACAATAGATGATTCTACACATGGGCATCGCCAGATGGCCAATACCAAGTTTGGATTGATTATATTGATTATATTCTTACAGCCAAAATTGAAGAAGTTCTGTACAATCAGAAAAAAGACCAGGATCTGACTGTGGCTCAGATCATCAGCTTCTTTTTGCAAAATTCAGGCTTAAATTGAAGAAAGTAGGGAAAACCACTAGGCCTTTCAGGTATGACCTAAATCATCTCTTATGATTATGCAGTGGAGGTAATGAATAGATTCAAATGATTAGATCTTGTGGACAGAGTGTCTGAAGAACGATGTATGGAGGTTTGTAACATTGTACAGGAGGGTGTGACCAAAATCACCCCAATGAAAAGAAATGCAAAGAGGCAAAGTACTTGTCTAGGAAAGTCTTTCAAATATCTGAGAAAGGGAGAGAAGTGAAAGTCAAATCAGAAAGGGAAAGATAAACCCAACTGAATGTAGAGTTCCAGAGAATAGTAAAGTAGATACGAATGCCTTCTTAAGTGAACAAAGCAAAGAAACAGAGGAAAACAATAGATTGGGAAATATTAGAGATATCTTCGAGAAAATTAGAGATACCAAGGGAACATTTAATGCATAATGGACACAATAAAAGACAAATGCAGCAAGCATCTAACAGAAGCAAAACAGATTAGGAAGAGGTAGCAAGAATGTACAGAAGAACTGCACAAAAAGGTCTTAACAACCTGGTAACCGTGATGGTGTGGTCATTCTCCTAGAGCCAGAATGACCATCTTATAAAATCAGTGACATATTAAAACACAGACACAAATATTTAGTGAACAATATGTGCTACTTTCTTAGGTGTGGGAGATATGGCAGTTTAAAACAAACAAACAAACAAACAAACAAAAAACCTCCCTGCCCTTGAAGACTACATCTTTTAAGGGGAATATACCAAAATTGAACTAGCTAACTTAATAAAATTAATACAATGTAAATGATCAAACCATGGGCAAAATTAAGGCAGGAAACCTGTGTAGGGTATTCCAAGGAATGAGGATCTAGCTGAAATTTTAAATAGTTTGGTGTGGGAAGTTCTTTATAAAGAATATGGTTTTTGACAAAGATTTGAATGATAGAGGAGACAAAAGATGTAGCTGTGTTGGTAAAAGCATTTCCTTGTACAAGTGGCTAAAACAGAGTATGTGAGGTTAAAAGTTAGGAGGTTATGTCAGGAAAGCAAGTAAGGACTGGTTGCTGTAGAATTTTGGATGTTGTAAGGTCTTTTGTTTGACTGAGATAAGGAAACAATTTTGAGCAAAGAAGTAACATGGTCTGACTTATGTATTAACAAGATAACTATTTACTGTTTTGAGAAAACATGACATGCAGGAAGACCAGATGGAAGGCTGACACATTAAATATAAAATGCTTATAATAAAAAACAATTTTTATCACCCTGCTATTAGACAAACTTAATATAAGCTATATTTTGAAAGAAAAAAATATGCAAGAAAAAAAAAACACAAGAAAATACTAAAAACAAAAAGAGTTGTCTTGACATTGGTCTTAGTAATGATTTTTTAAAAGTTGATACCAAAATTAAAAGTAAGGAAGTAGGACTAAATTAATAAATAGCTTCTGCACAGTAAAGAAAACCATCAACCCACTGATGGGAGAAAATATTTGCAAACCATGTTTCTCTAAGAGGTTATATAAAATTTATATACACAAAATATATAAAGAAGTCATACAAAGCAATAAGAGAATAAATAAATAACCTAGTTTAAAAATGGGCAGGAAACCTAAGAGACATCTTTCTAAAAAAGAAATAGATAGTCAAAACATATGTGAAGAGATGCTCAGCTCCACTTGTCATCAGGAAAATGCAAATCAAAACCATGATGAGATATCATGTCACACCTGTTACAATAATTACTATCAAGAGCCCACAAATAAACAGAAATAGCAAGTGATGGCAAGGATGTGGAGAAAAAGTAACCCTGTGCCCTGTTGGTAGGAAAAAAAACTAGTGCAGCTACTATGGGAAACAGTATGGAGGTTCCTCAAAAAAATAAAAATAATGCCATATTATTCAGAAGCTCCATTTCTGGAAATTTATCTAAAGAAAATGAAAACATAAATTTGAAAAGATTTATGCTTACCCCATGTTCATTGCAGTTGTTATTTACAATAGTTGAGATATGGAAGCAACCTAAGTTTAAATATATGAATAATAAAAATCTGGTGTGTATATATTATACATATAGTATTCCAAATATGTATACAATGGGATATTATCCACCCATTAAAAGAAAAGCCTTGAGATCAATATGTTAGGTAAAATAAATCAGATAGAGAAAGAAAAATACCATTTAATCTTTCTTATATGTTGGGGAATCAAAAAGCTTATAGACAGAGAAAACCAATTAACTGGTTGTTGCCAGGGCATATGGAATGAGAAAAATGGGAGAAGAGCATCAACGGATATAAATTTTTATTTTTTACAGGATAAATAATTCATGGAGATGTAACGTGACTATATATTATGGCAACTATAGTTAATAATACTGCAGTGCATGTTTGGAAGTTACCTAAGAGTAAATCTTAAAAGTTCTTACTATAAGAAAAAAAATTCTCTAACTATGTATGGGAATGGATTTTGACCAGATTTATTGTGCTGATCATTTCCTAATATATACAAATATTTAATCATTATGTGGTAAAAGTGAAACTAATATGATGTTCTGTGTCAGTTATATTTCTATTTAAAGAAAGCAATTGGGAGTTAGGAAGTAGTTGGCTGTGCCAAATATTAAAACATATTATATAGCTTATGTAATTAAAATCATGTGGCATTTAGAGTATGAATAAGCTGGTAGCCAATGGAATAAAACTGAAAAACATAGAGACTTCAAAGGCAGTCCAGTGATTAAGTCTCAGTGCTTCCACTGCAGAGGGCACAGGTTGATCCCTGGTCAGGAAATTAAGATCCCACAAGACACATGGGATAGCCAAAAAAAAAAAAAAATCACAGAAATAGAATTAATCTCATTTAAAAATTTCACACATTATAAAGATTGCATCTTAAATCATTGGGGAAAATAATTGGGGAAAATATGGCTATTTTAATAAGTGGTATTAAAATAATTAGGTAGCAAAATAACAAATATAATATGCATTATATTTATTATATAAATATAAAATATAATAAAATAATAAAAATTGAATCTTTTTCTGTATGCTATGATAGACTTTAAATAGATTTTTTGTTTAAATATAAAAAATGTAATTACCCAAGTATTACCAAAAAAAGTGCCTAAATTCTACTATAACATGGGCAGGAAAAATCCTTCTCTGTACTTAAAATCAAGATACAATGAAAGAATAATTCATAAATTGAACTAAATAAATTGTTAGATTGAAGTAAATTTTAAGTTCTCTACTTTTGTGTATGGAAATATTTTATATTAACATGATCAAGAGAAAAAAATGGAAAATCAGAGAAACATTTTTAACTTTTTTCAACTTGTGTCACATTTTCAACTTAAACAGCATTTTCATTGATACTGTATTAATAATCATAGTATTTAAGTAACTTAGAAGAGAAAACTAACAACAAGGTAGAAAAATGGATACAATATGTGAACAATATGTGGAAAGATAAATGCAAATGGTCCTTAAACATTTAATAAGATGCATAATTGATCTTGAGCACTGATAATAGAAAATCAAGTTTTAAAACTGTTCTGAGATATCATTTCCTTTCTTTTAATCCGGGAACAGTGTGAAAGGTGGACAACAGATTTTTGATTAAAAGTGAGCTTACAATAATATTGCAGGTAATGGCAAAGTTTGGAGGCTATACAAATGCCCTTCAGTAAATTAAGATTTATTTGTTTTCTTTCATTCAATGGAATAGAATGTGGCCATTCAAAAGATAAGATAAAAATAAAATCACTGGATTTCTACTTTTAAGTGCTATTTTAACCATAATTTTCTGTTTGATTACCTGACCTAGGAAAAAGCATATATTTTAGGGTATTTTAAATAAAATCAGTAATCACCATTACAAAGCCAATATATGTTTCATTTTTAGGCTTTTCAAATACCACCTCTCACTCTAAAATCTTGTAAATAATTATCATACTTAACTTTCAGTGAGGTATATAAAACCATGTGTGTAGGCTCTAAACAAAGCTAACGGAACACAGTGAAAGTTCAGTGAGAAAATTATTCATGATGTGGAAATTTAAATCAGACGAAGAAGAACCTTGATTTGGTTAGAGACCTGAATCTATAATTTGCATTGAACAAGATGAAAATTGTCATTGTCAGGAGTGCTATATCAGTAACCCAGAAATTCAGTAACTAGCTTGTGGATGAAGGGAAGAAAAGTTATCAAGTCATTAACATTTGTCTTATTAATATCAATCTTATCAGCACATTTTAAATTTTTTAAATTTTTATTTAATTTTACTTTATAATACTGTATTGGTTTTGCCATACATTGACATGAATCCACCACGGGTGTACATGAGTTCCCAATCCTGAACCCGGCTCCCATCTCGCACGCCATATCATCTATCTGGATCATCCCCGTACACCGCCATTTTTTTTTTTTAAAGGAAACATGAAGTAAGAAGCACTCATATTATGAAGTAATACATTTTTATTTCAGCTTGAAAATCTGTTACAGTATGACAAGAAATATGAGTGTGGCACAAGAAGTTCTATCACTCATTCTTTAATAAACCATCTGATTGATTTATATATAACTATCATACCAATGGTCAAGCTTTGTGCTAGGGACTTATTATTTGAGGGGCTTCCCTGGTGGCTCAGACGGTAAAGCGTCTGCTTACAATGAGGGAGAGCCAGCTTCGATTCCTGGGTCAGGAAGATCACTTGGGGAAGGAAATGGCAACCCACTCCAGTACTCTTGCCTGGAAAATTCCAGTGATGGAGGAGCCTGGTGGACTACAGTCCATGGAACCACAAAGAGTCACACACGACTGAGCGACTTCACTTTCACTTTTCACTTTCATGCATTGGAGAAGGAAATGGCCACCCACTCCAGTGTTCTTGCCTGGAGAATCCCAGGGACAGGGGAGCCTGGCGGGCTGCCATCTATGGGGTCGCATAGAGTCGGACACGACTGAAGCGACGCAGCAGCAGCAGGAGGAGCATGTTGACAAACAAATGATTATAATTAAGTGTACAAAAAAGTACATGCAGAAACCTAAAAAAGAAAAATTGAGACTGTTAAGGATAACTTTATAAAGCTAATAGTGTGTGTGCTGTGTCTTAAGGAATGCTTCCTTCCTTAATCTGTTCCATAACCAGATGGAAGAGAGGAAGAATATCCATGCATATAGATTAGCAAGTACAAGGGTACAGAGCGTAATATTACATGATCTATTTAGGACATTCAGAATAGTTCTGTGCTAGTAGCATTAACTTCAGTGAAAAGTGGGGTGCAAACGAGGCTGAAGTGTATCTTGAAGCCACATGGTGAAAATGGCCACGACTACCAAGCTAAAAAAATTATAAGCTATCAGGAGGATGAAAGACTACTCAAGGTTCTTAAGTAGGATGATAATTTATTTGGGCTTTACAAAGAGAGCTCTAAGCAATACCATAATTGGATCAGAGAAGTGAGAGACTAAATTTTTTTTTCCCCTAATTATCTATTAGTCAACAGATCTTGCTAACTAATTGTATGTTTAAATTAATAAAGAGGAAAAAATCAAGAATTACCCAAGTTTCTGACTCAGGTTTGTGTGATAGGATTAATTCATATTGGCACAAAGTGATCTAAGATGAGAGTAAGCTTAGGGAAAGAAAAAGAAAATTAGTGTTAGATGCCAGGAACTCTAGAATGTGCTTAGATGACAGCTGAAAGTATGAGGTTTAAGCTTGAGAGAGAATTAATGGCTAAAGACACATCTCAGAGTAAATAATTTGCTGGTGATATAAAAACTGTGAAC
>SJYW01047771.1:202471-215752 GCA_006410735.1 Raphicerus campestris | reverse complement strand
TATATATATATATATATATATATATATATATATATATATATATATATAAAATCATAATGGGGTACACCTAAAACTTATATAATAATAATTTAAAAATTAACCATGGGGAGAATGGAGAATATTGACAAGAAACACACACAAAAAAGAAAGAAAACTGTGGCAAATATAAAAGTAGAGAGCTCCAAGAACAGAGTAAAACCTTGGGTCACAGGTGTTTAAAAGGACAGAAAGGGAGGGAATCTAAAGAGAGAGATGGAGAATCTGGGTCACAGATATCAAGGGAAGAGAGGATTTTACGAAGTGCACATTACTGTCAACTGCTTTTCATTAGTTATGACAATAAAGACTAAAATGCTTCCATTGAAAACTTGGGGATTTTAGAATAGTCAATGACTGACCAGGAAGTAAAAGTTGTTGCAATGAGCTAAAAGTAAGTCAAAACCAAGTGAAGATAGTGTGTGATACATTTCTTGAAAATTATATAAGAGGGCATCATTTATATTTTAAGATTAAGTTCTCCTTTTCTAGTTTTATTTTAAAAAATTGTTAAACTAAAATAAAATTGACATGTTTAATTTGCTTGCTTTATGTAAATAGGTTTATAAAGTGGGAAAATAGAAACAAAATAGTTTCAACTACTGTCTTTTTCAAGTGAGGTGAAATTTAGAATCAACTAATCATTTAACATGAGCCCAAGTAAGTTTATCCGAAAAATCAACTTACTTCACTGTAATATACACAAAGATTCTGAGACGTTTGAGAAGCCCTCCTCTGTTTTCTCCCAGGGGATTTCTTTATCCTAAACTGTAAGAAGCTTTAATTCTTGAGCTAATGTACTCTTTGTAAGCTCTGGTGAAGACTATAAGGAAACAAACAAACAAAAACCTATTCGCCCACAAAAACTTCCTGGTCCTTCTCTTCCTGTCTTACTTCTTTTCTCCTTCTTTCAGACTTTAGGCTGAGTCACATTTATTTTAAACACCAATCTTGTATCTTTTCCCAAATTTTTCAACCCCTGAAATTTCTACACTTTTTGCCATTGCTGCTTTCTTTCATTTCTGTTTTCAAGAACATAGTTTATCACTGGACTGTTCCCTAAATCCCTTCATCTACCCTGGATTTGGTTCTAGTTTCCATGTCATTTGCAAAGCCAGGATTAACAGAGATGATTGATAATCCCTGAGACAAAGCCTTTCTTGTTTCAGGCCCTAATTTCCCCTAATTCTTTAAATGCTTCCAGTGCCTTGCTAAGGAAAATAGTCTGAGAATTCTCAGTTTTAAAATTTTGTCATGCATTCTACTTAGTTTTTCAATATCAGTGCTAAGTATTTTTCTCACTAGATTTCAAGCAGATAGTACTAAAAATATAAACTTGTTCTTTCTTGGATCATACAATTTACTGTCTATATGCTGCAGCTCCCTTCTTTCCAAATAAAATCTCTTCATATGAAAGGTGCCATTAGCAACCATAATGTGATACTTCTAGTCCTAGTATCCAGCATATGAGTTTTAAAGAATATGCACAAGCAAACACTGGGCCTTTAAAATATTTGAGTAAAAGGAGTTTGTAGAGAAACATAATATATAAAACTGGATCAGTTAACTATTACTGTATAACAAACCACAAAACATGACTTATAGCAAAAAATATTCTACTTGCAGATGAGCAATTTTGGTTGAACACAGATGGGTGGCATTTCTGCCGGTTTTTCCCAAGATCAGTTATGTGGCTGTGGTCACCTGATGGTTCAGCTGGGGCTGGATGACCCAAGATGACCTCAGTCATGTATCTGGCAGTTTGCTGAATTTTGCTTGAGTGTCTTGATTTTCTTTCACATGGTGTCTCGTCCTCCAGAAAGCTAGACAGTGATTCTCCGTATAATGCAGACATGCTCCAATAGACCAAGAACAGAAAAAGTAATAATTCTTAAGGTCTAGTATTAGAACTCACCCAACATTACTTTCACCACAGCAAATCTCAAGGTCAGCCCAGATACAAAAAATGTAGAGGTAGATTCCACCTACTGTGGGAGAAATGGTGTTGTCACATTGCAAGGAATTAGATACTGGGCAGTGAGATTCACTAGAGTTTAGGTTAGCATCTTCTTATCATAGGAGTACAAATAATAATAATATATTAATAAATATTATTATTATTGTGTAGCATAATAGCTAATGTTTATTGACTTCACTGTGGTGTGAAATTTTTGAATGAATTATCTTAGTGTTCACAAAAGCACTACAAGGAAATGTGTTGTTACCCTCAATCAAAAGATAAACAATTGCAAAGTAATTAGCTTCCAATTAAAATTAATTAATTAATTTTTTAAAAAGATGAAGAGACTGAGGCTTCTCAGGAACAAATATTGTGGCCAAAATTGTATGGATAGTGAAGTGAGATTACAAATCAATTCTCCCTAAAAACTGATCCCATCATCTTGGCCAGCAAGCCACAATGTTTTACGTGATGACACCCCTGAGGAATATGATGTGAATAGTTTTTGCCTATTTCCAGACAAGAATATTCACTTGCTAAAGGATAATTGAGTCTTTTATCTACTGTTTCATATATTTTCCCTTAGTTATTAGTTTATATTTGCAAGTCACGAATGTGTACTGAGGTGATTTGTTTTCAACTCAACTCTAACATATTTTAACAGCTTATGGGGAAAACAGATTGCTGTTTTTATTTTTATATAGTTTGTTTAAACACACATACACACAAAGTTGGCTAACTAGGTAAAATATTGTAAATATTCCCCTGTGGACATCTTTGGCAGACAACTTTTTTGTAGTTCAGTTCAGTTCATTTGCTCAGTTGTATCTGATTCTTTGCGACCAGGAACCACAGCACGCCAGGCCTCCCTGTCCAACAAATCCTGGAGTTCACCCAAACTCATGTCCATTGAGTCAGTGATGCCATCCAACCATCCTCTGTCATCTCCTACTCCTCCTGTGTTCAATCTTTCCCAGCATCAGGGTCTTTTCAAACGAGTCAGCTCTTAGCATCAAGTGGCCTAAGTATTGGAGTTTCAGCTTCGACCTCAGTCCTTCCAATGAAAATATTCAGGACTGATTTCCTTTAGGATGGACTGGTTGGATCTCCTTACAGTCCACGGGACTCTCAAGAGTCATCACTAACACGATAGTTCAAAAGCATCAATTCTTCAGTGCTCAGCTTTCCTTATAGTCCAACTACCATATGCATACATGATCAACGGAAAACCATAGCCTTGACTAGATGAACCTTTGTTGACGAAGTAATGTCTCTGCTTTTCAATATTCTGTCTAGGTTGGTCATAACTTTCCTTCCAAAGAGTGTCTTTTAATTTCATGGCTTCCATCACCATCTACAGTGATTTTGGAGCCCAGAAAAGTAGAGTCCAGTTCCAACTAGCTTAGTTGAGATTAATGATATGGGAAGGGTTTGAACACCATCGGTGCAATTCAATCTACTCTGCATCTCATAATCGTAAGTTAACAGAAAAAAAAAAAAAAAAAGATAAAGAGTGAAAAAGAAAAATGAGTATTTTCTTTCAACAAATGGAATTATATGTGACTTTTGCTTACTTTTTATATTTATCTTACCTTATTTCAATGTGAATGTGTTACCAAGAAACTTACAACATCTCTCATTGACGTTTTTTAAAATTTTCATTTATTTATTTTTAACTAGAGGATAATTACGATATTGTGATGGCTTCTGCCATACATAAACAGGAATCAGCCACAGGTGTATATATGCCCCCTCCAGCCCCTCTCCACCTCCCTCCCCCTCTCATGCCTCTAGGTTGTCTCAGACAACTGGCTTTGGGTTCGTACATCAAACTCCCACTGGTTATACATTTTACATGTGGTAATGTATGTTTCAATGCTATTGAAATCATCTCAAATCATCCCTCCTCTCCTTCCCCCACTGTGCCCCAAAGTCTGTTCTTTATATCTGTATCTCCTTTGCTGCCTTGCAAGTAGGAGCATCATTACTATTTTTCTAGATTCCATAGATATATGTTAATAATATTTGATATTTGTCTTTCTGACTTTCTTCACTCTGTATGCTAGGCTCTAAGTTCATCCATTTCATTAGAGCTGACTCAAATGTGTTCCTTTTTATGACCGAGTAATTTTTCATTGTATATATGTACCACAATTTTCTTATTCATTTGTCAATGGACATCTAGGTTGATTTCAGGTCCTGGATATTGCAAATAGTGCTGCAGTGAACATTGGGGTACATGTGTCTTTTTCAATTATGGTTTCCTCAGCATATATCCTCAGTAGTCAGACATCTTTACTCCAGTTTCTTTAAGGGATCTCCATATTATTCTCCATAGTGGCTATATCAATTTGCATACCCGCCAACAGTGCAAGGGGGTTTCCTTTCCTCCAAACTTTCTCCAATATTTACTGTTTATAGAATTTTTTTTATGATGGCCATTTTGACTGGTGTACCTTATTGTAGTTTTGCTTTGCATTTTTCCGATAATGAGTGATGTTGAGAATCTATTCATATGATTATTACCCATCTGTATGTCTTATTTGGAGAATTATTTGTTTAGGTCTTCTGCCCACTTTTTAATTGGGTTGTTTATTTTTCTGGTATCAAGCTGTATGATCTGCTTGTTTATTTTGGAGATTAATTCTTTTTTTTTTTTTTTTAACTTTACAATATTGTATTGGTTTTGCCATACATCAACATGAATCTGCCACAAGTGTACACATGTTCCCAATTCTGAACCTGTCTCCCACCTCCCTTCTCATACCCTCTGGGTCATCCTAGTGCAGCAGCCCCAAGCATCCCGTATCCTGCATTGAACCTGGACTGGCGATTCTTTTCTTATATGATATTATACATGTCTCAATGCCATTTTCCCAAATCATCCCACCTTCTCCCTCTTCCACAGAGTCCAAAAGTTTCTTTATTGACTGCTTCATTTGTTATTATTTTCTCGCATTTTGAGTTATTTTTTTTTTTCACCTTGCTTAGAGTTTCCTTCATTGTGCAAAAACTTTTAAGGTTAATTAGATTCCATTTGTTTATTTTTGTTTTTATTTCCATTACCCTAGAAGGTGGGTCTTATAGGATATTGACCACTACTTGTTAAAAAACTGTCTTTTCTCTATTGTGTATGTGTGGCACCTTTGTCAAAGATAAGTTGTCCATAGGTGCATGGATTTATCTCCGGGCTTTCTATCTTATTCCGATGGTCTATATTTCTGTTTTTGTGTCAGTACAATACTGTCTTGATGACTGTAAATTTGTAGTATAGTCTGAAGTCAGGAAGGTTGATACATCCAACTCCATTCTTCTTTCTCAAGATTACTTTGGCTATTCAAGGCCTTTTGTTTCCATTCATGCTGGAGTCCAACTCTAGCAGCCAGGAATTCAACCTGAAGAGGTGAATGGTGTTGGCGAATGAGGCAGCCTCTCAATTTTCTTTTGGACTGTCTGTTTATTTCAAGTTTAAGATTATGTTTTATACTTTTACAAAAGAATTAGACCAGAAGTTTGATATATTCAGATCCCCCTCTCCCAGATTTATTATCTCCATAAATCATTGTTGCTCTTCAAACAGAGTTCCTGCTTCAGTGATTCTCTCGGAATCAGCCTTATCTTCAATTATCTACCTCTTCTAATGTGTCCTATATTTAACTTGTGATTACATTTTAACTCATGCTACATTCCTCAGTTTACTACTTATCTTCCTAAATCCTGTTTGTCCCTAACATCCTGAGCTCACTATCTCTTAAAAAGGCTTCTAGCTGTAGTGTCTCTAAGAATTCCTAACTTCTATAAGCTATAGTAAAATATGCTAACTTTACAATATTCCTTAAATATTTAACTTCTGTTTTAATTATTTTTAAGCCTAAATTCAGTAAACTCCTTTGCCATAAACATTCTCCTCACAAATAGGCTTAAGATATCAATCCCTCCCATGGCCTCAAGCTACGACCTATGTGCTCATCCTGGAACACTCTTTTGTAAAAGTCCTTGAACAAATGTCAATGATTAACTTCATGAATTATTTTCTGAGCAATTCTGCAGAAGGCTTTGTGCCTACTCATGCTCCTCTCAGGAACAATAAGCACCTTAATATTACTTTTCAGTCAACTCAGCTGAGGAGAGGGAAATACAAGTCAGAATTATAAGGCCTAACTCCTTCATTCCAGGATCTGTGCCTGTGGAATGAGGAGAAGGGGCTGGGGACCGTGCCTCCATTTTGTCAGTAATTCCTAACGCGTCTCCTGACACATACAAATTAATAAAGTAATTGTTCTAATTCTGTGAAAAATATCATTGGTAATTTGAATGGGATTACATTTACTCTATAAATTGCTTTGGATAGTATAGTCATTTCCATTATATTGATACTTCTAATCCAAAAACATGATATATCTCTCCACCAATTTGTACCATATTTGATTTCTTTCTTCAGTGTTTTCTTAGGGTTTCCTACACACAGGACTTTTGTCTCTTTAGGCAAATTTATTCTGAAGTATTTTATTATTTTTGTTGAAATGGTAAGTGAGATTCTTTCCTTAATTTCTCTTGCTGATATTTTATTGTTAGTGTATAGACATGCAAGGGATTTCTTTCTACTGATTTTATGTCCTGTGAATTTGCTATATTCATTGATTAGCTCTAGTAATTTTCTGATGGCATCCTTAGGGTTTTCTATGTAGAGAATCATGTCATCTGCAAACAGTGAGAAGTTTACTTCTTTTTTCCAATCTGGATTCCTTTTCTTTAATTTTCTTCACTGATTGCTATGGCTAGGACTTCCAAAACTATGTTTAGCAATAGTGGTGAGAATAGACATCCTTGTCTTGTTTCTGATTTTAGAGGAAATACTTTTAGGTTTTCACCATTGAGGATAATACTACCTGTATGTTTAACATCTGTGGCCTTTATTATGTTAGGGTATGTTCCTTCTATGTCTACTTTCTGGAGAGTCTTTATCATAATTAAGTGTTGAAATTTGTGAAAAACTTTCTCTGCATTTACTGAGATCATCTTGTTTTTATCTTTCAGTTTGTTAATATGGTGTGTCACACTGACTGATTTGTGCATATTGGAGAATTCTTTCATCCCTGGGATGAAGTCCACTTGATCATGAAGTATAATCTTTAATGTGCTGTTGGATTCTGTTTGATAGAATTTTGTTGAGGATTTTTGCATATATATTCATCAGTGATATCGGTGAGTAATNTTGTTTTTATTTCCATTACCCTAGAAGGTGGGTCTTATAGGATATTGACCACTACTTGTTAAAAAACTGTCTTTTCTCTATTGTGTATGTGTGGCACCTTTGTCAAAGATAAGTTGTCCATAGGTGCATGGATTTATCTCCGGGCTTTCTATCTTATTCCGATGGTCTATATTTCTGTTTTTGTGTCAGTACAATACTGTCTTGATGACTGTAAATTTGTAGTATAGTCTGAAGTCAGGAAGGTTGATACATCCAACTCCATTCTTCTTTCTCAAGATTACTTTGGCTATTCAAGGCCTTTTGTTTCCATTCATGCTGGAGTCCAACTCTAGCAGCCAGGAATTCAACCTGAAGAGGTGAATGGTGTTGGCGAATGAGGCAGCCTCTCAATTTTCTTTTGGACTGTCTGTTTATTTCAAGTTTAAGATTATGTTTTATACTTTTACAAAAGAATTAGACCAGAAGTTTGATATATTCAGATCCCCCTCTCCCAGATTTATTATCTCCATAAATCATTGTTGCTCTTCAAACAGAGTTCCTGCTTCAGTGATTCTCTCGGAATCAGCCTTATCTTCAATTATCTACCTCTTCTAATGTGTCCTATATTTAACTTGTGATTACATTTTAACTCATGCTACATTCCTCAGTTTACTACTTATCTTCCTAAATCCTGTTTGTCCCTAACATCCTGAGCTCACTATCTCTTAAAAAGGCTTCTAGCTGTAGTGTCTCTAAGAATTCCTAACTTCTATAAGCTATAGTAAAATATGCTAACTTTACAATATTCCTTAAATATTTAACTTCTGTTTTAATTATTTTTAAGCCTAAATTCAGTAAACTCCTTTGCCATAAACATTCTCCTCACAAATAGGCTTAAGATATCAATCCCTCCCATGGCCTCAAGCTACGACCTATGTGCTCATCCTGGAACACTCTTTTGTAAAAGTCCTTGAACAAATGTCAATGATTAACTTCATGAATTATTTTCTGAGCAATTCTGCAGAAGGCTTTGTGCCTACTCATGCTCCTCTCAGGAACAATAAGCACCTTAATATTACTTTTCAGTCAACTCAGCTGAGGAGAGGGAAATACAAGTCAGAATTATAAGGCCTAACTCCTTCATTCCAGGATCTGTGCCTGTGGAATGAGGAGAAGGGGCTGGGGACCGTGCCTCCATTTTGTCAGTAATTCCTAACGCGTCTCCTGACACATACAAATTAATAAAGTAATTGTTCTAATTCTGTGAAAAATATCATTGGTAATTTGAATGGGATTACATTTACTCTATAAATTGCTTTGGATAGTATAGTCATTTCCATTATATTGATACTTCTAATCCAAAAACATGATATATCTCTCCACCAATTTGTACCATATTTGATTTCTTTCTTCAGTGTTTTCTTAGGGTTTCCTACACACAGGACTTTTGTCTCTTTAGGCAAATTTATTCTGAAGTATTTTATTATTTTTGTTGAAATGGTAAGTGAGATTCTTTCCTTAATTTCTCTTGCTGATATTTTATTGTTAGTGTATAGACATGCAAGGGATTTCTTTCTACTGATTTTATGTCCTGTGAATTTGCTATATTCATTGATTAGCTCTAGTAATTTTCTGATGGCATCCTTAGGGTTTTCTATGTAGAGAATCATGTCATCTGCAAACAGTGAGAAGTTTACTTCTTTTTTCCAATCTGGATTCCTTTTCTTTAATTTTCTTCACTGATTGCTATGGCTAGGACTTCCAAAACTATGTTTAGCAATAGTGGTGAGAATAGACATCCTTGTCTTGTTTCTGATTTTAGAGGAAATACTTTTAGGTTTTCACCATTGAGGATAATACTACCTGTATGTTTAACATCTGTGGCCTTTATTATGTTAGGGTATGTTCCTTCTATGTCTACTTTCTGGAGAGTCTTTATCATAATTAAGTGTTGAAATTTGTGAAAAACTTTCTCTGCATTTACTGAGATCATCTTGTTTTTATCTTTCAGTTTGTTAATATGGTGTGTCACACTGACTGATTTGTGCATATTGGAGAATTCTTTCATCCCTGGGATGAAGTCCACTTGATCATGAAGTATAATCTTTAATGTGCTGTTGGATTCTGTTTGATAGAATTTTGTTGAGGATTTTTGCATATATATTCATCAGTGATATCGGTGAGTAATTTTTAATTTTTTTATATATATTTTTTATTTTTGGCATCTTTGCCTGGGTTTGCTATCAGGATGATGCTGGCCTCATAGAATGAGTTTGGCAGTTTTCCTTCCTCTGTACTTTTCTAGAAGAGTTTGGGCAGGATAGGTGTAAGCTCTTTTCTAAGCTTTTGGTAGAATTCATCTGTGACACCATCTGGCCCTGGGCTTTTGTTCGTTGGAAGATTTTTTATTGCAGTTTTGATTTCCATGCTTGTGTTAGACCTTACGGTCTTTTTCCTAGGATCTGTCGCCCCAAAGATCACTGAGACTCGGATTCGATGCAAACAGCAGGAGGATTTATTGGGCTGGTGCATTGGGGTTCAGTCACCTCCAGGGAGGAACGAACCCTGAACAGTCGTTACAGAGCAGTTTTTAAGCACAAAAACCACAAACAGGTACAGATAAGGTGGGGACAGGTCTTAACCCTTACAGGGATAGGCTCGTTTGTTATCAGGTCGAAACGGCTGGTCGGACCACATTCTGACGGTTAGTTGTTTCCTGGGAAAAACAATCTCCTGGATAGATAACTCCTGAGAGAGCCTAAAAGGCCACATTCCATGAGATAAGAAAACAATCCCCCGGAAAGCCCCTGAGAGAGTCTAAAGGCCACATTCCATGAGATAAGGACCTGCTTTCAAAGGTTTAGCAAAAATTTAACTTTTCCTCTCACTTGTGATTGCTCTGTTCATATTTTCTTTTATCTCTGGTTTAGTTTTGGAAGGTTATACTTTTCTTATAATTTGTCCATTTCTTACAAGTTGTCTATTTCATTGGCATATAAATTCTCATAGTAGTCTTTTATGATCCTTTGTATTTCTTTGTTTTCATAACTTCTTTTTCATTTCTAATTTTAACTATTAAAGTATTTTCTCTTATTTTCTTGATTGAATCTGGCTAACAGTTTGTCAATTATGTTTAATTTCTCAAAGAAACAGCTTTTAATTTTACTAATTTTGCTATTGTTGCCTTCATTTCTTTTTCATTTATTCCTGCTCTGATCTGTATGATTTTTTTTTCCTTCTACTACTACTGGGAGTTTCCGGATCTTTTTCTAGGTGCTTTAGGTGTAATGTTAGGCTGTTTATATGATGTCTTNTGTAGTGTCTCTAAGAATTCCTAACTTCTATAAGCTATAGTAAAATATGCTAACTTTACAATATTCCTTAAATATTTAACTTCTGTTTTAATTATTTTTAAGCCTAAATTCAGTAAACTCCTTTGCCATAAACATTCTCCTCACAAATAGGCTTAAGATATCAATCCCTCCCATGGCCTCAAGCTACGACCTATGTGCTCATCCTGGAACACTCTTTTGTAAAAGTCCTTGAACAAATGTCAATGATTAACTTCATGAATTATTTTCTGAGCAATTCTGCAGAAGGCTTTGTGCCTACTCATGCTCCTCTCAGGAACAATAAGCACCTTAATATTACTTTTCAGTCAACTCAGCTGAGGAGAGGGAAATACAAGTCAGAATTATAAGGCCTAACTCCTTCATTCCAGGATCTGTGCCTGTGGAATGAGGAGAAGGGGCTGGGGACCGTGCCTCCATTTTGTCAGTAATTCCTAACGCGTCTCCTGACACATACAAATTAATAAAGTAATTGTTCTAATTCTGTGAAAAATATCATTGGTAATTTGAATGGGATTACATTTACTCTATAAATTGCTTTGGATAGTATAGTCATTTCCATTATATTGATACTTCTAATCCAAAAACATGATATATCTCTCCACCAATTTGTACCATATTTGATTTCTTTCTTCAGTGTTTTCTTAGGGTTTCCTACACACAGGACTTTTGTCTCTTTAGGCAAATTTATTCTGAAGTATTTTATTATTTTTGTTGAAATGGTAAGTGAGATTCTTTCCTTAATTTCTCTTGCTGATATTTTATTGTTAGTGTATAGACATGCAAGGGATTTCTTTCTACTGATTTTATGTCCTGTGAATTTGCTATATTCATTGATTAGCTCTAGTAATTTTCTGATGGCATCCTTAGGGTTTTCTATGTAGAGAATCATGTCATCTGCAAACAGTGAGAAGTTTACTTCTTTTTTCCAATCTGGATTCCTTTTCTTTAATTTTCTTCACTGATTGCTATGGCTAGGACTTCCAAAACTATGTTTAGCAATAGTGGTGAGAATAGACATCCTTGTCTTGTTTCTGATTTTAGAGGAAATACTTTTAGGTTTTCACCATTGAGGATAATACTACCTGTATGTTTAACATCTGTGGCCTTTATTATGTTAGGGTATGTTCCTTCTATGTCTACTTTCTGGAGAGTCTTTATCATAATTAAGTGTTGAAATTTGTGAAAAACTTTCTCTGCATTTACTGAGATCATCTTGTTTTTATCTTTCAGTTTGTTAATATGGTGTGTCACACTGACTGATTTGTGCATATTGGAGAATTCTTTCATCCCTGGGATGAAGTCCACTTGATCATGAAGTATAATCTTTAATGTGCTGTTGGATTCTGTTTGATAGAATTTTGTTGAGGATTTTTGCATATATATTCATCAGTGATATCGGTGAGTAATTTTTAATTTTTTTATATATATTTTTTATTTTTGGCATCTTTGCCTGGGTTTGCTATCAGGATGATGCTGGCCTCATAGAATGAGTTTGGCAGTTTTCCTTCCTCTGTACTTTTCTAGAAGAGTTTGGGCAGGATAGGTGTAAGCTCTTTTCTAAGCTTTTGGTAGAATTCATCTGTGACACCATCTGGCCCTGGGCTTTTGTTCGTTGGAAGATTTTTTATTGCAGTTTTGATTTCCATGCTTGTGTTAGACCTTACGGTCTTTTTCCTAGGACCTGTCGCCCCAAAGATCACTGAGACTCGGATTCGATGCAAACAGCAGGAGGATTTATTGGGCTGGTGCATTGGGGTTCAGTCACCTCCAGGGAGGAACGAACCCTGAACAGTCGTTACAGAGCAGTTTTTAAGCACAAAAACCACAAACAGGTACAGATAAGGTGGGGACAGGTCTTAACCCTTACAGGGATAGGCTCGTTTGTTATCAGGTCGAAACGGCTGGTCGGACCACATTCTGACGGTTAGTTGTTTCCTGGGAAAAACAATCTCCTGGATAGATAACTCCTGAGAGAGCCTAAAAGGCCACATTCCATGAGATAAGAAAACAATCCCCCGGAAAGCCCCTGAGAGAGTCTAAAGGCCACATTCCATGAGATAAGGACCTGCTTTCAAAGGTTTAGCAAAAATTTAACTTTTCCTCTCACTTGTGATTGCTCTGTTCATATTTTCTTTTATCTCTGGTTTAGTTTTGGAAGGTTATACTTTTCTTATAATTTGTCCATTTCTTCCAAGTTGTCTATTTCATTGGCATATAAATTCTCATAGTAGTCTTTTATGATCCTTTGTATTTCTTTGTTTTCATAACTTCTTTTTCATTTCTAATTTTAACTATTAAAGTATTTTCTCTTATTTTCTTGATTGAATCTGGCTAACAGTTTGTCAATTATGTTTAATTTCTCAAAGAAACAGCTTTTAATTTTACTAATTTTGCTATTGTTGCCTTCATTTCTTTTTCATTTATTCCTGCTCTGATCTGTATGATTTTTTTTTCCTTCTACTACTACTGGGAGTTTCCGGATCTTTTTCTAGGTGCTTTAGGTGTAATGTTAGGCTGTTTATATGATGTCTTTCTTGTTCTTGAGGTAGACTTGTATTGGTATAGACTGCTGGCTTAGTGATGTTTTTATTGCATCCCATCAGTTTTGAGTTGTCATGCTTTCACTGTTACATGCTTATTTTTATTTCCTTTTTGATTTTTCAGTGATCTGTTGGTTATTCATAAGCATATTGTTTAGCCTCTAGGTGTTTGTGTTTTTTATAGTTTTTTTTTTTTTT
>SJYW01047771.1:184258-201722 GCA_006410735.1 Raphicerus campestris | reverse complement strand
TTTTTTTTTTTTTTAACTTTACAATATTGTATTGGTTTTGCCATACATCAACATGAATCTGCCACAAGTGTACACATGTTCCCAATTCTGAACCTGTCTCCCACCTCCCTTCTCATACCCTCTGGGTCATCCTAGTGCAGCAGCCCCAAGCATCCCGTATCCTGCATTGAACCTGGACTGGCGATTCTTTTCTTATATGATATTATACATGTCTCAATGCCATTTTCCCAAATCATCCCACCTTCTCCCTCTTCCACAGAGTCCAAAAGTTTCTTTATTGACTGCTTCATTTGTTATTATTTTCTCGCATTTTGAGTTATTTTTTTTTTCACCTTGCTTAGAGTTTCCTTCATTGTGCAAAAACTTTTAAGGTTAATTAGATTCCATTTGTTTATTTTTGTTTTTATTTCCATTACCCTAGAAGGTGGGTCTTATAGGATATTGACCACTACTTGTTAAAAAACTGTCTTTTCTCTATTGTGTATGTGTGGCACCTTTGTCAAAGATAAGTTGTCCATAGGTGCATGGATTTATCTCCGGGCTTTCTATCTTATTCCGATGGTCTATATTTCTGTTTTTGTGTCAGTACAATACTGTCTTGATGACTGTAAATTTGTAGTATAGTCTGAAGTCAGGAAGGTTGATACATCCAACTCCATTCTTCTTTCTCAAGATTACTTTGGCTATTCAAGGCCTTTTGTTTCCATTCATGCTGGAGTCCAACTCTAGCAGCCAGGAATTCAACCTGAAGAGGTGAATGGTGTTGGCGAATGAGGCAGCCTCTCAATTTTCTTTTGGACTGTCTGTTTATTTCAAGTTTAAGATTATGTTTTATACTTTTACAAAAGAATTAGACCAGAAGTTTGATATATTCAGATCCCCCTCTCCCAGATTTATTATCTCCATAAATCATTGTTGCTCTTCAAACAGAGTTCCTGCTTCAGTGATTCTCTCGGAATCAGCCTTATCTTCAATTATCTACCTCTTCTAATGTGTCCTATATTTAACTTGTGATTACATTTTAACTCATGCTACATTCCTCAGTTTACTACTTATCTTCCTAAATCCTGTTTGTCCCTAACATCCTGAGCTCACTATCTCTTAAAAAGGCTTCTAGCTGTAGTGTCTCTAAGAATTCCTAACTTCTATAAGCTATAGTAAAATATGCTAACTTTACAATATTCCTTAAATATTTAACTTCTGTTTTAATTATTTTTAAGCCTAAATTCAGTAAACTCCTTTGCCATAAACATTCTCCTCACAAATAGGCTTAAGATATCAATCCCTCCCATGGCCTCAAGCTACGACCTATGTGCTCATCCTGGAACACTCTTTTGTAAAAGTCCTTGAACAAATGTCAATGATTAACTTCATGAATTATTTTCTGAGCAATTCTGCAGAAGGCTTTGTGCCTTCTCATGCTCCTCTCAGGAACAATAAGCACCTTAATATTACTTTTCAGTCAACTCAACTGAGGAGAGGGAAATACAAGTCAGAATTATAAGGCCTAACTCCTTCATTCCAGGATCTGTGCCTGTGGAATGAGGAGAAGGGGCTGGGGACCGTGCCTCCATTTTGTCAGTAATTCCTAACGCGTCTCCTGACACATACAAATTAATAAAGTAATTGTTCTAATTCTGTGAAAAATATCATTGGTAATTTGAATGGGATTACATTTACTCTATAAATTGCTTTGGATAGTATAGTCATTTCCATTATATTGATACTTCTAATCCAAAAACATGATATATCTCTCCACCAATTTGTACCATATTTGATTTCTTTCTTCAGTGTTTTCTTAGGGTTTCCTACACACAGGACTTTTGTCTCTTTAGGCAAATTTATTCTGAAGTATTTTATTATTTTTGTTGAAATGGTAAGTGAGATTCTTTCCTTAATTTCTCTTGCTGATATTTTATTGTTAGTGTATAGACATGCAAGGGATTTCTTTCTACTGATTTTATGTCCTGTGAATTTGCTATATTCATTGATTAGCTCTAGTAATTTTCTGATGGCATCCTTAGGGTTTTCTATGTAGAGAATCATGTCATCTGCAAACAGTGAGAAGTTTACTTCTTTTTTCCAATCTGGATTCCTTTTCTTTAATTTTCTTCACTGATTGCTATGGCTAGGACTTCCAAAACTATGTTTAGCAATAGTGGTGAGAATAGACATCCTTGTCTTGTTTCTGATTTTAGAGGAAATACTTTTAGGTTTTCACCATTGAGGATAATACTACCTGTATGTTTAACATCTGTGGCCTTTATTATGTTAGGGTATGTTCCTTCTATGTCTACTTTCTGGAGAGTCTTTATCATAATTAAGTGTTGAAATTTGTGAAAAACTTTCTCTGCATTTACTGAGATCATCTTGTTTTTATCTTTCAGTTTGTTAATATAGTGTGTCACACTGACTGATTTGTGCATATTGGAGAATTCTTTCATCCCTGGGATGAAGTCCACTTGATCATGAAGTATAATCTTTAATGTGCTGTTGGATTCTGTTTGATAGAATTTTGTTGAGGATTTTTGCATATATATTCATCAGTGATATCGGTGAGTAATTTTTAATTTTTTTATATATATTTTTTATTTTTGGCATCTTTGCCTGGGTTTGCTATCAGGATGATGCTGGCCTCATAGAATGAGTTTGGCAGTTTTCCTTCCTCTGTACTTTTCTAGAAGAGTTTGGGCAGGATAGGTGTAAGCTCTTTTCTAAGCTTTTGGTAGAATTCATCTGTGACACCATCTGGCCCTGGGCTTTTGTTCGTTGGAAGATTTTTTATTGCAGTTTTGATTTCCATGCTTGTGTTAGACCTTACGGTCTTTTTCCTAGGACCTGTCGCCCCAAAGATCACTGAGACTCGGATTCGATGCAAACAGCAGGAGGATTTATTGGGCTGGTGCATTGGGGTTCAGTCACCTCCAGGGAGGAACGAACCCTGAACAGTCGTTACAGAGCAGTTTTTAAGCACAAAAACCACAAACAGGTACAGATAAGGTGGGGACAGGTCTTAACCCTTACAGGGATAGGCTCGTTTGTTATCAGGTCGAAACGGCTGGTCGGACCACATTCTGACGGTTAGTTGTTTCCTGGGAAAAACAATCTCCTGGATAGATAACTCCTGAGAGAGCCTAAAAGGCCACATTCCATGAGATAAGAAAACAATCCCCCGGAAAGCCCCTGAGAGAGTCTAAAGGCCACATTCCATGAGATAAGGACCTGCTTTCAAAGGTTTAGCAAAAATTTAACTTTTCCTCTCACTTGTGATTGCTCTGTTCATATTTTCTTTTATCTCTGGTTTAGTTTTGGAAGGTTATACTTTTCTTATAATTTGTCCATTTCTTACAAGTTGTCTATTTCATTGGCATATAAATTCTCATAGTAGTCTTTTATGATCCTTTGTATTTCTTTGTTTTCATAACTTCTTTTTCATTTCTAATTTTAACTATTAAAGTATTTTCTCTTATTTTCTTGATTGAATCTGGCTAACAGTTTGTCAATTATGTTTAATTTCTCAAAGAAACAGCTTTTAATTTTACTAATTTTGCTATTGTTGCCTTCATTTCTTTTTCATTTATTCCTGCTCTGATCTGTATGATTTTTTTTTCCTTCTACTACTACTGGGAGTTTCCGGATCTTTTTCTAGGTGCTTTAGGTGTAATGTTAGGCTGTTTATATGATGTCTTTCTTGTTCTTGAGGTAGACTTGTATTGGTATAGACTGCTGGCTTAGTGATGTTTTTATTGCATCCCATCAGATTTGAGTTGTCATGCTTTCACTGTTACATGCTTATTTTTATTTCCTTTTTGATTTTTCAGTGATCTGTTGGTTATTCATAAGCATATTGTTTAGCCTCTAGGTGTTTGTGTTTTTTATAGTTTTTTTTTTTTTTTCTGCTCTAGTTGATATCTAATCTTACAATGTTGTAAAAAGATGCTTGAAATGATTTCTTTTTTTTTTTTTTTAAATTTACCATGACTTGATTTGTGGCCCAGGATGTGATCTATCCTGCAGAATGTTTCATGTGCCTTTGAGAAAAAGAGTGCAATTGATTGTTTGTGGATGAATGCCCTGCAGATATCAATTAGGTCAAAATTGTCCAATGTATCATTTAAAGATTATATTTCCTTAATAACTTTCTGCTTGGATGATCTGTCCATTGGTGTAAATGGGGTATGAAGTCCCACACTATCATTGCGTTACTGTCAGTTTCTCTAATAGTTGTTAACATTTCCCTTATGTATTGAGGTGATCTTATGTTGGGTGCATATATATGAATAATTATCACATCTTCTCCTTGGATTGATCTTTTGATCATTATGCAATGCCTTTCTTTGTCTCTTGTAGTGGGCTTTATTTTAAAGTCTATTTTATCTGATATGTTTATTGCTACTCCTTTTTTATTTTGATTTATGTTTGCATGGAATATCTTTTTCAAACACCTTAGTTTCAGTCTGTATGTGTCCCTAGATTGAAGGTGGGTCTCTTGTAGACATCATATATAGGGATCTTGTTGTTGTATCCATTCAGCCAATTCATCTATTTTGGTTGGAGTATTTAGCCCATTTACACTTATGGTAATTATTGATATATATGACCCTGCTACCATTTACTTTATTGTTTTGGGTTTGTTATGTCTTTTACTTTTGTGTTTCCTGGCTAGAGAAGTTCCCTTAGCATTTGTTGAAAAGCTGGGTAGGTGCTGAGTTATCTTGACTTTTACTTGTCTTTTTCAGATCTGAATGAGATTCTTGCTATCTTGCTGGGTAGAGTAGTCTAGGTTGTAGGTTTTTCCTTTTCATCACTTATGTATATACTGCCATTTCCTTCTGGTCTGAACAGTTTTTGTTGAAAGATAAGCTGTTAGCCTTATGGAGATCCCCTTGTTTGTTATTTGGTGCTTTTCCTTTGCTGCTTTTCATATTTTATATTTGTGTTTACTTTTTGTTAGTTTGACTAATATGTGTCTTGGTGTGTTTCTACCTGGGTTTCTTTTATGGGAATCTCTGGGTTTCCTGGATCTGGGTGGCTATTTCTTTTCCTATTTTAGAGCAATTATTGACTGTGATCTCCTTAAATATTTTCTCACATCCTTTCTTTTGCTTTCTTCTTATGAGACCCATGTTATTCTAGTGTTTCTATGCTTAATGTTGTCCCAAAAGTCTCTGACGCTGCATTCATTTTTTTTTTTTAATTCTTTGTCTTCATTTATCCTACTTCAGTCATGTCCACCACTTACTCCCCCAGCTCACTATTAGCTCTTCAGCCTCATTTACTCTATTGTTGGTTCCCTCCAGTGTATTTCTAATCATAGTCATTGTGTTATTCAGTTCAATTCAGTTCAGTTCAGTTGCTCAGTCATGCCTGATTCTTTGCGACCCCATGAATCTCAGCATGCCAGGGCTCCCTGTCCATCACCAACTCCTGGAATTTATCCAAACTCATGTCAACTGAGCCCGTGATGCCATCCAGCCATCTCATTCTCTATCATCCCCTTCTCCTGCACTCAATCTTTCTGAGCATCAGGGTCTTTGCAAATGAGTCAGCTCTTCACATAAGTTAGCCCAAGTATTGGAGTTTCAGCTTCAACATCAGTCCTTCCAATGAACACCCAGGACTGATTTCCTTTAGGATGGACTGGTTGGATCTCCTTGCAGTCCAAGGGACTCACAAGAGTCTTCTCCAACACCACAGATCAAAAGCATCAATTCTTTGGTGCTCAGCTTTATTTATAGTCTAACCATCTCATCCATACATGGCTACTGGAAAAGGCATAGCCTTGAATAGATGGATCTTCGTTGCAAAGTAATGTCTCTTCTTTTTAATATGCTGTCTAGTTCAGTCATAATTTTCCTTCCAAGGAATAAGTGTCTTTTAATTTCATGGTTGCAATCACCATCTGCAGTGATTTTAGAGCCCCCCAAAAGTAAAGTCTGCCACTGTTTCCACTGTTTCCCTATCTATTTCCCATGAAGTGATGGGACCAGATGCCATGATCTTAGTTTTTTAAATACTGGGCCTTAAGCC
Source organism: Raphicerus campestris (assembly GCA_006410735.1). Lineage (NCBI taxonomy): Eukaryota > Metazoa > Chordata > Mammalia > Artiodactyla > Bovidae > Raphicerus > Raphicerus campestris. Next base: position 195,692 of record SJYW01047771.1, on the reverse strand, counting down.
AACTTTTTCACTCTCCTCTTTCACTTTCATCAGAGACAGTTTAGTTCTTTTTCACTTTCTGCCATAAGTGTGGTGTCTTGTGCATATCTGAGGTTATTGATATTTCTCCTAGCAATCTGGATTTCAGCTTGTGCTTCTTCCAGCCCAGAGTTTCTCATGATGTACTCTGCATATAAGTTAAACAAGCAGAATGACAATATACAGCCTTGAGGAACTCCTTTTTCTATTTGGAAGCAGTCTCTTGTTCCATGTCCAGTTCTAATTGCTGCTTCCTGATCTACATACAAGTTTCTCAAGAGGTAGGTCAGGTGGTCTGGTATTCTCATCTTTCAGAATTTTCCACAGTTTATTGTGATTCACACAGTCAAAGGTTTTGGCATAGTTAATAAGGCAGAAATAGATGTTTTTCTAGAACTCTCTTGCTTTTTCCATGATCCAGCGGATGTTGGCAATTTGATCTCTGGTTCCTCTGCCTTTTCTAAAGCCAGCTTGCACATCTGGAAGTTCATGGTTCATGTATTGCTGAAGCCTGGCTTGGATAATTTTGGGCATTACTTTACTAGCATGTGAGATGAGTGAAACTGTGCGGTAGTCTGAGCATTCTTTGGCATTGCCTTTCTTCGGGATTGGAATGAACACTGCACTTTTCCAGTCCCGTGGCCACTGCTGAGTTTTCTGCATTTGCTGACATATTAAGTGCAGCACTTTCACAGCGTCATCTTTTAGAATTTGAAATAGCTCAACTGGAATTCCATCACCCCCACTAGCTTTGTTTGTAGTGATGCTTCCTAAGGCCCACTTGACTTCACATTCCAGGATATCTGGCTCCAGGTGAGTGATTACACCATTGTGATTATCTGGGTGGTGAAGATCTTTTTTGTATAGTTCTTCAGTATCTTCTTGCCACCTCTTCTTAATATCTTCTGCTTCTGTTAGATCCATATAATTTCTGTCCTTTTTGAGCCCATCTTTGCATGAAATTTTCCCTTGGCATCTCTAATTTTCTTGAAGAGATCTCTAGTCATTTCCATTCTATTGTTTTCCTCTATTTCTTTTCATTGGTCACTGAGGAAGCCTTTCTTATCCCTCCTTGCTATTCTTTGGAACTCTTCATTCAGATGCTTATATCTTTCTCTTTTTTTCCTTTGATTTTCACTTCTCTTCTTTTCACAGCTGTTTGTAAGGCCTCCTCAGACAGCCATTTTGCTTTTTTGCATTTCTTTTTATTGGGGATGTTCTTGATCCCTGTCTCTTGTACAATGTCACAAACCTTCATCCATAGTTCATCAGGCACTCTGTCTATCAGACCTTAAATCTTAAATCATTGTGGTGTTAATCATTGCTTATTCTTTAATTAATCTAGGTCCTTGTTATTAACTATCATTGCTGGGAATTATTTTTCACATAAACTGCCTATTTCCTCTTCATATGGTTGATCTTGTGGGTTTTTACCATTTTCCTTCATCTTCTGCTGCTTCTGCCATTTTATTTTGTTTAGTTTACTGTGTTTGGGGTCTCCCAGACACAGGCTGGAAGGTTGTAGTTCCTCTTAATTGTGGAGTCTGACATCCGTGGATGGTGTTGGACTAGTGTGCTGTACAAGGTGGGGGGACTTGTGCCTGAGTTCTGGTGGTTGGTTATGGATCTTATCTCTCTGAAGGGGACTTCCATGTCCAGTAGTATGTTTTGGGGTGTTTGGGGGCTATCTACTGGCTTGCTATGACTTTGAGTATCCTGTCTGCTAGTGTGCAAAGTTGTGTTCCTGTATTACTAAAGGGTTGGCATGGGGTGTTCGGAACTAGAGTTTGCTGGCCTTTGGGTAGGGCTTGGTATTAGGGTTGAGATGGAGGCCTTTGGTAGAGCTCTCACCTATTAATATTCACTGGGGTCAAAAGTTCTCTGGTGGATCAAGTCTTTGGCTTGGGTCTTCCACCTATGGGGTTCAGGCCTGACCCCTACTGTAGCTCCAAGCCCTCACAAGCCACAAAGCATAGAAAACAAAACCCCAAAGCTCTTGATGAAGGCAACAGGCAACAGTTCAGAATACCCAGTGAGACCCACACCAAAGTCCTCCAATATTTCTAGGAGGGTCTTGGGACCTTTTGTGGGCAGTGCAGGGTCAGTTCATTCTCAGATCTGGCCTTACTTCAGCTTATATTTTCTCCTAACGTTCACAGTTGTCCTAAAGCCTGTTATCCATCTGGACATGGGGAGTGAAGGCCAAGGCTTATTAGTCTCACATTCTTAATCAGGCTGGGAATAAGGGAAAATGCAGCAGCCACAGTTGGGTTATACCAAGAAGTGCCAGTGACAGTAGAGACTAACCAGATGTTGTTATAGTCTAAGGTAGGTTGTACACTTTCCCAGAGGTGTTGACCCCAAGTCATGGGTCTCTAGGAAGAGCCAAGCTGTGTAACTTCCCAGAAAGGTGTAGGAAGTAACCTGTGCCTGGTCACAGCTAAGAGGTAGTTGCCATCTCTGGAGTCAGGACCATATCAACAGCATTCTGTCTGCTGCCTCATGCACTTTCCCTAGCTTTGGCAATGTCAGTCATGTCTTATTCCACAGTTGGCACTCTGACTGGTTTTGGCAGTCACTGGCAAGTACTCAGCCACTGCCTATGAGTGTGACATTAATGTTCTTTGTACAAATACCTTTTGCCACTTTGTGACACCTAGTCTTTTCTCTGGGCTCCCCTCACTGTGTCAGAGTACCCTTTTCAGAGTGTTCAAATAACAGGCATCCTCCAGTCTCTCCCTGGATTCTAAAACCTAAATTTGAGCCTCAGCACCCTGTCCCCACATGCTGCTGTGGCAATAGTCTGTGAGCTGCTTTTCAGCAGTTCACAGTGATTTCTGTGGTGAATTCTCTTTGGTTTGTCCTCTGAATCCCCTCTCACACCACTGCACTCTAATCTGAGTTTCCAAAGCTCCCTATCCCCATGATGGGGTTTCCTAGTTTGCAGAAACTTTTCTTCCTTCATGACTCCTTTCCTCAGGGCACAAGTCCCTGTCTTGAAATCTTTTGTCTCTTTTTGTGTCTTTACATTTTGCCCTACCTCATTCTAAGGAGATTGATTTGCCTTTTCTGAAGTTTGTTGTCTTCCGTCATTCAGAAGTTGTTTTGTAGGAATTGTTCCATATTCAGATTAATTGTCGATGTATTTGTGGGGAGAAAGGTAATCACCCCTTTTAACTCCTCCTCTGTTTTCTTCTGTCCTCCACTGATGGGAATTTTTGCATAATGCAAATAGCACACTTCTTTATCACAACCCCATTTCTAAATGAAAAGTAGACTAAAGCATTATCTTTGGGTAAAGATCACGTGGAAAGAGAATTATTGCTGACCAGGGAACTTCAGGAGAGGAAAAAGTGCATTCTGTGTTTCAAGATACTACCAGCCTGATTTCCCCCATTGAGGTCAACAAAGGGCTACCATCTGACCTGAGAATTGCTGAAATTGTCTGAGATACCCCAGAAGCCCAACCAGAAGCAGAATGCAGGACTAAACCAGGTAGCATCAGGTTTAATTTGGATCATTTGGCCTGATCCTGGAACTCTATCAAACCGTCACAGTCTCATCTTGGTCATTTTATTAAATGCACAATGACATGATTTTACTTTTTTATAGACAGACTTTTTTGGGGGAGTGGCACTACTTAACAAATTATAATTGAGTTTAACTTTGTTTATATAATAATAAGAAAAAGTATGTGCAAAAATATATATTCAAAATAACACATGTTTGTATTAACAACAAAACTAAAAAGTATTGACTATGGTGGAGTCTGCTGGTTGTCCCCTAGTGTCAATTTTTCCCTTCTTTCATGCAAATAAAAGGTTGGACTTTTACTGATGCATAGTGTCCTAGAATAAAGGAAATGTTCTCTCTGTTTCTCTTGCCACTGAAGGCTGGCCATGTGAGGCCTTATTCTGGCCAGTGGGAAATAGAAAGATACAAGTGTCTGTTTCCAGAAGCCTTGCTTGTAATATAAATGGATGTTCCCCTTGTTTCCTTCTTGTGTATGTTTTCCTCAGTATTCCTGGAATGCAAATATATCAGCTGCCATTTTTGCACTATGAGTCATGAGGACTAGAACTGAGAATGACACAGAGGAAACAGACCTTAAGAACTTTTGGCAGTACTGAACTATCAGCATTCTGTGGCACACATTCATGTGAGAGAGAAATAAATCTCTCTCATATTTAAGCCATTATTACTTTGAGTCTCTTTTACTTACAGCCAAATCTAGTCTAGACAGTGTATCTGGGAATAAAATTAATAAGAAATATAATAAGAGATATGCACTTAGTCTCTCAGTTTTGTCTGACTCTTTGTGACCCTGTGGACTATAGCCCTCCAGGCCCCTCTGTCCATGGTGATTCTCCAAGCAAGAATACTGGAGTGGGTTGCCATTACCTTCTCCAGAGGATCATCCCAACTCAAGGATTGAACACAGGTCTCCTGCACTGCAGGCAGATTCTTTACCACTGAGCCACCAGAGAAGCCCCAAGAAATGTAAAAGATCTATGTAAGACACACTTTATTTAATGAAGGATATAAGTGAATACTTGAATCAGTATAGAATTATATTAATTTTCTGGTTGAGAATATTCAACATTATAAAGATTTAGTTCTCCCCAAATCGCCCTATAAGTTGAATGCAAACACAATGAAAATCTCAATTGGAGTTTCAAATGGATTTTAAGGTGATTCTGAAGTTCATCTGGAAAATTAAATGTACAAGAATGCTCCCTAAAATGTAAGAAAAATGATGAGTAGCAACTTGTCATTTAATATGCCAAAATATATTATAACATGCATTGATTTAAAATATATTATTAGCACAGATTGTAACAGACATGCATTTATAAGGTAAAAATACCAACATTGTTTATGTGTATATATACACGTACTATGCACATGTGTAAACAAATAACATGGATGATATATATATATATATATNAGCCCAGAGTTTCTCATGATGTACTCTGCATATAAGTTAAACAAGCAGAATGACAATATACAGCCTTGAGGAACTCCTTTTTCTATTTGGAAGCAGTCTCTTGTTCCATGTCCAGTTCTAATTGCTGCTTCCTGATCTACATACAAGTTTCTCAAGAGGTAGGTCAGGTGGTCTGGTATTCTCATCTTTCAGAATTTTCCACAGTTTATTGTGATTCACACAGTCAAAGGTTTTGGCATAGTTAATAAGGCAGAAATAGATGTTTTTCTAGAACTCTCTTGCTTTTTCCATGATCCAGCAGATGTTGGCAATTTGATCTCTGGTTCCTCTGCCTTTTCTAAAGCCAGCTTGCACATCTGGAAGTTCATGGTTCATGTATTGCTGAAGCCTGGCTTGGATAATTTTGGGCATTACTTTACTAGCATGTGAGATGAGTGAAACTGTGCGGTAGTCTGAGCATTCTTTGGCATTGCCTTTCTTCGGGATTGGAATGAACACTGCACTTTTCCAGTCCCGTGGCCACTGCTGAGTTTTCTGCATTTGCTGACATATTAAGTGCAGCACTTTCACAGCGTCATCTTTTAGAATTTGAAATAGCTCAACTGGAATTCCATCACCCCCACTAGCTTTGTTTGTAGTGATGCTTCCTAAGGCCCACTTGACTTCACATTCCAGGATATCTGGCTCCAGGTGAGTGATTACACCATTGTGATTATCTGGGTGGTGAAGATCTTTTTTGTATAGTTCTTCAGTATCTTCTTGCCACCTCTTCTTAATATCTTCTGCTTCTGTTAGATCCATATAATTTCTGTCCTTTTTGAGCCCATCTTTGCATGAAATTTTCCCTTGGCATCTCTAATTTTCTTGAAGAGATCTCTAGTCATTTCCATTCTATTGTTTTCCTCTATTTCTTTTCATTGGTCACTGAGGAAGCCTTTCTTATCCCTCCTTGCTATTCTTTGGAACTCTTCATTCAGATGCTTATATCTTTCTCTTTTTTTCCTTTGATTTTCACTTCTCTTCTTTTCACAGCTGTTTGTAAGGCCTCCTCAGACAGCCATTTTGCTTTTTTGCATTTCTTTTTATTGGGGATGTTCTTGATCCCTGTCTCTTGTACAATGTCACAAACCTTCATCCATAGTTCATCAGGCACTCTGTCTATCAGACCTTAAATCTTAAATCATTGTGGTGTTAATCATTGCTTATTCTTTAATTAATCTAGGTCCTTGTTATTAACTATCATTGCTGGGAATTATTTTTCACATAAACTGCCTATTTCCTCTTCATATGGTTGATCTTGTGGGTTTTTACCATTTTCCTTCATCTTCTGCTGCTTCTGCCATTTTATTTTGTTTAGTTTACTGTGTTTGGGGTCTCCCAGACACAGGCTGGAAGGTTGTAGTTCCTCTTAATTGTGGAGTCTGACATCCGTGGATGGTGTTGGACTAGTGTGCTGTACAAGGTGGGGGGACTTGTGCCTGAGTTCTGGTGGTTGGTTATGGATCTTATCTCTCTGAAGGGGACTTCCATGTCCAGTAGTATGTTTTGGGGTGTTTGGGGGCTATCTACTGGCTTGCTATGACTTTGAGTATCCTGTCTGCTAGTGTGCAAAGTTGTGTTCCTGTATTACTAAAGGGTTGGCATGGGGTGTTCGGAACTAGAGTTTGCTGGCCTTTGGGTAGGGCTTGGTATTAGGGTTGAGATGGAGGCCTTTGGTAGAGCTCTCACCTATTAATATTCACTGGGGTCAAAAGTTCTCTGGTGGATCAAGTCTTTGGCTTGGGTCTTCCACCTATGGGGTTCAGGCCTGACCCCTACTGTAGCTCCAAGCCCTCACAAGCCACAAAGCATAGAAAACAAAACCCCAAAGCTCTTGATGAAGGCAACAGGCAACAGTTCAGAATACCCAGTGAGACCCACACCAAAGTCCTCCAATATTTCTAGGAGGGTCTTGGGACCTTTTGTGGGCAGTGCAGGGTCAGTTCATTCTCAGATCTGGCCTTACTTCAGCTTATATTTTCTCCTAACGTTCACAGTTGTCCTAAAGCCTGTTATCCATCTGGACATGGGGAGTGAAGGCCAAGGCTTATTAGTCTCACATTCTTAATCAGGCTGGGAATAAGGGAAAATGCAGCAGCCACAGTTGGGTTATACCAAGAAGTGCCAGTGACAGTAGAGACTAACCAGATGTTGTTATAGTCTAAGGTAGGTTGTACACTTTCCCAGAGGTGTTGACCCCAAGTCATGGGTCTCTAGGAAGAGCCAAGCTGTGTAACTTCCCAGAAAGGTGTAGGAAGTAACCTGTGCCTGGTCACAGCTAAGAGGTAGTTGCCATCTCTGGAGTCAGGACCATATCAACAGCATTCTGTCTGCTGCCTCATGCACTTTCCCTAGCTTTGGCAATGTCAGTCATGTCTTATTCCACAGTTGGCACTCTGACTGGTTTTGGCAGTCACTGGCAAGTACTCAGCCACTGCCTATGAGTGTGACATTAATGTTCTTTGTACAAATACCTTTTGCCACTTTGTGACACCTAGTCTTTTCTCTGGGCTCCCCTCACTGTGTCAGAGTACCCTTTTCAGAGTGTTCAAATAACAGGCATCCTCCAGTCTCTCCCTGGATTCTAAAACCTAAATTTGAGCCTCAGCACCCTGTCCCCACATGCTGCTGTGGCAATAGTCTGTGAGCTGCTTTTCAGCAGTTCACAGTGATTTCTGTGGTGAATTCTCTTTGGTTTGTCCTCTGAATCCCCTCTCACACCACTGCACTCTAATCTGAGTTTCCAAAGCTCCCTATCCCCATGATGGGGTTTCCTAGTTTGCAGAAACTTTTCTTCCTTCATGACTCCTTTCCTCAGGGCACAAGTCCCTGTCTTGAAATCTTTTGTCTCTTTTTGTGTCTTTACATTTTGCCCTACCTCATTCTAAGGAGATTGATTTGCCTTTTCTGAAGTTTGTTGTCTTCCGTCATTCAGAAGTTGTTTTGTAGGAATTGTTCCATATTCAGATTAATTGTCGATGTATTTGTGGGGAGAAAGGTAATCACCCCTTTTAACTCCTCCTCTGTTTTCTTCTGTCCTCCACTGATGGGAATTTTTGCATAATGCAAATAGCACACTTCTTTATCACAACCCCATTTCTAAATGAAAAGTAGACTAAAGCATTATCTTTGGGTAAAGATCACGTGGAAAGAGAATTATTGCTGACCAGGGAACTTCAGGAGAGGAAAAAGTGCATTCTGTGTTTCAAGATACTACCAGCCTGATTTCCCCCATTGAGGTCAACAAAGGGCTACCATCTGACCTGAGAATTGCTGAAATTGTCTGAGATACCCCAGAAGCCCAACCAGAAGCAGAATGCAGGACTAAACCAGGTAGCATCAGGTTTAATTTGGATCATTTGGCCTGATCCTGGAACTCTATCAAACCGTCACAGTCTCATCTTGGTCATTTTATTAAATGCACAATGACATGATTTTACTTTTTTATAGACAGACTTTTTTGGGGGAGTGGCACTACTTAACAAATTATAATTGAGTTTAACTTTGTTTATATAATAATAAGAAAAAGTATGTGCAAAAANACATGACTGAGAGATTGAACAGAACTGAATATATATATATATGTATGGGGGCCTTGGTAGAGCAGGAGCATACACTAAAGGAAATGGATGCATTTTTAAAAGAAACACTTGTGACAGAAAAAAAAAACAACAAAACTTTGGTTACAGTGTTTACACTGCTTTCCTCCATCCTTCATTCATGGCTGATATTTTTAAATACACAAGCATACTCATGGACTCTGTCTTCTTTCCCTAGGTCACATAAGTATCTAAGCTTAGCCTGTGAAGAACCTCTTTATTTCCAGTGCCAAGTCTGCCTACGGTAGCATTGATTATGGTCTCTCAATTTATATCTAACGATATATCAAATTATCTTTACAAAAATGTTTTCACCAAGTATATTTGACTATGTGTGTGTGCACGCATGCTTCTCCATACAAATATATAGAGAGAACTAGGGACAATTAAATAAAATAATAAGTTTAGACAGAGGACTATGACTGGAGGGATACATAGGCCATTAGTGGCCTATGTGTGCTATATAGCACACATTCTCGATAGGGCTTTAAGAAATTTTGGCATGTAAAAAGAAACTTACTCTTTTTCTGTATAAGCACATATATATTTATACGGTACATAAAGAGATACACGTTTTATCACTGGTCTTAAAATTTGATGGAAGGGGGCCTAATTAGATGATTAGAAACAGATATTCCTTAAAAAGCTCCTTTGGGAGGCAATGAAGGGGGAAGTGGTTGCAAAACATTGGTGAACAGTGACTGAGGTTAGGTTGCAAAATCCGTACTAAAAGATTCCTGTCAGGCAAAGCAAAACATGAAATTCTATGAATGTCAAAATCCACAGAGTTCATGACCATACTTAATTCTACAGGAAAGAAAAACTTTTTCTAATTTTGTATGTCAGAGGCTTCTTTTATGTGTCTTTATGGATTAAGAGTAGACTTTGGGTGAGTTAGATTTTCAGTAGATTTTCTATGTTTACTTCATTTAATACAATGTCAAAATGCCAGCTGGTGTAGGTATGTGGCCAGGGAAGATGAAAACGGGGCAAGACAATACAAGGACATAGCTCTGGGCTGTTCAGGCTGAATACAAGACCTCAGAAGCGAATGAACTGCACATCCTTCAGATGATTATGGTTAAGTTCTGTTTCTTTGGACTGAGCAGTTAAAAACCTCTGGTGGCAGGCAATCAGAGTATGTATTCTTTGGCAAGAATTTGGAATGCAGGGATTCCTTCTTCACAATGAAATCAGCTTTGTATTTGTTTGAATTACATAAAGAGGACATACTTGCTTTAAAACGCTCCAATAACACGGAAAGAAAATGTCACCGAAAGTCCCACACTCAGGAGATAATCATCTTTTGGTACTCATCCTTTCATTAATCTATTTCTCAATAAAAGTACATGCACTGTATCCTTACATAGACATACATTAATCTTTTCATTTCATAAAGCATTAAACTCTCCATAGGTATTTATATGTATACGTATACTATGTGTATATATGTGCATATATGTATGTATATACATACATATACATGTGTGTGTACACACACACATACATATACACACATTAATAAAGTTGCAGCCTTCGTTTTATTTTAAACCACAGATGCTCTTTTGATTCTACTCTATTCTCATTAAGAAAAATATCAAGCAGAGCAGGAGTGAAACTTTTTCATGAAATTACATTTCTTCTTTCACCAGTGATATACCACCTACTGGTATATCAGTGGCTGCAGGACAGGAAAAAGGTCAGTTTTCACTCCAGTCCCAAAGAAAGGCAATGCCAAACAATGTTCAAACTACCTCATAACTGCACTCATCTCACAGGTAGCAAAGTAATGCTCAAAATTCTCCAAGCCAGGCTTCAACAGTCTGTGAACCGTGAACTTCCAGATGTTCAAGCTGGATTTAGAAAAGCCAGAGGAATGAGAGATCAAATCCATCTGATCATAGAAAAAGCAAAAGTTCCAGAAAAAAATATCTACTTCTACTTTATTGACTGTGCCAAAGCCTTTGACTGTGTGGATCACAATAAACTGTGGAAAATTCTTAGAGAGATGGGAATACCAGACCACCTGACCTGCCTCTTGAGAAATCTGTATGTGGGTCAGAAAGCAACAGTTAGAACTGGACATGGAAAAACAGACTGTTTTCAAATCGGGAAAGGAGTACGTCAAGGCTGTATATCGTCATCCTGCTTATTTAACTTCTATGCAGAGTACATCATGAGAAATGCTGGACTGGATGAAGCACAAGCTGGAATCAAGACTGCCAGGAGAAATATCAATCACCTCAGATATGCAGATGACACCACCCTTGTGGCAGAAAGTAAAGAAGAACTAAAGAGCCTCAGGATGAAAGTAAAAGAGGAGAGTGAAAAAGTTGGCTTAAAACTCAACGTTCAGAAAACTAAGATCATGGGATCTGGTCCCATCACTTCGTAGCAAATAGATGGGGAAACAATGGAAACAGTGAGAGACTTTATTTTTTTAGACTCCAAAATCACTGCAGATGGTGACTGCAATCATGAAATTATAAGATGTTTGCTCCTTGGAAGAAAAGCTATGACCAACCTAGGCAGCCTATTAAAAAGCAGAGACATTACTTTGCCAACAAGCGTCAAAGCTGTTGCTTTTCCAGTAGTCATGTATGGATGTAAGAGTTGGACTACGAAGAAAGCTGAGCACCAAAGAATTGATGCTTTTGAGCTGTGGTGTTGGAGAAGACTCTTGAGAGTCCCTTGGACTGCAAGGAGATCCAACCAGTCCATCCTAAAGGAAATCAGTCCTGAATATTCATTGGCAGGACTGATGCTAAAGCTGAAGCTCCAATACTTTGGCCACCTGATGCGAAGAGCTGACTCATCTGAAAAGACCCTG
>SJYW01047771.1:142377-172919 GCA_006410735.1 Raphicerus campestris | reverse complement strand
TGAGAAATCTGTATGCAGGTCAGGAAGCAACAGTTAGAACTGGACATGGAACAACAGACTGGCTCCAAATAGGAAAAGGAGTACGTCAAGGCTGTATATTGTCACTCTGCTTATTTAACTTATATGCAGTGTATATCATGAGAAACGTTGGGCTGAAAGAAACACAAGCTGAAATCAAGATTGCTGGGAGAAATATCAGTAACCTCAGATATGCAGATGATACCATCCTTATGACAGAAAGTGAAGAGGAGCTAAAGGGCCTCTTGATGAAAGTGAAAGAGGAGAGTGAAAAAGTTGGCTTAAAGCTCAACATTCAGAAAACAAAGATTATGGCATCTGGACCCATCACTTCACGGGAAATAGATGGGGAAATGGTGGAAACAGTGTCAGACTTTGTTTTTTGGAGCTCCCAAATCACTGCAGATGGTGATGCAGCATGAAATTAAAAGACACTTACTCCTTGGAAGAAAAGTTATGACCAATCTAGATAGTATATTCTAAAGCAGAGACATTACTTTGCTGACTAAGGTCCGTCTAGTCAAGGCTATGGTTTTTCCTATAGTCGTGTATGGATGTGAGAGTTAGACTGTGAAGTAGGCTGAGCACCGAAGAATTGATGCCTTTGAACTGTGGTGTTGGAGAAGACTCTTGAGAGTCCCTTGGACTGCAGGGAGACCCAACCAGTCCATTCTGAAAGAGATCAACCCTGGGATTTCTTTGGAACGAATGATGTTAAAGCTGAAACTCCAGTACTTTGGCCACCTGATGTGAAGAGTTGACTCATTGGAAAAGACTCTGATGCTGGGAAGGATTGGGGGCAGGAGGAAAAGGGGACGACTGAGGATGAGATGGCTGGATGGCATCATGGACTCGATGGACATGAGTCTGAATGAACCCCGAGAGATAGTGATGATCAGCGAGGCCTGGCATGCTGCAATTCATGGGGTCACAAAGAGTCGGACATGACTGAACAACTGAACTGAGCTGAACTGAGCTGAACTGATGACTCATTAATCCTACTCCTAGGGGGATTCATGGGTCCTCCTACATTTTCAGGAAATTAAAATTGAAAAAGACATATGTTCCCTAATGTTCATTGTAGCACTATGTACAATCACTAGAACATGGAAGCAACCTTGATATCCATCAAAAGATGAGTGGATATGGAAGTTTTGGTACATATATTCAATGGAATATTACTCAGCCATAAAAAAGGAATATACTTGAGTTTGTTCTAATGAAGTGGATGCATCTAGAACTTATTATAAAGATTGAAGTTAGTCTGAAAGAGAAAGATAAATATCATATTCTAAGCATATATAAAGAATCTGGAAACATTGTACTGAAGAATTTACTTACAAGATAACAATGGAGTAACAGACATACAAAATAGACTTATGGACATGAGGAGGGCAGAGGAGATGGTGAGATGTATGGAAAGAGTAACATGGAAACTTACATTATCATATGTAAAATAATTAGCCAACAGGAATTTGCTGTATGTCTCAGGAAACTCCAACAGGGGCTCCGAATCAACCTAGAGGAGTGGGATGGGGAGGAAGATGGGAGGGAGCCTCAAAAGGTAGGGGACATATGTATACCTATGGGTGATTCATGTTGGGGTTTTACAGAAAACAATAAAATTCTGAAAATCAATTATCCTTCAATTTAAAATAATTAAAAATAAATAAATAAAAGGAACCTGTGTGCTGATCTTGGAGAACCTTCAGGAAGTCAGGAGGCAAATGGGACTCTTCTTAGAGCATACATGCTGGCAGTCATCATTTTGGGGAATTCACTCTATCACAAAGACTCTGGTGTTAGCAAGCGCTATTCTGAATTCTTCTTGTCATGCTATTAGTACACGGACCTACTTGCCCACCAGGTAGTTGGTTGCAGCTCCAGGGACCCCAGGTCAATCATTTAGCCATATGATGACACTACCCACCAGCAGGCCAGCACCAGTCTGAACTTATTTGGCCCAAGAGACAGCTATGGAGAGATGATTCCATTCAAAACTGAGATATCATCAGGCCCTGGACCCCTAGGCTACATAGCCAGCCATACCAAGAACCCATTCCTCTCATCAAGAGGATGAAAACATCTTCCAGGACTCCTGGACTGTCCATGCCAATGCATGCCAGTGTACTAAGAGTAGTTGGCCCTGTTGCAACAGAAAAATGCCCACAGCCTACATAAGCAGCACCTGAAGAGTATTTTACCTCTGATGACAAAAGGAGAGTGTGCTGCTGGGTAATATATGATGTCTCCTACAAAAGATCATTTTGGCAAGATTAAGAAATGCAGCTGACTTATGTAATATTAAGAAATAAACACAAAGAACTAAGCAAAGTAAGTTGATAGGAGAATGTGATCTGAACAAAGAAATAAGACAAACCTCAGAATAACAAAATGAACTGGAGATAACTAATCGACTAAATAAAAAGTTCAAGGTAATGATTATAAAGATTCTCAACAAACCCAAGAAAACTGCATGAACAGAGTGAGAATTTCATTGAAGAGCTAGAAACTATAGAAAAGCACAAAACAGAGCCAAAGAATTGAATAATCTAAGTGATGGATACACTATAAAGGATTAACAATAGATTAGATTATACAGAGGAATGGATGAGCAAACTAAAAGGCAGAGTAGTGGAAATCATCCCAGCTGAATAGAAAAAAAGAATTAGAAAAAAAGTCATTTAAGAAACTTTTGAGACAACATCAAGAAAAATAAAATTTTATTTTAGGCATCACAAAGGGAGAATAGAGAAAGAAAGCTTCAGATAACTTATCTGACAGTAATAGTTTAAAACTTCCATAACTAGAATAAGGAAATTGGACATCTAAGTCTAGAAGTCTAGCAAATAAAGAGTCCCAAACAAGAGGAACCCCAAAAATTAAAGTGGCATAAATTAAATACAAATAGAGTAAGAATAGGATATGAAAAACAACTGTTTATATATTGAGGAACTCCCATAAGAATATGAGCAGATCTTTCAGCAGAAACTTTGCTGATGAAAGGGGAGTGATGTAATATATTCAAAGTGATGGAAAGAAAACACTTTTAATCAAGACTACTCAACAGTCAAGGCTTTCATTAAGATTTGAAGGAGAGACAAGGAGTTTTATAGAGAACCAAAAGCTAAAAGAGTTCATTACCACTAAATTAACTTTTCAAGAAATGTTAAAAGGAATTCTATAAACAGAAAACAACTAGAAATGTAGAAATTATAAAAGGGAAAAAAATAACTCTGGTAAACGCATATATTAGCAAGAGAAGATCAACCACGTGTAGAAAGCTAGAAGAAAGGTTAAAAAAACAAAAATAGTAAAATTGTCTCTATCCACAATAATTTGCCATGTTTACCAAAACATAAAAGATTAATTATTATGTCAAAAACATTTAACATGGTACATCATATCAACAAATGAAGAATAGGATTTCTGTAACCATCTCAATAGAATAAGAAAAAGCTCAAAAAATGTCACATCCATTTATGATAAAAACTCTTAACAAAGTGACTATAGAGAGAACATAATATAATATATATAATAAAAACCATTAATTACAAATCTGTAATCATATGCAGTGATAAAGATAAAATATTTCTTCTAAAATCAGAAACAAGATATGAATGGCTACTTTTACTCTCTTATTCAACAAAGAATTGGCAATCATGGCACAACAATCAGATAAGGAAAAAATAAATAAAAGGAATCTAAATTGGGAAGGAGGAAGTTAAACTGTGATTGTTTTCAGATGACATTATACTGTATAGAAAGAATCCTAAAGACAAAACCAATTTTTTTTTATTAATCAATAAAATCAGTAAGGTTACAAGATAGAAAATTAATACATATAAATCTCTTGCATTTCTGTACACTAACAACTATAAAAAGAGAAATTAAGAAAGCAATTCAATTTACAATTACATTAAATAAAAATTAGAAATAAATACATGCAAACCCATGGAAGATCTGTACTTGAAAAAGTATGACTTTGATGAAAGAAACTGAATATGACACAAACAAATGGAAAGATACACCATGCTCATGGATTGAAAAAACAAACATTGTTAAGACAGTCATTCTACCCAAGGCAATCTATAGATGTAATGTAATGTCTAAGGGGTTTTCCACATAACTGGGATAAATAATTCTAAATTTGTATGAAATATGAAAATCCCCAATAGCCAAAAAAGAATCTTGAGAAAGAAGAACAAAAATGGAAGTGTCACATTCCCTGGCTTGAGATTGTACTCCAGAGCCACAGTTGAGAAAACATTAGAGTATTGGCACAAAAATAAACACAGATTAATGGAAGAAAACAGAGAACCCAGAAATTAACTAACACTTCTTAATTTGTCAATTAATCTATTATAGAGGGTCAAGAATATAAAGTAGGGAAAAGCAAGCTGTGTCAATAAATTGTTCTGGGAAAACTGAACAGTCACTGTAGAAGAATCCAGTTGTTCAGTTTCCTGCACATATACACAAATAAACTCAAGATGAATTAAAGACAAATGTTAAGACACGAAATCATAAAACTTCTATATTCTTCTGTCTTTGCAATATTTTTTGAATATTTTTATTCAGAAAAAAATACATATATCAGAATATATTAAACTAAAAAAAGGAAAGAAATAAAGGGAAAAATACTTTTGCATAATAATAAAAAAAAACCTATCAAGAATGTGAAAAAGAAGCCTACTGAATGGGAGAATATACTTGCAAATGGTATATATGATAATGAGTTAATATTCAAAATACACAAACAACTCAAACCACTCAAAATCAAACAAGCAACCTGATTAAAATGTGAGCAGAGGACCCCAATACACATTTTTCTAAGAAGATATACAGAAGACAATAGACAAATGAAAAGATGTTCAATATCACTAATAATCAAGGAAATGAAAATTAAAATTACAAAGAGGTGTCACCTCAGACATTTCAAAATGGCTATTATTGGAAAAACAACAAATAACAAGTGTTATCAACAACTTTTCATGAGGACATAAATCGGTGCAGCCACTGTGGAAAACAAAATGGCGCTTCCTCCAAAAATTAAAAATAAAACCGCCATATGCTCTAGCAATTCTACTTCTGGGCATTTTTCTGAAGAATACAAAAGCACTGATTCTAAGAGATATATACACCCCTATTTATGGTCATTTTATCAATACTTATAACAGCCAAGTTATGGAAACATCCTTAGTCCCATCAAAGCATAAATAAGTAAAGAAGATGCGATATACATACATAGTGGAACATTACTAGGCATAAGAAAGGGTAAGATCTTTAATTGCAATAACATAGATGGACTTAGTGAAATGTCAGAGAAGGAAAAACATCATATAATTTCACCTTTATGTGGATACTTGCTTTTTAACAAAACAGATGACCAAACACAACACAACTGTAACATGCTCACAGAGTCAGTGACCAAAGAAGCAGTTCTCAGAAGGGAGGAAGGCTGAGGGTAAGTAGGTAGGATTAAGAGGCACAAGCTCCCAATTATAAAATAAAGGCATCAGAACATAGCTTAGAGAGATATTCATGAGACTTATTATGGTGATCATTTTTTAACATATAAAAATAATGAATTACTACATTCTATATCTAAAGCTGGAATCAAGATTGCCAGGAGAAATCTCAATCACCTCAGATATGCAGATGACACCACCCTTATGGCAGAAAGTGAAAAGGAACTAAAAAGCCTCTTGATGAAAGTGAAAGAGGAGAATGAAAAAGTTGGCTTAAAGCTCAACATTCAGCAAACAAAGACCATGACATCTGGCCCCATCACTTCATAGGAAATAGATGGGGAAACAGTGGAAACGGTGTCAGACATTTTGGGGGGGGCTCCAAAATCACTGCAGATGGTGCTTGCAGCCATGAAATTAAAAGACACTTACTCCTTGGAAGAAAAGTTATGAGCAACATAGATAGCATATTCAAAAGCAGAGACATTACTTTGCTGACTATGGTACGTCTAGTCAAGGCTATGGTTTTTCCTGTAGTCATGTACGGATGTGACAGTTGGACTGTGAAGAAGGCTGAGCGCCAAAGAATTGATGCTTTTGAACTATGGTGTTGGAGAAGACTCTTGAGAGTCCATTGGATTGCAAGGAGATCCAACCAGTCCATTCTGAAGGAGATCAGCCCTGGAATTTCTTTGGAGGGAATGATGCTGAAGCTGACTCCAATACTTTGGCCACCTGATGTGAAGAGTTGACTCATTAGAAAAGACTCTGATGCTGGGAGGGATTGGGGGCAGGAGGAGAAGGGGACGACAGAGGATGAGATGGCTAGATGGCATCACTGACTCGATGGACGTGAGTCTGAGTGAACTCTGGGAGTTGTTGATGGACAGGGAAGCCTGGCGTGCTGCGATTCATGGGGTCGCAGAGAGTCGGACATGACTGACTGAACTGAACTGAACTGATATCTAAAACTAATATAATGTTGTAAGTTATCTTTATTTCAAATAATAAAGAAAATAAAATGAAAAAAAAAACACCAAAACAAAAACAGTTCACTGTGAAAATGTTTCACTGAAAGTCTCTAAAATTTTCCACCATTAGCACCATATTGATAGTAGGTGCTAATCAATTTTTCCTGAAACCTTTATTGGGTGTGATGCAGAAGAGACAACATTCACTGCAACATCATGGAAACAAGCATCATACTCCACACATTCTATTATTTTCACAAATATGATTTAGAGTCTTGAGTTTGTGGAGAAGCAATAAACTTTCCTCTACCCTTCTTGTTGTTCTAAGAACTGAATTGACATGTGACAGATTAATAGGAGAAAATCAGATCTAACTGTTGCAGGTATGGGATTCCATAGAATATGGGGCCCAAGGACAAAGTAGACAATTGTAGTGTACATGCCATCTAAGAGATGGGGAAGGCAAGTAGGGTTTGGGTCTTCAAAGGAATGAATGTTACTTTTCTGAAAGACAAAAAGAGCAAATATTTCATAAATAAATGTTTAGTAAACCATTTAGAGACAGCAAGGCATGGAGGAGACTATTCATACAGGCTTTTGTCCACATTTAATTCATATTACACTGTAGTTATCAGTGATTACATTTCTTCTTCCTAGAAAAGGCCTTTTATATAAATTGTATTTAGGCCATTAAAGGAGGTAATAAAATATTCTTCCTGAACCTTTTGTTTCTGAAAAACAACCAGCTCCAAATAATCCTCAAGCCAAAGAGACACATTTTGTAGTGACATGTTTTGTTCCACTACAATATAAGTTCCTTTGATTCAAATACTAACTTTCTGTCAAACCAAGTCAAAATGATGACTTTTTTCATAGCACTTCACCTGAGTGTTACAACCTAAGATTATCCCTCCTTCAGAAAACAATGTGTGTGTGTGTGTGTGTGTGTGTGTGTGTGTGTGTNGGGTTTTCCACATAACTGGGATAAATAATTCTAAATTTGTATGAAATATGAAAATCCCCAATAGCCAAAAAAGAATCTTGAGAAAGAAGAACAAAAATGGAAGTGTCACATTCCCTGGCTTGAGATTGTACTCCAGAGCCACAGTTGAGAAAACATTAGAGTATTGGCACAAAAATAAACACAGATTAATGGAAGAAAACAGAGAACCCAGAAATTAACTAACACTTCTTAATTTGTCAATTAATCTATTATAGAGGGTCAAGAATATAAAGTAGGGAAAAGCAAGCTGTGTCAATAAATTGTTCTGGGAAAACTGAACAGTCACTGTAGAAGAATCCAGTTGTTCAGTTTCCTGCACATATACACAAATAAACTCAAGATGAATTAAAGACAAATGTTAAGACACGAAATCATAAAACTTCTATATTCTTCTGTCTTTGCAATATTTTTTGAATATTTTTATTCAGAAAAAAATACATATATCAGAATATATTAAACTAAAAAAAGGAAAGAAATAAAGGGAAAAATACTTTTGCATAATAATAAAAAAAAACCTATCAAGAATGTGAAAAAGAAGCCTACTGAATGGGAGAATATACTTGCAAATGGTATATATGATAATGAGTTAATATTCAAAATACACAAACAACTCAAACCACTCAAAATCAAACAAGCAACCTGATTAAAATGTGAGCAGAGGACCCCAATACACATTTTTCTAAGAAGATATACAGAAGACAATAGACAAATGAAAAGATGTTCAATATCACTAATAATCAAGGAAATGAAAATTAAAATTACAAAGAGGTGTCACCTCAGACATTTCAAAATGGCTATTATTGGAAAAACAACAAATAACAAGTGTTATCAACAACTTTTCATGAGGACATAAATCGGTGCAGCCACTGTGGAAAACAAAATGGCGCTTCCTCCAAAAATTAAAAATAAAACCGCCATATGCTCTAGCAATTCTACTTCTGGGCATTTTTCTGAAGAATACAAAAGCACTGATTCTAAGAGATATATACACCCCTATTTATGGTCATTTTATCAATACTTATAACAGCCAAGTTATGGAAACATCCTTAGTCCCATCAAAGCATAAATAAGTAAAGAAGATGCGATATACATACATAGTGGAACATTACTAGGCATAAGAAAGGGTAAGATCTTTAATTGCAATAACATAGATGGACTTAGTGAAATGTCAGAGAAGGAAAAACATCATATAATTTCACCTTTATGTGGATACTTGCTTTTTAACAAAACAGATGACCAAACACAACACAACTGTAACATGCTCACAGAGTCAGTGACCAAAGAAGCAGTTCTCAGAAGGGAGGAAGGCTGAGGGTAAGTAGGTAGGATTAAGAGGCACAAGCTCCCAATTATAAAATAAAGGCATCAGAACATAGCTTAGAGAGATATTCATGAGACTTATTATGGTGATCATTTTTTAACATATAAAAATAATGAATTACTACATTCTATATCTAAAGCTGGAATCAAGATTGCCAGGAGAAATCTCAATCACCTCAGATATGCAGATGACACCACCCTTATGGCAGAAAGTGAAAAGGAACTAAAAAGCCTCTTGATGAAAGTGAAAGAGGAGAATGAAAAAGTTGGCTTAAAGCTCAACATTCAGCAAACAAAGACCATGACATCTGGCCCCATCACTTCATAGGAAATAGATGGGGAAACAGTGGAAACGGTGTCAGACATTTTGGGGGGGGCTCCAAAATCACTGCAGATGGTGCTTGCAGCCATGAAATTAAAAGACACTTACTCCTTGGAAGAAAAGTTATGAGCAACATAGATAGCATATTCAAAAGCAGAGACATTACTTTGCTGACTATGGTACGTCTAGTCAAGGCTATGGTTTTTCCTGTAGTCATGTACGGATGTGACAGTTGGACTGTGAAGAAGGCTGAGCGCCAAAGAATTGATGCTTTTGAACTATGGTGTTGGAGAAGACTCTTGAGAGTCCATTGGATTGCAAGGAGATCCAACCAGTCCATTCTGAAGGAGATCAGCCCTGGAATTTCTTTGGAGGGAATGATGCTGAAGCTGACTCCAATACTTTGGCCACCTGATGTGAAGAGTTGACTCATTAGAAAAGACTCTGATGCTGGGAGGGATTGGGGGCAGGAGGAGAAGGGGACGACAGAGGATGAGATGGCTAGATGGCATCACTGACTCGATGGACGTGAGTCTGAGTGAACTCTGGGAGTTGTTGATGGACAGGGAAGCCTGGCGTGCTGCGATTCATGGGGTCGCAGAGAGTCGGACATGACTGACTGAACTGAACTGAACTGATATCTAAAACTAATATAATGTTGTAAGTTATCTTTATTTCAAATAATAAAGAAAATAAAATGAAAAAAAAAACACCAAAACAAAAACAGTTCACTGTGAAAATGTTTCACTGAAAGTCTCTAAAATTTTCCACCATTAGCACCATATTGATAGTAGGTGCTAATCAATTTTTCCTGAAACCTTTATTGGGTGTGATGCAGAAGAGACAACATTCACTGCAACATCATGGAAACAAGCATCATACTCCACACATTCTATTATTTTCACAAATATGATTTAGAGTCTTGAGTTTGTGGAGAAGCAATAAACTTTCCTCTACCCTTCTTGTTGTTCTAAGAACTGAATTGACATGTGACAGATTAATAGGAGAAAATCAGATCTAACTGTTGCAGGTATGGGATTCCATAGAATATGGGGCCCAAGGACAAAGTAGACAATTGTAGTGTACATGCCATCTAAGAGATGGGGAAGGCAAGTAGGGTTTGGGTCTTCAAAGGAATGAATGTTACTTTTCTGAAAGACAAAAAGAGCAAATATTTCATAAATAAATGTTTAGTAAACCATTTAGAGACAGCAAGGCATGGAGGAGACTATTCATACAGGCTTTTGTCCACATTTAATTCATATTACACTGTAGTTATCAGTGATTACATTTCTTCTTCCTAGAAAAGGCCTTTTATATAAATTGTATTTAGGCCATTAAAGGAGGTAATAAAATATTCTTCCTGAACCTTTTGTTTCTGAAAAACAACCAGCTCCAAATAATCCTCAAGCCAAAGAGACACATTTTGTAGTGACATGTTTTGTTCCACTACAATATAAGTTCCTTTGATTCAAATACTAACTTTCTGTCAAACCAAGTCAAAATGATGACTTTTTTCATAGCACTTCACCTGAGTGTTACAACCTAAGATTATCCCTCCTTCAGAAAACAATGTGTGTGTGTGTGTGTGTGTGTGTGTGTGTGTGTGTGTAGTTTCAGGTGTGTTCAACTCTGTGCAACCCTATGGATTATAACCTGCCAGGCTTCTTTGTCCACAGCATTCTCAGGCAAGAATACTGGAGTGGGATGCCATTTCTTCCTCCAGGGGATCTTCTCGACCCAGAGATCAAACCTGCTTCTCTTATGTCTTCTGCATTGGCAGGCTGGTTTTTCACCTCTAAAACCAGCAGGTAAGTCAATAATGGTGAAAGCAATAACGGTAGCTAATACATCATTCTGTGGAATCAGGGCCTGTTCTATGTATTTTAGATGTGTTAATTTATTTACCCCTCACAACATCCTGGGCTTCCTCAGTAGCTCAGGTGGTAAAGAATCAGCCCAAAATGCAGGAGATCCTGGTTCGATTCTTGGTTTGGGAAGTTCTCCTGGAGAAAGAATAGGCTACTCACTCCAGTGTTTTGGAGCTTCCCTGGTGGCTCAGTTGGTAAAGAATCCGCCTGCAATGTGAGAGACCTGGGTTTGATCCCTGGGTTGGGAAGATCTCCTGGAAGAAGGCATGACAACCAGCTCCTGTATTCTGGCCTGGAGGATCCTCATGGATAGAGGAGCCTGGCAGGCTATAGTCCATGGGATCCCAAAGAGTAGGACATGACTGAACAACTAAGCACAGCACAACACAGTACAACATTCTGTTATTTCCATTTTCCATGGACAGGAAAACTGAAACTTGGGGTCACATATCACATGATGGAAACAGGATTGAAACCAAGACCTAGAGCTCCAGACTCTGGTTATTAACTTCTATTCTCCTTCTGACCCTTCTTGGACTTACTGACTTTGGAACACTTATTTTTGTGATGTTACTTTAATTTTGCCACAGAATCCCTCCTATGACTGGTAAAGAGCCCTGAACTGTCTGTCCTCCACCTGGTTGGTGGAGGAGAGGCCTCATTGTCTCCCTGATCCCAAGGCCTCCCACAGTACCTTGGCTCCTGCCTCTCATGTGGGAAAAGCCCCCATGTCACTAGCTGCTTCCATTCTGACCTTCCCTAGACATTGTGGAGCTCTGTCAAGACAGTAGTATTAGTAGAAGATATTCCTGCCCTTGTGTGGGAGAAAAAATAGATTTCCTTCTATTTTTCTAGGCTACTTGCTAAAACCCTCATGTAATAAAAGACAAGATTGAAAGGGAAAAACATACAAACAAATAAACAAAATTTAATGCTATGTATATCTCTTGTTTATATGAGAGACCCAGGGAAAATGAGTAGTCCCTAGAAATGACTCAAGTCATTAACTTAAGTCACCTTAAAAATATATCATGCTAAAGGCAAAATATGTTGGGAGAGGTCGTAGTTGTGTGAAATGACCTTTGGAAAAGCACAGTGAACAAGAGTAAAGCTTTTATGCAGATTTAAGTCCCTGACTTCTGCACTGTTAAGTTTCTAGAGATTTAGTCATCCTCCTTTTTCTGGTACAAAGAGGAATATACCTCTATCAATGAAGATTTTTCTTACACATATAAATGCTTATTTATAACAATATAATGTTGATCATGACAATCAACAATATAAATGTTGATTAAAAAGAGAAACTTCTACTCAGCTTGCAGTTTCTGAGTTGACAGATTATACTCTTCACCATCACTGCAGCCCCTCTTCTTCCTCCCACTCCAAGAGTTCACATTCAGGGACTGAAGGAAAGTACCTGTGAGTCATGCCACACTGTGCTACCTTGACCCTAACATTGCACTGCCCCAAGTCTGGGAAAAGCCTTGTCTGTTCAGGGCCATAAGGGACCGATTTGGGAAGCAGATCGCCTTCCTCATCCCATGCCATTCAGTCTGCCCCTGTTATTGAGTTCAGGCTTCATCTGCTCACCTCGCAACAGGCTGATAGTCTGGAGACAAGGTGTGGAGGCAAGGTATATGACTTTATTCAGAAAGACAGATGACTGAGAACATAGAAGATTAATGTCTCACAATAACCATCTTGTTGAGGTCTGAATGCCAGGATTTTTGTTTCTTGGTTTGGTTTTTAATAGAACAGAGAGAGGAAAGAGTCGAGAAAGTAAAGTAAAAAGGCCATTATCTTGCAAATCACTCCTAGAATGGCCAACCTTGGGAAGGGGAGTGTTAATCTCTTCTTTTCTGTAGTCATTCGCACGTGGGCAGAGTCATATTATTTCCCTGTTAGCTAGACAAAGACATTTTAGTGTAACAATCAGGCAAAGGGAAATGTTTTCCTGAGGGAGGCCATGATGTTTCACTGTAACAAGAAAATCAACAAAAAACAAAGTTTAAAGTAAAAAAGTAGATCTAACATAGTCAGAATTCCCTGCAACACTCTCAGGTGTCCAGGCCTATGGCCCCATATGCTATGTCACTGCCCACAGAGTTCCACCTTGTCCACCACATGTTTCCTCTTGCTTGCTGAGATGCCCTGTGCGGTGTTGTACCTGCTTCCCATCAAGTCTGGTTTGGGGTCTCCTTCCCTCCCATGTGCTTATGACTCAGGGCATTGGCATTGGGGGAAGTCAAATTTTGAACATGATTTTTAAAGAATGGAAAATAAAAACCCATTTTTATTTAAAAATTTGTGCTCCCCTGATAGCTTATGGTGAATGATGTCAGATTTGTGACCTCCAAAGAAGATTTAGCTTCAGGACCAGGGACTAGACTTGATCACTCAAGAGCTTTTGTGAAGCAGTTTTACTAAAGTATAAAAAGGAACAGAGAAGACATAGCCATTAGAAGAGGGACAGAGAGAGTTCTGACCCCTTATAGTCTTAGGAAGGCCTTATACACTTTTAACAGACCCATTCCCACACAACATAGATTTTAAGTTAAAAAGATTAGAACTAACAGTAGACAGGTCTTACCAGAATGACTCCACACATATGTATTAAAATAGCAAGGTTAATCAGAAGGTTCTTGTTAAGAAGGAGAAACTTGTCCTTGAGCAAGATACACTGTTGTTATATAATCTTGTTACACACACACACACACACACATATATATATATATATGTATATATATTTACCGAGTTTAAGATGAATTGTTTTGTTCTGTAATCATTAGGTCTGGCCTTAAAGAAAATAAAGACTTGTTTGACTTATATGACTAAGACTAAGGAATGTAAGCAAAACAATGTTTGTAATTTTCTTCTCCTTGAGAACCCCAGACCCCTTTCT
The DNA here is from genome assembly GCA_006410735.1 of Raphicerus campestris. Classification (NCBI taxonomy): domain Eukaryota; kingdom Metazoa; phylum Chordata; class Mammalia; order Artiodactyla; family Bovidae; genus Raphicerus; species Raphicerus campestris. The sequence goes on along the minus strand of SJYW01047771.1, from coordinate 159,041 downwards.
CCTTGAGGGCCTTAGACTCCTTCCTCATTGAGGACCCTGGGCTCCTTATCAACTTTCCTCAGAATTAACTCTCTCACTCCCCACCCCTCCAAAAAAAAAAAAAAAAAAAGGCATTAATAAATATTTTATTGCTANCTGCCCCTGTTATTGAGTTCAGGCTTCATCTGCTCACCTCGCAACAGGCTGATAGTCTGGAGACAAGGTGTGGAGGCAAGGTATATGACTTTATTCAGAAAGACAGATGACTGAGAACATAGAAGATTAATGTCTCACAATAACCATCTTGTTGAGGTCTGAATGCCAGGATTTTTGTTTCTTGGTTTGGTTTTTAATAGAACAGAGAGAGGAAAGAGTCGAGAAAGTAAAGTAAAAAGGCCATTATCTTGCAAATCACTCCTAGAATGGCCAACCTTGGGAAGGGGAGTGTTAATCTCTTCTTTTCTGTAGTCATTCGCACGTGGGCAGAGTCATATTATTTCCCTGTTAGCTAGACAAAGACATTTTAGTGTAACAATCAGGCAAAGGGAAATGTTTTCCTGAGGGAGGCCATGATGTTTCACTGTAACAAGAAAATCAACAAAAAACAAAGTTTAAAGTAAAAAAGTAGATCTAACATAGTCAGAATTCCCTGCAACACTCTCAGGTGTCCAGGCCTATGGCCCCATATGCTATTTCACTGCCCACAGAGTTCCACCTTGTCCACCACATGTTTCCTCTTGCTTGCTGAGATGCCCTGTGCGGTGTTGTACCTGCTTCCCATCAAGTCTGGTTTGGGGTCTCCTTCCCTCCCATGTGCTTATGACTCAGGGCATTGGCATTGGGGGAAGTCAAATTTTGAACATGATTTTTAAAGAATGGAAAATAAAAACCCATTTTTATTTAAAAATTTGTGCTCCCCTGATAGCTTATGGTGAATGATGTCAGATTTGTGACCTCCAAAGAAGATTTAGCTTCAGGACCAGGGACTAGACTTGATCACTCAAGAGCTTTTGTGAAGCAGTTTTACTAAAGTATAAAAAGGAACAGAGAAGACATAGCCATTAGAAGAGGGACAGAGAGAGTTCTGACCCCTTATAGTCTTAGGAAGGCCTTATACACTTTTAACAGACCCATTCCCACACAACATAGATTTTAAGTTAAAAAGATTAGAACTAACAGTAGACAGGTCTTACCAGAATGACTCCACACATATGTATTAAAATAGCAAGGTTAATCAGAAGGTTCTTGTTAAGAAGGAGAAACTTGTCCTTGAGCAAGATACACTGTTGTTATATAATCTTGTTACACACACACACACACACACATATATATATATATATGTATATATATTTACCGAGTTTAAGATGAATTGTTTTGTTCTGTAATCATTAGGTCTGGCCTTAAAGAAAATAAAGACTTGTTTGACTTATATGACTAAGACTAAGGAATGTAAGCAAAACAATGTTTGTAATTTTCTTCTCCTTGAGAACCCCAGACCCCTTTCTCCTTGAGGGCCTTAGACTCCTTCCTCATTGAGGACCCTGGGCTCCTTATCAACTTTCCTCAGAATTAACTCTCTCACTCCCCACCCCTCCAAAAAAAAAAAAAAAAAAGGCATTAATAAATATTTTATTGCTATTTAATTTCCTTATAAGTTTATGTATTTACAATTAAATTATAAGATCATTGAAGGAAAGCACCACACTTTATAAATTTTACATTTTCTAGTGTGATAGTTCCAAAATTTTTCTACAGGAAGGAATTAGCAGTATCTTCTGTTGAGACGGAAGTTGGGGTGAACTGCCAGATTTCCCTTGAAAATTCATTTTCTAAGCAAACATTTTCATGTAGATTGCATATTTATTTAAGGACACTTTTGGTGGTAGAGAGGCTGATAGTATTTTGAGGGTAATTTGACTCTCAATTACCCTCTTGCTACAGTACTGTACAATAGTACTATGAAAATGGGGGGGCACTTAATGAATATTTGATGTATAATTGTATTAATATGAAATGATTCAAATGACAGGAAATGCCAGGTATCTTCATAGTTATTAAAGAGGTCAATATCCTCATGAAAAAAAATAGACAGCCTGTCTCCACCTCAAACTTGATAACAATTGCCTCTCATGCTCCAGTTCTTATCAAAAAAGTCCACTATAAAAGTCCAGTGATCTATGGCTATGCAGAACTGGTTCCAGACAGGTGGAAATCTTAAAAAGGAAGTCTATCCTTAAGAATTAGAATCAAAATTTTATAACACAATGAAGTCCAAGGCCATAACTTTTTCTTCGATAAAACTTGCAAAAAGTAGTCAGAATTTAATTAAAATGCTATTACTCACAAATTCTATTTTTCTACTTTTTTTCCCCAAATTCTAAATTATCTTTTGTTTTTAGTTTGAAAGTGATCTCAGATGGCCTTGGCATGCAACGGCTTAAAGCAAGAGCTCAGCTACCCAACCAGGGGCTAGTGACAAAGCCGTGGCTTGTTTGCTTTGGAGAAACACATTTCAACAAAGAAACAGAAAATAAAGAAAAAGGTAAAGTGTTGATTAGGAGCAAAAAAGTACCTGTGAATAGATATATTTGGGTGGGTTCAGGGAAAGAGTTACACATTTGTGGTAATTTAAATCACTTATATAGATCACTTCCAGTTTTCCAGTGGTCATTCATGTTGTTTTGCCTGGCTCTGAATTCATATTTATTTTAATTCAGGGTCCTCCCTTGTGTGCACACACATCTCTTAGACAAGATGGATTCCAGTGCAGAGACCTATGGGTAGGTTGACAAAATATATTATGAGGTGATATCCCTTCCTTTTTTGAGCCTCCAAAAAGCTTTCTATGCTTGTGTAGTTGAGAAGTCTCTTTAACCTCAATAATGTGTTATCTTTTTCTTTTATCTAAGCAAGACTCCTTGTTCCTGTCTCTCTGTTTATTTTGGGATATCTGTTCACAGGGAATAGAGTTCAGCTTCTTAGCCAGGAGCCCATTTTTCTTCTGATTCAAAACAATGCAGTGTGAGGAAGAGGAAGAAAATAAGAAGAGGAGGTGAAGAGGAGGCAGCTAAGGAGGAGAAGGAAGGGGAGGAAGAGAGGAATATGGAAAGAATGACTACTAGAGGGAAAGATGTTGTTCAAAAAATTTTTTGTAATTATTTAAACTATCCATAAGGGAGGAAAAATAGTTCTTCCTTTACCCTTCTAGGTTTTTGTTTGAGATACCCTTGTAATAAAAAGATCAGTCAAAAGAGAAAAGCAAACTTGCTTAACAACACATTGTTGATGGTGTTGTTCTGTGATCAGTCATGTCTGACTCTGTGAACCCATGGACTGCAGCATACCCAGCTTCCCTGTCCTTCACTATCTCCTGGAGTTTGCTCAAACTCATGTCTATTGAATCAATCCTGCCATCCAATCATATCCTCTGTCACCTACTTCTCTTGTTCTCAATCTTTCCCACATCAGAGTCTTTTCCAATGAGGAAAAGCTCTTCCCATCTGGTGGCCAAAGTACTGGCACATCAGCTGCAGGATCAGTCCTTCCAACATATATTTAAGGCTGATTTCCTTTAGAATTGGCTGGTTTGACTTCCTTGCAATCCAAGAGACTTTCAAGAGTTTTCTCTCCAGCATCATAGTTCAAAAGCATCGATTCTTTGATGCTCAGCCTTCCTTATGGTCCAACTCTCATATCCATATGTGACTACTGGAAAAACCATAGCTTTGACTCTATAGACCTTTGTCAGCAAAGTGATGTCTCTGATTTTTAATATTCTGTCTATGTTTGTCATAGCTTTTCTTCCAAGGAACAGCTGTCTTTTAATTTCATAGCTTCAGTCACCCACCACAGTGATTTTAGAGCCCAAGAAAATAAAATCTGCCATTGTTTCCACTTTTTTTCATATCTATTTGCTACAGAGTGATGGACCCAGAATCCATGATCTTTGTTTTGTGAATGTTGAATTTTAAGCCAGATTTTTCACTCTCTTCTTTCACCCTCATCAAGAGAGTCTTAGTTCCTATTAATTTTCCGCCTTTAGAGTTGTATCATCTGCATATGTGAGGTTGTTGCTGTTTTTCCCGATAATCTTGTTTCCAGCTCGTTATTTATCCAAGACAAAATTTCACATGATGTACTCTGCATAAAAGTTAAGTAAGCAAGATGATAATATATAGCCTTGATATACTCCTTTCCCAGTTTGGAATCACTATGCTGTGCCATGTCCAGTTCTAAGTGTTGAGTCTTGACCTGCACACAGGTTTTTCAGGAGGCAGGTAAGGTGTTCTGGTATTCCCATCTCTTTATGAAATTTCCACATTTTGTTGTGATCCACACAGTCAAAACTTTTAACATAGTAAATGAAACAGGAATAGATGTTTTTCTGGAATTCCTTTGCTTTTTCTATGATTCAACAAATGTTGGCAATTTGATTTCTGGTTCCTCTGCTTTTCTAAACCCAACTTGTACGTATACATTTGGAATTTCTCAGTTCTCTTATTGTTGAAGCCTATCTTGAAGGATTTTGAGCATTGTCTTGCTAGCATGTGAAATGAACACACCTGTGGTTGTTTGAACATTATTTGTCATAGGCCTTCTTTGGGCTTGGAATTAAAATCCAGTCCTGGGGCCATTGTTGAGTTTTCCAAATTTGCTGGCATATTGAGTGCAACCCTTTAACAGCATCATTTTTTAGGATTTGTAATAGTTCAGCTGGAATTCCATCACCTCCACTAGCTTTGTTTGATCCAACCAGTCCATCCAAAATAAAGGAAATCAGTTCTGGATGTTCATTGGAAGGACTGATATTGCAGCTGAAATTCCAATACTTGGCCACCTGATGCAAAGAGCTGACTCATTTGAAAAGATTCTGATGCAGGGAAAGATTGAGGGCAGGAGAAGAAGAGGACAACAGACAACGAGATGGTTGGATGGCATCAATGAATCAATGGACATGAGTTTGAGTAAACTCTGGGAGTTGGCAATGGACAGGGAGGCCTGGTGTGCTGCAGTCCTTGGGGTTACAAAAAGTTGGACATGACTGAGTGACTGAGCTGAACTGGATGTGAGGAAATGTCACAACAGAAGAGGATCCTATGGGGACAAAAATTTGAAATACAGTAGTTGAAATCAAGCAGACTGGCTTCCCTTCCTGATTTTACTATTTACCATCTATGAAAATAAAGTTAAATCATTTAACTATTCTCAGTTTCAGTTTTCTTTTCTGTTAAACAGAGAGACTAACTCTTCCATATCTCAGTAAATTAAATAATGGACACAAAATGGTTAATATAGGGTGCAGGAAATTAGAAGTCAGAGACTAGCAGTTGTTATGACTATTAGGATTTCCAAGGCTGATGCTGCTAAGAAAATAATAATAATTGAGTAAATTTAAAAATATAATTAGCTCTATTCAATGACATATTAATTTTTCAGCATCTCATCTAGTAAATAGAAAGGGCTCAGAGAAACTGCCTTTTGTAGGCAGAAGGAAGTGGGGCAAATAAGGTATCCCAGCAAAGAGTGGTTTGTTTCAAGCAAGGTCACCTTCTTTTGGGGGAAAATGGGGTCTATCAGTTATATTATCTCACTAGTCCTGAGTAGGTAACTCCAGACAGACTGGATAAAGGTCACATTCATGACAGAAGCTGAAACTACAGTTAGATTAGGTATGAAGTCTTGGTTTGCTGACATGGTAATGACTACAAGGAACTCTATTTGGGGCCTGTTGTTTCCTTTCTAAAACTGTTAATTATTGCACTAAATAAGGTACAACCTAGAAAGTTGAAATTGACATTCTGCTGTTGAGTGTGCAATTATTATTGTGACAGAATTAAACAATATTTGTTGTGTCTGTAATAGCTTTATTGTTATTACTCAGTCAATAATTCTTGCCTGATTCCTTGTGACCCTATGGACTGCAGCACACAGGTCTTTCCTGTCCTTCACCAGACCTTGCTCAAACTCATGTCCATTTAGTCAGTGATGCCATCCAAACATCTCATCCTCTGCCTTCCCCTTCTCTTCCTGCCTTCAGTCACCTCTGTGATTCTATTTTTGTTTGTTTGTTTCCTACACCTTGGATGTGTCATCCTCCTCACTTCAAGTATGGCTCACTCTATTTTCTAGCAGCACACAAAGCACAAGTTTAGAGTCCTTTGGTCCATGTAGAAATAGGTACCTATAGCCTCTTTTGACACAGAACATTGAATGTTATACATTAAGCCTGGATTTTCTTCTTTTTCTACCATCCTCTGCAGTTGAGATCAGGTTATTCTTCAGGAAAAAGCCCACTCACATAAAAAACCTCACTTAATGAGTGATGCAAATAAACTCTTAAGTGGCCAGCCATAGCAGAATTTATTCAAAATCTTGAGATATGTTAAAAATAACAACTACATTATTATATACAAAGTATAGAAAACAACACTAAAAATTAGTAGACTGCACAAGATTCAGCTTCAATTTGAGAACCATTGGCATAATTTGATACAATTGCAGTTAATCATGACATTTCCACAAAATATATTGAACTATTTAATCATTTTGAAGGTAATCTTATGTTAAGAAACCACATAACTAAAGAAAATATTTGTAAAGGTCTTAATTTTAAAAAATAGATTGATTAACACCCTTCACAGAATTCAAGATAGTAGGATCTATGGAATATTTATTTTCTTTTATTTGTTTGGATTCAGTTCCCAGTAAAACCTAAAAGTAAAAATTCTCTTCTTATTAGTAGAGATTAAAAAAAAAAAAAAAAAAAAAAGTATAGCAATACTATATCATAATGGTCATGAGTCTAGGGAATATTGTAACTATCAGAATGAATCTGGAAACACGTTTTAAAATATTAATTCAGAGATTTGTTCAAGTTGGAAGAGTAGAAGGACATGTTCTTCTCCTGCCAGAGCACCAAAATCACAACTAGCTGTTGAACAATCATCATGAAGACACTGGAACCACCAAAAAAAGATATCCCACATTCAAGGACAAAGGAAAACCCTCAATAAAATGGTAGAAAAGGCATAGCCACAATAAACTCAAATCTTTTAGCTGACAGGTGGGAGACCCACAAACTGGAACTCAATACCAAAGATGTTTTTGTACTATTGTAAAAGTTCTAGTCCCCATATCAGGCTCTCAAGCAGAAGATCTGGCCAAGGTACTGGAAATCCCCAGGAGACATGACTTTGAAGGCCAGCAGGGTTTGATTACAGGAGCTCCACAAGACTGGGGAAACAGACACTCCACTCTTGGAGGATGCAAACAAAACCTTGCACACACCAGGACTGAAGGGAAAGGAACAATGACCCCACAAGAGACTGAGCCAGACATACCTATGAGTGTTTGAGGGCCTCCTGCAGAAGTGTGTGTTGGCAGTGGCCCATCACAGGCACAGGGGCAGTGGCAGCAGTAGTCCTAGGAGATATGTCCAAGTTGCCTTGGAGGTCACCAGTAGCACTACCTGAGAGTCTGTAGACTCCAGGACTAGGTCACCTCAGGCCAAACAAGTAACAGGGAGGGATACAGCTACACCCATCAACATAAAATAGAATTAAAGTTTTACTGAGCACATCCCAGTGTGTTCTCTTGGCAAAACTCTTGAAACACTTTGCCCTGCTTCATTTTGTACTAGAAGGCCAAACTTGCCTATTACTTCAGGTATCTCTTGACTTCCTATGTTGTATTCCAGTCCTTATGATGAAAAGGACATCTTTTATTTTGATGTTAGTTCTAGAAGGCCTTGCAGATCATCATAGAACCATTTAACTTCAGATTCTTCAGCATTAGTGGTTGATTTATAGACTTGGATTACTGTGACATTGAATTGTTAGCTTTAGAAATGAACAGAGATCATTCTGCCATTTTTGAGATTGTACTTAAGTACTGCATTTTGCATTCTTTTGTTAATTATGAGGGATACTCCATTTCTTTTAGATTCTTGCCCGCAGTAGTAGATGTAATAGTTATAGAGTTTTGCCAAGAGAATGCACTGGTCATAACAAGCACCATCTTCCAACAACTCAAGAGAAGACCTACACATGTACATCACCGGATGGTCAATACTAAAATCAGATTGATTATATTTTTTGCAGCCAAAGATAGAAAATCTATATACAGTCAGCAAAAGCAAGACTGGTAGTTTATTGTGGCTCATATCATGAACTCCTTATTGCAAAATTCATACTTAAATTGAAGAAAGTAAGAAAAACCATTAGACCATTCAAGTATGACCTAAATCAAATCCCTTATAATTATACGGTAGAAGTGCAAATAGATTGAAGGGATTAAATCTAATAAACAAAGTGCCTGAAGAGCTATGGATGGAGGTTCATGACATTGTACAGAAGGCAGTGATCAAGATCATCTCCAAGAAAAAGAAATGCAGAAATGGAAAAATATTTGTCTGTGAAGGCCTTACAAATAATTGAGAAAAGAGAGAAGCTAAAGGCAAAGGAGAAAAGGAAAAATATACTAATCTGAATGCAGAGTTCCAAAGAATAACAAAGAGAGATAAGAAAGCCTTCCTATGTGATCAGTGCAAAGAAATAGAGGAAAATAATAGAACAGGAAAGACTAGAGATCTCTTCAAGAAAATTAGAGATACCAAGGGAACACTTCATGCAGAGATGGGTACAATAAAGTACAGAAACAGTATGGATGTAAGAGAAGCAGAAGATATTAAGAAAAGGTGCCTAGAACACACAGAAGAAATATACAAAAGAAATCTTCCTGAGCAAGACAGCCATGATGGTGTGATTACTCACCTAGAGCCAGACATCCTGGAATGTGGAGTCAAGTGGGCCTTAGGAAGCATCACTATGAACAAAGCTAGTGGAGGTTATGGAGTACAAGCTGAGCTGTTTCAAATCCTAAAAGATAATGCTCTTAATGTGCTGTACTTAATATACAAGCAAATTTAGAAATCTCAACAGTAGTCACAGGACTGGAAAAGGTCAGTTTTCATTGCAATCTCAAAGAAAGGCAATGCCAAAGAATATTCAAACTACCGCATAATGCACTCATCTCACATGGTAGCAAAGTGAAAGTGAAAGTGAAGTCGCTCAGACGTGTCCAACTCTTTGCGACCCCATGGACTGTAGCCTACCAGGCTCCTCCATCCATGGGATTTTCCAGGCAAGAGTGCTGGAGTGGATTGCCATTTACTTCTCCAGGGGATCTTCCCGACCCAGGAATTGAACCATGGTCTCTCACATTGCAGGCAGACGCTTTACTGTCTGAGCCACCAGGGAAGCCCACATGCTAGCAGAGTAATGCTCAAAATTCTCCAAGCTAGGCTTCAACAGTAAGTTAATGAGAACTTCCAGATATTCAAGCTGGATTTAGAAAAGGCAGAGGAACCAGAGATCAATTTACCGACACCCATTGGATCATTGAACAAGCAAGAGAATTCAAGAAAAATATCTTCTTCTTTATTGACTATGCCAAAGCATTTGACTGTGTAGATCACAACAAACTGGAAAATCCTTCAAGAGAAGGGAATACCAGACCACCTTACCTGTCTCTTGTATGCAGGTCAAGAAGCAACAGTTAGAAATCGACATGGAACAACAGACTGGTTCTAAATTGGCAAAGGTGTACGTCAAGGCTGTGTATTGTCTCTCTGTCTATTGAACTTATATGCAGAGTCGATCAGGCAAAATGCCATGCTGAATGAAGCACAACTTGGAATCACTATTGCCAGGAGAAATACCAATAACTTCAGATATGGAGATGACACCACCGTTATGGCAGAAAGCGAAGAAGAAGTAAAGAACCTCTTGATGAGGGTGAAAGAGGGGAGTGAAAAAGCTGGCATAAAACTCAATATTCAGAAAACAAAGATTATGGCATCCAGTCCCATCACTTCACGGCAAATAGATGGGCAAACAATGGAAACAGTGACAGACTTTATTTTCTTGGGTTCCAAAATCACTGCAAATGGTGACTTCAGCCATGAAATTCCTCCTTGGAAAAAAAGCTATGACATATCTAGACAGCATATTAAAAAGCAAAGACATTACTTTGTCGACAAAGGTCCATCAGGTCAAAGCTATGTTTTTTCCAGTAGTGATGTATGGATGTGAGAGTTGGACCATGAAAAAGCTGAGCACCGAATAAGTGATGCTTTTGAACTGTGATGTTGGAGAAGACACATGAGAGTCCCTTGGACTGCAAGGACATCAAACCAGTCAATCTTAAAGGAAATCATTCTTTAATATTTTTTGGAAGGAGTGATGCTGAATCTGACTCTAATACTTTGGCCATCTCATGTGAAGAACTGACTCATTAGAAAAAACCCTGATGCTTGGAATAATTAAAGGCAGGAGGAGAAGGGGATGACACGATGAGATAATATCACCCATTTGATGGACATGAGTGTGAGCAAGCTCTGAGTGTTGATGATGGATAGGGAAGCCTGGTGTGTTGCAGACCATGAGGTCGCAGATGGTTAAATGTGACTGAGTAGCTGAACTGAACTGAACTGAACTGAGCATACCCCTGCCCACCAGAGCAAGACCCAGGTTTCCCCACAGCCAATCCCTCCCATCAGGAAGCTTGCACAAGCCTCTTATCCTCATCTACCAGAGGACAAACAAAAGAAACAGAATTACAGTCTCAGCAGCTGACAGAACTAATATCACAATCACAGAAAGCTAACCAAAGTGAAAAAAAAAATTATATCCCAGGTGAACAAATAAGATAAATCCCCAAAAAAGTAACTAAATGGAATGGAGATGACAAACTCCCAGAAATGTCCCAAAGTGAGTGTAAAGTCATCTGCTGTAGAACCAGGGAGAATTGATGTTGCAGATGAAGGTAATCTGCTAGAGAATGTTGCTTTTAGCTGGGGAGATAAGGCCAGCCCACCTTATGGATGTCTTCTACTTTACTGAAAGTCCGTTGATTTAAATGGTAAACTTATCTAAAAACAGCTTCAGAGAAATACTCAGAATAATGTTTGTCCAAATATTTGGGCATCTAATGGCCCGACCAAGTTAAGACATAAAATTAACCATTGCACCTTGGCCAAACACTTTGCTGAGGTGCCTATTATACTGGAAAAGAAAAGCTAACTAGGAGTAAAAGATGAGAAATAGTATTGTTACTATCTTTGTATATGTTAAAAAAAATTCAACTGAGCAAATTTGAAGAGAAAATTGACTTTATTCAAGTATTAAAGTCAGGCAGTACTCCATATAACAAATAGAAAGGAGCTCCAACAAACTGCAGAAAAGAAAGATTTTTAAAGGCAGAAAAGAGACAGAGAAGTCATATACAAGGACCATTTCAGGGAGAATTACCTTCCTTTGGGAGAAGGCAGGGGCCTATCAAGTGGGTCATCTGACTAGTAGTGCTAGTCAGGAAATTCCAGATTGACTGGTTAAGACTGCATTTCTAGGAGACACTGAAAATGTAATCAGATTAGGTATAGGTCAGGAGCAGTGGCCAAGAGGAGCTACTCCACGTTCAAGGCCAGGAGGGGTGATCTGGTCCAAGGTAAGGAGCAGTGGCTGCGCTTTGCTGGAGCAGCAGTGAAGAGATACCCCACGTCCAAGGTAAGAGAAACCCAATTAAGATGGTAGGTGTTGCGAGAGGCATCAGAGGGCAGACACACTGAAACCAGAGTCACATAAATCTAGTCGATCTGATCACACATATCACAGCTTTGTCTAACTCAGTGAAACTAAGCCATGCTATATGCGGCCACCCAAGATGGACTTGTCATGGTGGAGAGGTCTGACAGAATGTGGTCCACTGAAGAAGCGAATGGTAAACCACTTCAGTATTCTTGCCCTGAGAACCCCATGAACAGTATGAAAAGGCAAAATGATAGGATAATGAAAGAGGAACTCCCCAGGTCTGTAGGTGCCCAATATGCTACTGGAGATCAGTGGAGAAATAACTCCAGAAAGAATGGAGGAATGGAGACAAAGCAAAAACAATACCTACTTGTGAATGTGACCAGTGATAGACGTAAGGTCTGATGCTGTAAAGAGCAATATTGCATAGGAACCTGGAATGCCAGGTCCATGAATCAAGGCAAATTGGAAGTAGTCAAACAGGAGATGGCAAGAGTGAACATTTTAGGAATCAGCGAACTAAAATGGACTGGAATGGGTGAGTTTAACTCAGATGATCATTATATCTACTATTGTGGGCAGGAATCCCTTAGAAGAAATGGAGTAGCCATCATGGTCAACAAAAGAGTCTGAAATGCAGTGCTTGGATGCAATCTCAAAAACTACAGAATGATCTCTATTCGTTTCCAAGGCAAACAATACAATATCATGGTAATCCAAGCTCATGCCCCAACCTGTAACACTGAAGAAACTGAAGTTGAACAGCTCTATGAAGACCTACAAGACCTTTTAGAACTAACACCCCCCCAAAAGATGTCTTTTTCATTGTAGGGGACTGGAATACAAAAGTAGGCAGCCAAGAAATGCCTGGAGTAACTGCCGGGGTCCAGCCCCGGTGGGTCCAGGGTAATTTGAAGGTGGGGATGGAATTGGTGTCCTAGGAAAAAACTTATTTAATTACAGATATATAGAGAGATTAGAAATGGATAGTGTAGTAGGAAAATTAGTGGAGAAAAAGAGGCTGAATAACTTGGTTTACGTGGCATATCAATCACCACCTATGTAGGCCATAGGGGTTTTTCTGTTCTCCCAAAGGAGAAGAGGCACTGAGGCTTCCCCGGTATGATCTTAGAAGCCCAGGCAGAATTAGTAAGGCTTGGTAAGTACCCACATTCCAGATGGGAATTCAGCCAGAAAAACGGGGAGCAAGAAAGAAATGACATGGGGGAATCAGTCTTTCCAGGAGCTGATTCCATTTCTTTATTTTTAAAGTTTGCTTATATACCTTTTGTTACACATAGGGATGAATACAGAGTCACGTGGGGGTCAGCAGTCCTGACCTTTATCAAAATCAGGTGATTTACATAAAAAAAAGGTCTTAGGGGTTTTACATCATTTTCTGGATATGAGGCCTGCTGAAATTTATGACCCTTTCTTTCTGATAAACAAAAAACTTATTTTTTCCAAGGGTGTTTTTTCTTAAACCAGGCACCACCCTCCAAAATAAAGTAGCATTCCTATCAGGTGAGGGTGTAGTGAGTTACAATCAAGAAAATTATTTAACCCAAGGTTAACATGATCAATCTTAAAGGTTAATACTTATTTCCCCTATATGCTAGTTATATTTATTATAAAGGCAGGAATATGGAGATTTAGCAGCAAACATCAGCCCAACAAATGAAAACCCTTCACCAATGTTCCCCTTAAGATCTATTTAGTCTTAAGATAGTGATAAAGTTACATTTTTAAATAGCAAGGACACAGTGATTTATAACAAAGTACAGTGATCTATAACAAAAGAGAAAATTCATTAACTCAAAAAGTCTAGTATTGCTAACCTCAAAAATATAGTAATATTTCCTTTTCTATATTCCAAATACATTGATTAATATATTTCCAGGTGCCTAAGGATACAGAGGTCTGGCTGCAATCATTGACTCAAAAACGAGAAAAGCCCTATACTAATTAAGACTTTCAAAATACTCCAAGCACTCTGTGCTGTTTATGGTTGAGAGGTAGTAAACAATCATGTGCATAGTGGCAGGAGTATGGATAATCCTGTCACACAAGCTAGTCTGCCAGCAGAGAGGTTTGACCTGAGACACCCTTGTGCCACCCAGGGCAGGGAATTAGCAGCAATTATTGGCACAACAAATGAATATCCCTTCACCAATATAACTCCAAAACAACCCACTACACTAATAATTTCTAAATTCCCAGAAGAATTTGCCTTGTAAGTCTAAAATATCTCGTGCCTCTCATGGTTGGGAGGCTGTACATAATCACATGTGGCCGGACAAACCTACAGAGAGGAGTTCGTAAGTTGAAACACTCTTGTCACTCCCAGGAATTTTTATTGACTTGGAGCTGTAAATTAACTCCTTCTCCGAGAGAAATGGTGATGAGGGAGTTCAGTTCAGTTTGGTTTGATTGCTCAGTTGTGTCCGACTTTCCGTGAACCCATGAATTGCAGCACGCCAGGCCTCCCTGTCCATCAAAATCTCTCGAATTTCAGTCAGACTCATATCCATTGAGTCCATGATGCCATACAGCCATCTCATCCTCTGTCATCCCCTTCTCTTCCTGCCCCCAATCCCTCCCCGCATCAGAGTCCTTTCCAATCAGTCAACTCTTCGCACGAGGTGGCCAAAGTACTGCAGTTTTAGCTTTAGCATCATTCCTTCCAAAGAAATATCAGGGTTGATCTCCTTTAGAATGCACTGGTTGGATCTCCTTGCAGTTCGAGGAACACTCAAGAGCTTTCTCCAACACCACAGTTCAAAAGCATCAATTCTTTGGCGCTCAGCCTTCTTCACAGTCCAACTCTCATATCCATACATGACCACAGGAAAAACTATAGCCTTGACTAGACGGGCCTAGGTCGGCAAAGTAATGACTCTGCTTTTGAATATGCTATCTAGGTTGGTCATAACTTTTCTTCCAAGGAGCAAGCGTCTTCTAATTTCATAGCTGTGGTCACCNCTATAGCCTTGACTAGACGGGCCTAGGTCGGCAAAGTAATGACTCTGCTTTTGAATATGCTATCTAGGTTGGTCATAACTTTTCTTCCAAGGAGCAAGCGTCTTCTAATTTCATAGCTGTGGTCACCAACTGCAGTGATTTTGGAGCCCCCAAAAATAAAGTCTGACACCGTTTCCTCTGTTTCCCCATCTATTTGCCATGAAGTGATGGGACCAGATGCCATATTGATATTTCTCCTAGCAATCTTGATTACAGCTTGTGTTTCTTCCAGTCCAGCGTTTCTCATGATGTACACTACCTATAAGTTAAATAAGCAGGGTGACAATATACAGCCTTGACGTACTCCTTTTCCTATTTGTACTAGTCTGTTATTCCATGTCCAGTTCTAACTGTTGGTTCCTGACCTGCACACAGATTTCTCAAGAGGCAGGTTAGGTGGTCTGGTATTCCCATCTCTTTCAGAATTTTCCACAGTTGANTGAGTCACAGTCATTTCCCAGTCTTTTTTTGCTGACTGTATAGAGCTTCTCCATCTTTGGCTGCAAAGAATATAATCAGTCTGATTTCATTGTTGACCATCTGGTGATGTCCATGTGTAGAGTCTTCTCTTGTGTTGTTGGAAGAGGGTATTTGCTATGACCAGTGTGTTCTTTTGGCAAAATTCTATTAGCCTTTGCCCTGCTTCATTCTGTATTCCAAGGTCAAATTTGTCTATTACCCCAGGTGTTTCTTGACTTTCTACTTTTGCATTCCAGTCCCATATAATGAAAAGGACATCTGTTTTTGGTGTTAGTTCTAAAAGGTCTTTTAGGTCTTCAAAGAATCGCTCAACTTCAGCTTCTTCAACATTACTGGTTGGGGCATAGACTTGGAATACTGTGATATTGAATGGTTTGCTCTGGAAAAGAACAGAGATCATTCTGTCCTTTTTGAGATTGCATCCAAGTACTGAATTTTGGGCTCTTTTGTTGACCATGATGGCTACTCTATTTCTTCTAAGGGATTCCTGCCCACAGTATTAGATATAATGGTCATCTGAGTTAAATTCACCCATTCCAATACCATATGTAAAATAGACAACCAATGGGAATTTGCTATATGTCTGAAGAAACTGAAACATGGGCTCTGTGTCAGCCTGGAGGGTTGGAATGGGGAGAGAGAGAGGAAGGAGGTTAAAAAGGGAGGGAATATATATATATATAATATATATATATATATATATATATATGGCTGATTCATGTTGAGTTTTGACAGAAAAGAGTAAAATTATGTAAAGTAATTATCCATCAATTAAAGTAAGTACAGTTTAAAAATAAAAAAGATTTTGTGAGACAGTGTGAAGGAGGAAGCTAGTATAGCATGTGACTTGGAAAAACATAATAAACAAGGGTGAAGTTGTTATGCAAATTTATCACTGTATTCTTCATTGATCAAACATTTCTAGAGTCATCTTCTCTTCATGATTCCAAGGGAAGAGATAGATTACAAATGGGGATTTTTTTTAATATATAAATGCAAATATGTCTTTCAAAAGGATATGTTTTACTCAGTTTTAAGAGCTTTGCCTGTATGGTATTTCTTAAAAATAATCAGGTAAAATAACCAACATGCCAAAGAGGCATATTTTGTGATGAAAAATTCTGCTTCTCTTCAACCCAAAGGGGACACTTTGAAAACAGGAAATAATCTGATGAATTGTACAATTGGCTACTCATTTCTTTGCTTCTTAAAAATTTAACAAGAATGACAATCTCAGTCTTTTTCTCTCTTTTTCTCTCCCTCCCACTTTGGGTTTTAACTTTCACTAAAGTTCCTGAAATTGAAATAGAAAGTACTTAAAATTTACTATAATACATTTTTCTATCATTTAAGATGTCCTATCATATGGATAGGTTCCTAAAGCCACTTACAAAAGCATAATCACTGGTGAAAGCTTACACAGTGCAAAAATTTAATAATTTATTGTTTCCCCTAATTTCCTCTATCAGACAAAATGTTGAGCAATTTTTTTTTGCTACATACAAGGAGAAAAGTAAAGCTTACCTCGCTTTTCTTTCACTTACTGTAATATATGTATGTATGTATATATGTGTACATATATATATATATATATAT